>BSBK01004869.1:0-357500 GCA_027943335.1 Chamaecyparis obtusa
CCTTTTGAAACATTTGGCAGCTCTAGCTCCCTTCACTTTTTTTTGACAATGCTTATGATTTCTTCATCATGCACTAGATATTCGAGTGTCGATAACATCTTTTCACCTTCAGAGATAGGATACAGATTTCTTCATCTCTATTTCATCCAAATCTTTCGGATGTCGAAAACCTTCATCTCTCCAGTAGTTTAGTAACCAATCCTTTTCCATATTTCTTTGAGAAGGTCTTTGAATAGGATTTCTAAATTCCTACACATTTCTGGCCACACTTCTGAATAGGATTTCTAAATTCCTACACATTTCTGGCCACACTTCATCAAAATGCTTCTCATTTTTTTAAGTCATCATTGGCACACACTATGATTTAGGAATTTCATGAGATTTTCAATCTCAGTCTTCATACTAGTAATTTATGGGAGTGGAATCATTAGATCGTTATCTATGTTATAAACCATATTTTCCATACCTCTTAAAACATCCTTAACAAAAATGATCTTCGTAGCCTTAATAACATCATTTTTCTTATACTCGGAAAAGATAGAAGGGCTATAAACTATCCTGCTATATTTTCATTCATTCTAAATGAAAACTCATTATCAAGTGATAGTCTCCAATACCTTGTTCCAGTGCTCGCCTAATTGCAATAGAGAGGGGATTCAACATTCGGTTCCATCTTTCAAGCTTAATTGTTCCCCTAAAGGCCATGGCTTTGTAGTCTTCAAGAAAAAAATGTAAGGATCCTAGATTCCATTTTTCATTTGTGTCTTCTTTGCATACCTAGCAGGGGTTTCTAATAAATCGACTGAAATGTGGAAGATTACTTTGTTTACATTTCTTTGTGAAAGAGGACAGTCACTTAATGATTTTTTCCTTGTTCTTATTTATGATTATATTTACATTCCTCTTCCCTGAGATATCGAGAGATTTTATGAGTAATACTTATCATTATATCACACACGTTAATAGGTGTCCATACTATGATTCTATTTAATTTTCTTTTCATATTGAATCTCTCAAGACCTCATTTCCTCACCATCCGAGGGGAGGCATTAATTCTAGGGAGCTTTAATCATGGCATGACTATCTTCGATAATAAACTTAATTATTTAGGTAGATCGAATTTAGATATTTTCTAAGCTTGTTTGAGAGGGAAAGATTAATCCTTGATAAGTATAAGCATTAATTAAGGTAATTCGATTGTGATTTAGTTTGAGAGGGAGGTGTTTAGAAAGCCTCTATTTAATTATTGATAAGGATAGCATATTGCAATGATTTGATATTAATAAAATCCTAATAATATGGGGTATTATGATTATATCTTAAGCATGATGCTATTCACTAGAGAAAATTTTTAGTGGCCCTATCCTAACTGTAGTTTCAGAAGGAGTTGATTTGGTTAATGAGTGAGAGGAGCTCTTTGGGGAGATTGCTTACTACTAGCTTAATAGAGTTAGTGTGTTTTAGTTATGTTTTTTGTACTATACTAAATTTATGCATTGCCTCACATTATAAGATGAGTTATCTGAGATTTAGTTTTCTTCTGAATAATATATCGATTCCTATGGGCAGGGATTTTATGTTTGTATCTTTTTTCTTATGTGTATGTAACATGATATTCCCCATCAACACCCAAATTAGAAAGGGCATCAACATCCTTGTTACCTTCCCTGTAGATATGTTTAGCTTCATATTGTGGGATAGTATTCAGAATTTCAAATATCTCTTCCACTTTAGAGTTTAATTTCTAATTAGGGGTTTTTTTTGTTCGTATTGCATTAATAATGATTTGGAAGTCTCCTTCTATCTCAAGTATTGATACTCCTATTGACTTACATAGTTTGATTCCTTCTAAAACTGCCACTCATTCTTCCATATTGTTGAGGTTGGTTTGATAGGTTTAGCACATTTTGCTATAGTCTTTCCATTCCAATCATGGATGATAAATCCTATACTTGCAATACATGGGTTAACTCTTGAAGCCCTATCAAAGTTAAATTTAAACCATCCAGCTTCAAGGGTTTGCCATTTGAAATTTTTCCTTTCCAATTTATTGGTTAGGTCACCTTTACCATAGAGAGGGGGGATAAAAAGGTTTTTCCATGCCTTTCTGATTTTATTATCCCAAAATGAAAAGGATTTTTCTTGGTTGATAAAATTTCTAAGTCTATTGTTGATGAGCTCTACAACTATGGACTCAATCTTATTATTGAGTGATTGAAAATCCATTTTTTGGTTGGAAAATATTCTTCTATTATGCTCTTTTCATAATTCCCACATCAAGATTGATGGGGGGATGATCCAAGTATCTTTATATAAACTATTTTTATTGATTATGGGTCATACTTTTAGACAGTCAACAATATCCCTTGGCAAAGTCAAACTCCACCCAAGATATCCCCTAAGCCAGTTACAACATTCTTGTGCATAAGGGAAATTTAATAAAAGATGATTAACTATTTACTCATGAAGCTCACATAAGGGGCAACTGGATGGTCCTTCAAAACCTAACTTCCTAAATCTATCTTCTATCAGTATTCTTTTCTTTAGGGAACCCCATAGGAACATACCCGCCTTAGGGAGGCAAGCTTTGTTCCAACATAAGTTCAGGGGGATTTCTAAAGTATCCATATTTTGTTCTTTAATAATAGCCTAGTAGCCATATTTGACTCTATATTTCCCATCATTTGAACCCATCCACACTAATCTATCCTCATGATTTTTGAGAGAGATAGATCTTTCATTGAGAATCTCTTGTATCTTTTGTTTTTCCTGTTGTTCTATCAGAATGATGTTAAGGTCTTTCCAAGATCCTCCATCAACTGGTGAAATATAATCCTTGACCTTAGATCCCCATATTCTACACAAGGTATCTATGGTTATAGGAGATAACCCCACCTTATTCATAGGATTATATCCTCCCCACAAGTCCTCCCAAAAAAGGGCATCTTCTCCCTTACCAATATCCCATGATAGTCCTTTATTGATTATTATTTATAATTAAATTCCAAATAAGAGAGCCTTTGACATGATTACGTGACCTCAATATATTAATTGGATCAGCATTAGGAATATATTTATTTAGTAGGATCGCAGCCCATTTACTATTAGGTTCTTGCAATAATCTCCATATAAGCTTAGCTCCTAGAGCTTTATTTTGCCACTGCAAATGTTTTATTCTTAGACCTTCAAGGGATGTTGGTTTGCAATGTTATCTCATTTAATTAATGCTATCTTCTTTTCTCAGAAGATCCTTGCCAATAGAAATCTATGAGATGCTTATCTAGGGTAGATTTAATGTTACCTGGGAGAGGAAGGACTGACATTTGATATGTAGGAATTGCTGAGAGGAAAGATTTGATCATTATAGTCCTACCAGCCTTAGTTAGTCATTTACCTTTCCAATTTTCTTTTTTATTCTAGATCTTAAGTAGTAATAATTAAGTCCCAAAATTTATAGCTATGAATACCTTTGTCTAATGGAATTCCTAAGTAATTGCATGGATAATTTCCAATCTTATAGCCTAAAATATTACAAATTTGTCTAGCTTTAGCCAATGTGGTGTTAAGGAAGAAAACTTCATATTTATTTGCATTTACTCTTTGACCAAAGGCCTTCATGTATACAACAAGTATATCTTTAAAGGTTTTAGCTTCCTTCTTAGTGTTGTCTTCCAGGAGAATAGTATCATTTGCAAATTGTTGGTGCATTATATTGGATACATTATTAGTGACTTTAACTCCAGAAATATTTCCTTCTTGATGTGCCTTAGTTATTGTTCTACCTAAAGCCTCATCCATAATGACATAGAGGAAAGGTGATATGGGTCCCCTTGTCTGATACCTCTAGATATATAAAAATAAATTTTAGGAGTTCCATTGATAAGGAAGGAGATTTTGGGAGTGGATATACAGTTAATGATAAGATTTATCCATTGTTTGGGAAATCCAAAAGCCTCCATAAATTTACATAGAAATCTCCAATCAACTTTATCATAAGCTTTTTGAATATCTAGTTTGATTAGCATACATGGCTCTTTAGTGTATTGGATCAAATGTATGATTTATTGTGCAATTATGATCCCATCCAAGATAGACCGTTTTAGAACAAAACCTATCTGTTCTTCTACAATTATGTTAGGGAGAAAAGATTTCAGTCTATTAGCTAATGATTTAAATAATATTTTATATATTGTATTACATAGGGAAATAGGATGAAAGTCACCAGGTTCTTCACAATCAGATTTTTTTTGGGATTAGTGAAAGGAAGGTATTATTGATTTCTATAAGAAGGGTGCCACAATTTCTAGTTGTCTCCACCGCTTCCCATATTTCATTCCAAAGAAAGTGCCAACATTTTTGAAAAAAAACCAACTTGGAAGCCATCCGGTCCATGTGATTTATCAGATGGAGTTGGAAAAGTGTGTTTTTAACTTGATCAACAGTTAATTTTCTATTTAACGATTTATTATCACTTTCTGATATAATTTTGGGGATGGATGTTAAAAGTTCTCTTTGGGAAACTAGGTTTGCATACTCATGATTATTTAACACATTTTTGTAAAAAGTCACAAATTCTAAAGAAATTAGATCTGGATTTTCCACTTGATTTCCATATATGTCCTTTATTTTAGTGATTTGATTTGTATTCCTTCTATTTTTAACACTATTATGAAAGAATTTTGTATTATTATCTCCTTCGCTTAGCCAAGTTTCTCAGGATTTTTGTTTCCAATATATTTCTTCCTTTGAAAAGTTTCCGCGTGTTTGGACATTAATTTTTTTTCTCTATTGTAGCTAATTTCATTCATACCTTTCTCTATAACTTCTTTATTTAGGATCAATTTCATTCTCAATTTTGATTTTATTTTCGAAGATATTATAAATTTCTCTTTGTTCCAATCAAGAATTTTACTTTTTATCTTCTTCAATTTAGTGATTAAGCAATACATTTTAGATCTATTAACTTTAATCTGACTCCACCATTGTTCCCACATTTGCATAAACTGATCATCTTGAAACCACATAAACGCAAATTTGACGGGACTTCTTGGTGGCTTGACATTCTCCTTAATTTCATGTCTAATTGGGAAATGGTCTAATCCGGTGTTGGTAAGTATTTTTGCAGAGAGGGTAAAGTCGAATGTTCCTAAATCTCCGCTAAGAAGGAAACGATCCAATCTTTCTTCTATTTGAGTAAAGCCATCCCTAGGTTATTCCATGTGTATAAACCATTAGTTGTTGTAATATAAATAAGATTATTATTGAGGAACCAGTGATTAAAATAGTTTTGAGATTGTGATTCATATTGAGATCCTCCTAATTTTTCTACTATCAAGAATAGCGTTGAAATTGCCCCCAAAATATATGATATTCATTATGGTGATTATTTAACTGGTTTTTTAATATCTTCTATAGTTCTCGTTTGTCATTGTTCTGAGTGGGTCCATATATGTTGACGATGTTAAATTTATGTGAGCTCCTAATACTTTTAATAGTTCCTAATAGCCAATTCATTTGTTTGGTAATAGACTCAAATTCAACTTTCCTAGGATCCCATATAATAGCAAGACCACCAGACGCTCCTTTTGAGTAAATCATTTATGATTTCCATATACCTAATTTTTGAGTAAAAAATATACTATCTTCCTTATTACTTTCGTTTATTGGATTAAAATTATTTCAGATTCAAATTTTTTTAGGTTTCTTTTTAATAGTCTTTGTTTGTTAGGGGCATTAAGTCCCCTAACATTCCATGTTGTAATTTTTTATTGCATTGTGGGAAGGATCTTCCCCTTCCCTGCATATTTAATATCAGTTAATTTTTGTTGGTTATCAACATCCCCATCCTGACATCTAACTCATTAATAGATTTCCTTCCACGCTTCTTCTTAGGTTTTGAAATTACTAGGCTTGAGAGTCCATCAATATTGTTTGCAATTCCTAATTGCCTATCTATGTTGGTAATTCCATTTAAGCATTATGTTACTTCTTTGATTTCTCTCAAGTTTTCATCTTGAAGGCTTTTGTTCCTTAATTCTGTATAAATCTAAATATTTGGAATATTTAATGTACTATCATTATCCTGTTGTATTATTTCATTATAATCTAAGTTTAAGCATCTTCTAAGTCCATAATTTCTTTGCCATATTCTTCCTCTACTGATTCTCTATTAATTGGAGTATTCATTATTGTGCAAATTGTTTCTAATTCAATTGGAATTAAGTGATTCAAAACATTCTCTGTTTCTATGCTATCTTCCTCACTTATCCTAACAAACTAACAATGAGAATTCATACGTAGCTCACAAGACATTACAAAGTTATGGATGATGGGGTGGAGGGCATGGCATGGCATGTAAGGAATTTTGTCAGCTGCGTAGCCAGTGCCTCTTCATGGGGGCACTGGCATATAGGTACGCACTCCACTGACAACTTGTCAGCACAGTCTCAAAATGAATGACCTATAGCCCAGATGACAAGACAAGGGAGGTAATTCAATGTAAAGGTGGATGAAGTAAATAATGTAAAAAGTAAATGAAATGAGTAAATTTTTTTATTAACATATCTTATTAACTTTATTCATTAATAAATATTAATTTTTCTAAATAATTTTATATAAATAAAATATTATTTTATTATAGTGAATATATATTAAATAATTTTATATAAATAAAATATTATTTTATTATAGCGAATATCGTTTTAGATAATTTTAAAATAATATTAGACAAGTAAAAATATTCTTTTATTTTAAGTGAGTATTTTCTAATTAAGAAAATATGAAGACTAATTTTGAGGTGTAACTTCTCCAAACCTAATAACTAATAAGTAAGAGAGACATAAATTAAATACTGAGTGAATTAGTCAATGAAACAGTATATAAGTATCTAGTAGGAAATTTGATTTACTTGACTAATGTTTCTTTATTTTGTTCCAAAGCTCAATCAAATCAATTGTTGATTGGTTGCAAAGTGTTTTATCTTCAACCAACAAATCATGTCATATAATATATTTATTTGAGTTATATTAATTTTGATGTGATAGTATTAAATTATCAATCATGAACATAAGTAGAACATTAATAGAGAGTTAATTATTTTATAAATTTTAATTGAAATTATAATATATTAAAATGTAATTGTTTAAACATCAATGCTAAAAGCCACACATAGTAGAATTCAAAGGAACAAAGCTCATAAAATGTTGTTTGCACCAATTACTATTCACCATATTTCATATTTAGTTATAAGTTATGTATTTTCTACCATATAAATGCTGTTTTTCTAAGTTTATAAATTTTAAAATTATTTTTCAAGTATATGATTGGTTAAATTCGTTTGAGCCTTATACAACATACACAATTTTAATACTTGCTCCATGTTACATCAAATTCACCGTACTTTCGTGTAAATAACACATTTAGTGCTTATGTGAAACGGTAATAAAAAATCTTTTATGACTGGGAAAAAACCCATCCACATAGCATCACATCTCTACGTGATTTCAATGTGAATTAATGTTTCAATGTAAAAAAGCATTGTAGGATTTTATCATTTAATTTGATGCATCTTCATTCAAAAACAATATAACCGCCATTTTTCTTCCATCCGACCCTGCTCTCTTCTCATATGTGCTATAGGTTAAAGTCTGTGCTAACAAACTGACAATGGACAAAGCTGTTAGGGTGGAGGAGCAACGTCTAAATCATAAACTAAAACATACATCTTACTAAGGGGACACTTAGTTTTTTTTTCAAACTTTTGCTAACTTCTTTTATATATTTTACTTTTAGTTTACGATTTAGCTAATATCTGGGTGGAGGTCATGGCCATGGATGGAAGGGAATTTTGTTTCATGATTATCAAATACTATAATATAAAATAAATGTTATTTAATAGATACTTATCATCACTTTAATTTAAATTCTGTAACTTTAATTTTTCATATCAATTTGATTCTAAATTATTAAAAAAAATTAAAAATTACTTATTCCTAAAAACAATAGGAAAAAAAGTTAAAAGCATGGATACCTTTGATTTTTTTTTTAAAATTCAATTAAAAGTATTTGGTTTGGCGTTGATGCAAATGTCAATCCGCCACGTAATTTGAAGCTCATTCATAAACCCTTTGCAGACACATCAATTCTACATTTGCGGGACAGAGGGTTTTTCACCCTTTCTGTAGACGGTACTCAACCTTCAAACCTTTTAATATTTGCAATTTTACTAGCGATTTGGGGGATTCCTCTTTGTTTCTTTTCAGTTTTTAGCTTTAAAATTCATGGTGAAACAGAGAGAGTGAGTCCTCTTTGTCAAGTCTAATAATGTGGGAATCTTAGATTTTTAGATTTTTCAATCAATTTAATTGATCTATATTTTATAAGTTAAAAGTTTTTAAAAAACTCTCTTTCTAAATCTTCAAATCTTTCAGAAACCCTCATTCTGTAGACTGTAATATCCTTCAAATTTTTAAAGAATTATATTTTACTTGTGAATTAAAAATTCTCTTTGTTTCTTTTCAATGATTTTTCAGCTTTAAAATTTATGTTAAATAATGTATTTTACTTATGAATTAGAGATTCTCTGTTTCTTTTCAATGATTTTTCAACTTTACTTTTCATATTAAATAAATGTATTTTACTTGTGAACTAGAGATTCTCTGTTCTTGTCAATGATTTTTCAGCTTTAAAGTTCATGTTAAATAAATGTATTTTACTTGTGAATTAGAGATTCTCTGTTTCTTTTCAATGATTTACAGCTATTAAAGTTCATGTTAAATAAATGTATTTTACTTGTGAATTAGAGATTCTCCTGTTTCTTTTCAATGATTTTTCAGCTTAAAGTTCATGTTAAATAAATCTATTTTACTTGTGAATTAGAGATTCTCTGATTCTTTTCAATGATTTTTCAGCTTTAAAGTTCATGTTAAAGCAAAAGTTTTTTTTATTTAGTCAAATTTCTACATTAGATATTTGGCAGGGAATAAACAATTGCATTTTATTTGTATTCATGCTGAAACAGAGTCCCTCTTTGTGAGGTCTACCAAATCTGAATCTCTATTTTATAATTAGATATTTTGTAGGGGTTAAATAATTACATTTTACTTGCTTTAAAATTATTACTTTAGAATTGGGGATTCTCTTTGATTCTTTTTAACAAATTTTCAGCTTTAAAATTTAAAGCTGTAACAAAGTTCTCTTTGTTGAGTATACCAGTAAAATTGGGGATTCTCTTTGTTTCTTTTCAACTAATTTTCAGCTTTAAAGTTCACGCGGAAACAAGGTGCTCTTTGTTGACTCTAACAATATTGGAATCTCTACTTTACAATTAGATATTTTATAGAGGTTGCATAATTGCATTTTACTTGTATTCAGAGTATTACGTTTAGAATTGGGGATTCTCTTAGTTTCATTTCAACAGATCTTCAGCTTTAAAGTTCATGCTGAAGCAAAGTCCTCTTTGTTGAGTCTATCGATATTTGATCTCATCTCTATAATTTTTATGATGTGTTGAGTTAGACATTTTATAGGGACCATATAATTTTTGAGTAAATTTAATTGATCCACATTTTACAAGTAGTGGTTTTCATGGATTCATTTCGCGTGAATATGGATGATCGATTTAAAAATCATTGTATTTAGTTGATGCTTGCAAAGGTAAAACATTGAGATTTCTATGAAAGTATTTGAGCAGTATTGTTTTTCGATTAGACCAAGTGCGAGTTTTTGTATCAATATTTTAGATCAAACTCTATGATCATTCATCAAGAATAGGTAAAGCATTGAGATTTCTATGAAAGTTTAATCATTGTTGTTTTTGGATTAGACCATGTGATATTTTTTGTACCAACATTTTAGGTCACACTCTATGATCCATCAACAAGATAACAAAGAGCTAAGAGAGACATAAAAATCACACATAATCTTATCCAGAAACACCAACAATTAAAATTATAAATTTGTGAAAATCTAATATCATTAATTCTATGAAAGTTACTCATCTAGATACAACTACAACTCAAGTATGCTTAATAATAGAGTTTCAACCAAGATAAAATCCACTTAGCTTGCTACTTAATTACCAAAACCCTCAACGAATATTATGACTTATGACCCGTTATTTATTATAAAGCATCTTTGTCTCATCCATTGATGACTAGGAGGTTTTTTGTAGCGTATCACATTATAATATTTTATCAAAAATCAACTAGATGTAATTGTTGAGTTAAATGCATGGAATCATACTATTTGAGTAATGATTCATGTGACCTTATTTCTCATGAGCGTTAGTAGCCCACTTATAGTCATGTATCTAGGTGATGTTCTTGCAAGCTCACCCATCCCAATATTATTCTAACTCAAGCACACTTAACCTTAGAGTTTCTCACAAGATCAAGCACCCCTTAGCTCATACATTGGAAAGTAGTAAGTTATTTTGAAATGTTTGAAATTTAAATATTTTATAAGGATTCAACTGCATAATTTTTGGGTTAGATTTATTAACTCATATTTCATGATTAGTGGTTCACACAAACCCATCCCTCATGAACATGAATGATTAACTTAGATTACTTATTGTACCTATAGTGATGTCTGACGTAAAGAAGGGGTAGAAATGATTTCAATGTCTTAAAAAACCACTTGGAAGAACCTTAGAGTCATTCTACAAAGGACTTCCTTCATAGATCACCATTATTCCTTGTAGCCCTACAAATGGACTTATTTATCCATAACTTCTGAAGAAAACCTAATAACCCAAATGTAAAAATAGATTTAGATACCCTTTTGGCCGTTACAACACATATCTAAAAATGAGTTAGGGTTATTTTGCAATGTATGTGCCAAATTTTGACCGTCCCAGTTGAAATTAACCCTAATGGACATCTAGGCTTGTAGGCAACTTGGATTTTGGTTTCCAAATGATTCCAAAAGTGTCTTCAAGCTTTGTCTTGGCCTAGGCAAGGTTAAAACACACCCTTCAACATCTCACAATGGTCCAATACACTCCTTGGTTGATGCAATACAAATTAATCCTTGTCATCAAAGGTTTTCAACCTGATACATGAGGATATCAGACTTAGGGCATCACTTTTACACGTGAAAAAATTCTTCCATGTTCCCGCAACTTTGGCATATTAGAGAGCATGTCAAAACATACCTCTCCACAAAAATTTAGCAATTTTCATGTACTAAATTATGGGAGATATGAGTTATTTTGTGTTTCTAGAAACTCTAGGCAGGGTTTAGGACCAAGTGAATTAGAAAGTAGATTCAAATATCCTTCAGTCCCAATTGGTCTAAGATCAAGATATGGAATATACAATCTGTACCACGTGCTGCAACAAGATCGTTGCAAAAAAATCTAGAAGTGGGAGTCACTAATTTGATCATAACTTTCATAAAGCTCAATGAAAATCAATCAATCCAATTTCAAATGAAAGCCAAGAAAATCCTCTATCGTTTACAATTGATTATTATGTCATACAAATACGTACAAATCAAGATGACAGTTTGCAACATGGGGAATAACATAAATTTGACTGTACAAAACACAAATTTCTCCTTCTCCATTTCATCTCCAGCCCCAAATTCGAGTTTGGGTAACATTTAAATACATTTTCAACCATCTTCAATTGTTTAAACAACCTCTAACCATAAAATCAACAATTACATCAATTATGACAACTTGGACAAAGTTGCTTGACAACATTTTTTAACAATATGGCAACATTTGACAACTTTCACAACTTTTTCTCAAATTGCACCAAAACATAAAAAATGGTCCTAGATGACATCTAATAGTCTCAAATGACCTTATTTAAATCAAATATACCAAAACAAGATAAAAAGCCAAGGTTGACCACATTTGACAATGTCTTCCATCTTGGATTGATGCAACCTACAAATCTGATATGTGGAATCTTGCTCTACTTGTAAACTTTCAAATTTATGTTTCATTTTGACCTTAGGTCTTCCCTTTCTCTGCAAATGGTCCCTCAATTGATTTTCTACATTCCCAAATTTTATTGGATCTTTCTTCTTCTTGTACTATCTCTTACCATCTTGTCAACTTCAAGGTTCCAAAACTCTAGTTCTCATTCATATGTTTGATTTCCACTATCCACGTCTTCATCTTCATCACTTGAATACAATTTCTCAGCATAGTCATCATCTATAAAATTAGAAAATACAACCATTACCTCAGTTGTTTTTACCACGTATTCTTCACCATAATGTGCTACATTTTCATAAAAATCTTCATACACTGTATTTACTTCTCCTTCTTCTTTATACTCTTTCCCATCTTCATCTTTAGCCATTGCACCTATAAACAGATACTCGCAAATATTTTTAGAAATAACATTTTCAGTCTCAATGGACTCATTTTCTTCATATTTTTCCTCTCCTTAAGATAACCTAGGCTCTTCTTGTTAGAAAGTAAAGTCCACCAAGATAACTGAGAAGGGGGGGGTGAATCAGTTATCAGATAATTATAACCTTTATCTACTTCAACAGCATTTAACCATGTAAGCAATGTAATTACCAACCATAGAAAGATATTCATACACAATGACACAATAACACAAGATATGTTGACTAGGGAACCTCTTGATCAAAGAGTAAACCCCGGTGGGAATGATGTCCACAAAAGATGCACTAATATAAATATTCCTTGTGAAAGGATGGACTCTGTTAGGAGTCTTATGAAATACATTCAGTACATATCAATCCCTGTTAGGAGATTTTGAATCCCTGTTAAAAGATTTTAACCCTGTTAGGAGTTATGGAAGACAGAAGGACCCACTGCCCAAACAGCTTCAAGGTAAGATCACTGAACATACTGTCCAAATGACCTTAATATTATTCAACAAAATAATATGAAATATGTTACCTTCTTACTATGCCAAACCGCACTCACTGCTACACCAAATCTCAATTCCAGATCTTTGTACTTCGCATGTCTTCCTTCACAATTTCTCTTTCACAACTTCGTTAGCTCTTTTCTTCACTTCATGCTTACATTCGCATTCAACCATACCATGCTCACACTTTTTTCACATTGCTACTCCTTCTACAATAAAGAAAAACATTCCTTCCTTTATACCACACTCAAATAATTACAAATGAGTCGGCACACAAATACAAAATAAAAGTTTCCACATGCTACATCAGAATTACACAAAACTGTCGGCTTCCAGATGTAATAACTCTTCACTCGTGCGACCTCGAAGTTTGCACTGTGAACCACGTCACTATCAATGTGTCTCAACCTTCCCTTTAACTGCGCAAAACCAGATTCCATCCCGATTAGGAGATATCATCCGATTTCCACAAACCGCTACTTAGGAACACTGCTTGAATACTGCTTTCACCAAAATGCTCATAACTTTTATGAATAAATGAATTTATGTCTGTGCTCTTAACCATAGACAAATAACATATCAAAGAATATAACCTCAACATCGCATAGTTGTATCTGCAATATCCCATGTGCACTAATCATAACACTATCTACTTCTCTGCTAGTCTCCAAAAGATCACTGTGTTGACATCAATGACAATCATAGTCATGAATGCAACAACAACTGCTACAGGACTGCCAACATCCAACATTCATTCCTAACACTTCTATCATCAAGAAATACTTATCAAGGTCTGGTTCTATTATCGTGTCTCTCCTTCTTCTCCTCTGAATGATCTTCTGGATGTACCACTTACCTTTTTCCTTATTGGCCAATGCTAACCATTTTCCTGGTTTTCTTTCTTAAGGCACTACTACTTCTCATGATTCATTTTTTCTTGAGTTTTTTCTATTTCTTCCAAGGCATGCCTCAACAATATTATCTCTTGTTGAATATTTTTTTTTATCTTCTAATTTTTCTTTTGTATCTCACTTTTTTTTTCTTATCGCTACTTGTTTCTTGCTTGGTAACTCCTTACTTTGCAAGTCTACATGGACTAATCTTCTCAACATTTCCATTCTCCTTTCTCAAGAAAATCCGTGTCAGCCTACTTCTTCTTCACCTCTCTTGATTACTTCTTGTGATACCTCACCTAGGTTTCCTTTCCTTTTCCTCACTACCTAGTCTTTTGGCATCTAAGTTCCTCACTTCAACCTTTCCTAAATAAATACACTTCCAAACTTCTCTTGCCCAAATATTTAGGCTTTGATACTAATTTGATGCAGAGAAAAAGTAGAAATGATCTCAATGTCTTAAACAACCACTTAGAAGAACCTTAAGGCCATTCTACAAAGGACTTCCTTCATAGATCACCATTATTCCTTGTAGCTACAAATGGAGCTATTTATCTATAACTTTTGAAGTGGACTTGATAACCCAAATGTAAAAAAAAATAGTGATACCCTTTTGGCGCTTACAACACATATCTGAAAATGAGGTAGGGTTATTTTTGCAATGTATGGGAAAAATTTTGACTATTTTGGTTGGAATTAGGCATAATTAGCATCTAGGCTTGTAGGAGTATCATTGTAAATTGTAAGCACCTAAGTGGTGTATAATTTCATGATTTTTTAGCACCTACCTTAGTGTGTTCTCATTATAGACTCTATATTAGGACTTCATAATCATACTTAATGCATACCTAAAGTTGAATGTGCTTCCTCTATCCTTTCAAATCTTGCTCAGAATCAAGGCAAGCCCTTATTTCTAAGTGTGCTCCTCTATTTTCCCTCCAACCAAATAATTCAGATCACCTCCTAGGCTCTATCTAGCCATTAGTGGCCTTGGTATCCTATCCCAAACCCATAATCAATTATCTAACTAAATCCCTCATCCCTTAACTGTCTAGGACACAGACCAAAACTAAGTCTGATTAGGGCGGGACAAAACACCATTCACATTCTTTCCTAGGTATGATTTTTATGCCCAAATTGTAACTGGGTCCCCATCTTAGTGTTTTAGCTAGGGACTTAGATTTATAGTCGACCTACTCGACTCCATCTCTTGATTTTGTATAAAAGTAACTCTTACACTCCATTTTGGCATGATGAAATAAATTGTAAGGTTGAAGGCCTCAATTTGAAGACATCCCATGAAGTGAGGACTTGCAAATCAAGGATGCAACAACTCTTCTATCAAGGATTCAGAGCCTTTTTCAAGCATTCAATATCTTTTCAACATCATGGAGACAGAAAATGATTATGATGATAGCTAGGAGATCACTGACTGATGATTGGCTTGTACTCTTCCTCTTAAGATTGGGTATGGTTTCTTATTATCTTCAGGTCTATACTTTTGTGCTTCAAATCTATGTTTATTTATAAATTTAAATCATACATTGATTGCATTTTCATAGTAGGGTTTACTCTATCACACTTAGGGTCAATCTTAGCATTTCGTTTATGCATTTTAGCTCATAGCAATTTAGACATGCTCTAGATTCAGGAGAATTACACACTTTATCTTTGTCATGTTTGGCCATTTGTGGAGGTGGAAATCACCAAAATGGGGGGTAGACCAAGGAAACCCTATCAGCCACCCACACATGCAAATCTTAGGTTTGTAGGTATAAAAGACTTAATATTTTTTTGTCAGAACATCATAGCCATCTTGGGACTGAGATAGACTATTTGTAATCTCTTTCGATAAAAAGCCAGGGTATAGAATGCCATTCTCATTTTGTCCTTGGGTATAGAACACCATTAGTGTTTGGTCCCTCCCAATTGTCAAAGAAATTTGAGGTGTGTGGAGGTATAGGTCTCAGTACTCCAGTTTTGAAGTTACGGGTCATTCTAGGATCCTGACATTTAGGAATTCAGATATGAAGGATAACTTTTATAGATAAATTGCTATATTGTCATCCTCTTCCATCCACACTGAAAATAGCATACATTGGCTTGACATTATCCTCATATGCCTTGATCTCATTAGGAGTATTATTCTCAGTCATTGGTTTAACATATTCTTTCTCAACCTTCCAAATTGCATAACCAATAGAAATCAAGTATCCTTGCATCTTCACCTTCTAGAAATCATGGTTAGATCCATCAAACATAGGAACAGTCAGTTTGTGCACCACCAAGATCTCCTTAAGTGATTAATCTCTTCTCCAAGGAACCAAATCTTTGATACCAATTTTTAAGTGCACATGACAACTGAAAGGGGGATGGGAGAGGGGGGGTGAATAAGTTGTCAATAAAACTCATAAATCTTTCCTTGAATTAGATCCACAAAAAACTTATCTTAAATATTCAATCATAAAATGATATAAATATGAAAAAATATGTGAAAAACATACCATACACAATGAAACAATAAATTTATGTGGAAAATCATGTTAAGGGAAAAACCACATAGGATATTAATTCTAAAATATATGAAACACCTTCTAGGGTGACACTAGTTAAGATAATTTTTACAAAGAATTCTCATCACTACACAAGGCTCACTACTAGAGGGCTCACTATCAGAGGGATCACTTCCTGGAAGAAGAAGAATAAGAGAGAAACGATCCACCATTGATGTACTTTTGCAACTTAACCAAAAGATTTTTAGATACCTTCTTCTCACTACTTTTGATAACAAACACATGAAATTCCTAATTGCACAACACCACACTTTGCACCTACTCATAATTGTACATATAAGGAGATAGATCTTCTTTTACACCTCCTCATTGTGCACGCTTGCACACACACACACACACACACACACACACTTGTAAAACACTTGCATGAGCATATACACATGGCACACTCTTTCCTCAACAACTTATCCTTTACTTGTATCATCCTCACAGTTGCAAAATCTCCTAAGATCGGGTAAGAATCTTAACTAAACATGATTCAAATTAGGTCGGTGCTAAATATTCTTGCGATGAAAATGAATGAAAAATGGACAACAACACATATTTACAAGGACCAAAAATATACATCATATACATGTTTTCATCATCTTGCACTCACTAAGTCTTTTAATTAAAGTCTAAGCGCCCAAGATTGGGAAAACCTAGAGTAAGAACACCATCAAACTTTGAAATCACTCCTCTGAAGCCCAAAAAATCACACCAACTCAACCAAATGAAGCAAAGGATATTATAGGCCCAGTTCCAAAACTATGACTGCAAAAACTAACACTCATGGAAATATAGAGCGTGCATTTTATATAGGAAACTCTGTCAACCACTGTTACACTTAGATAAATGCCAATTCTTTTGAATTATGAACCCAAGTAAAAAAAATGAATTAGACACCTCCAAACACTACTTAACAACATATCCAAACTTATAAATCTTTCCTTGAATTAGATCCACAAAAAAGTTATCTTTATTCTTCAACCATAGAATGATATAAACATGAAAGAACATGTCAAAAGCACCCCATACACAATGAAACACAAAATTTATGTGGAAAATCATGTTAAGGGAAAAACCACATAGGAGATTAATTCTCGAATATGTGAAATACCTTCTAGGGTGACACTAGTTAAGACAATTTTTACAAAGAATGCTCACTATACAGAAAGCCTCATTGCTAGAGGGCTCACCGCCTAAAAGAAGGCTTACTATCGAAGGGATCACTACCTAGATGAAGAAGAATAAAATAGAAAAGATCCGCCACTGATGTACTTCTACAACTTAACCAAAAGATTTTTAGATACCTTCTTCTCATTGCTTTTGATAAAAAATACATGGAAGTCATAACTACACAACACCACACTTCGCACTTACTCATAATCATACATACAAGGAGATAGATTCTCTTTCACACCTCCTCATTTCCTACACACACACACACACACACTTGTACAACACTCACACAAGTATATACACATGACACACTCTTTCCATCAATAATTTATCGTTTACTTATATCATCCTTGCACTTGCAAAATCTCCTAAGATCGACTAAGAATCTTAACTGAACATGATTCAAATTAGGTCAGTGCTAAACATTCTTGCAATGGAAATGAATGAAAAATGGACCACAACACATCTTTACAAGGACCAAAAATATACATCATATACATTACTCATCAACTTGCATTCACTAAGGCTTTTAATTAAAGTGTAAGCACCCAAGATTGGCCAAACCTAGAGTAAGAACACCATCAAACTTTGAAATCATGCTTATGAAGCCCAAAAGATCACACCAAATGAATAAAATGAATTAAAGGACATTATAGGCATAGTTCCAAAAATATGACTCGAGAAACCAACATGTAGGAAAATGCAGAGTATGTATTTCACGTAGGAAACTTTGTCAACCACTGGTACACTCAAATAAACACCAATTCTTCTTAACTTTGATTCCAAGTAGAAAAACTAGAATTAGACACCTCCAAACACTACTTACAACGTATCCAAACTATATCAAAAGATTTGCAACATGGAAGAAATGGAGAGAAAAGATCTCAACACAATTGCACAAGAAACTCAATAACAATTGCAACAATTCAGACTAAAAAATGATCCCATATGAGGTAGCATATTTGGGTACATTGAAACATAACATGATTGAACATATTATGTATAGAACATTAAAGCTCACATACAAACCATAAATAACACTAGAAAACATACTATATGATGAAACAAGAATAAGAACATCATTCAACAATATTGTATCCAACCATATCTTGTGGACACCAAAGATACTTTGAAACAATTTGATAGAGCTCACTACATATTAGATAACATTAGCAATACCAAAGCATTAAACTTTCCTTCAACTACAATACCTGTATTACCACAAATAGTAGCAGCAAACAAAAACATCACTTTGCAAATGTTAGGGTTGGATCTACTGAGAGGGGGGGTGAATCAATATACCAACACTTAAAATGAATTTTTTAACCAAATAATAAACAAGCAACTTAATCCAAGTAACCAACAAAGATATGCAAGCACAAGATAACTCATAACACCATATTTGTTTTCGAGGAAATCTTGTTAAGGGGAAATCCCTGTTGGGGATGACACCCATAAATATCTATAGTATATGGAGGAGACACTGTTAGGAGTCCTACCCTGTTAGGAGATGATTTAATACAATAGGTAGATGTCCCTATTAAAGGAAATACCCTATTAGGAGTCAACAAAACCCTATTAGGGGTATTACAACTATGCAACATCCACTCTCAAAATGTGGACTGTTGTCCTACTATTACAATGAGTATTGTGTCAAAATATGAGATCAGACTCGTGCAACTCCATGCATCACTATTCCCATTCACTTCACTAACTTCTCTTCTCTACTTATATTTGCACATCCATGTTCACTATATCCTTTTTCACTATATGCAATTATCAATTACATCATTTACTTATACCCAATTAAGAGAAAAGTAACTAGGTCAACCTCTATAAGGCAACTACAAAGTTACAAGGTTGGCCATATAATATTATACCTGACGGACATACACTCTTGACAATGACATCATGCCAGCCATATACACATAATTATTACTTGTGAAAACATATCATAAGTCGACCAATATAATTAAAACTTTGCAAGTCAAGGAACTTTGTCTGTTGTCTGCAATTGCACTCAGACTATTGTATCTTCTTTGTCTGGTAACCCAAACAAGTGTGCTCATAGATGAAGCTCGGTCATACATCATTATATTCATCTGTGAGACCGCAAGCCATAAAAATATCTCTTGTGTCTTCGCTGATCAAAATACTATCTCTATCTTCCTGCACTTGTTTGTGAACTTAGGCATTTTTCACATTGCGGCCTAGCAAGATTGAGTCCAAGTTCCTTGCAGTGATCATGGGGATAAGTGTTTCTATTAATGAAAATATTCAAGCAACCACTTGCCAACAATCTCTCCCTTTGGCATTGATGGCAACACTTAGTGAAAAATGATGAAATATTAAATATCAACCCAACCGAAATGCAAAAACTTACTAAGTGTGTAGCTTGTAGCTCCCCCTAAACTTATGACTCCCTATACATATACACATATACATTTTTAACTACTATACTTCTCCCCCTTTGACATCAATGACAAAGGTGCCCAAAATTGTGTGTACAAGAAAAATATTGAATCACAAAATCATGTACTTACTGTTTTAAGTACATCAATAAAGTTCACCTTTAACACTTGGAGTTATGCCTCCCA
Organism: Chamaecyparis obtusa; assembly: GCA_027943335.1. Taxonomy (NCBI): domain Eukaryota; kingdom Viridiplantae; phylum Streptophyta; class Pinopsida; order Cupressales; family Cupressaceae; genus Chamaecyparis; species Chamaecyparis obtusa. The sequence continues at coordinate 20,085 of BSBK01004869.1, forward strand.
ATTTTTTGTTTATGGTTTCAACAACACTAATCATTCCATCAATTGTGTGCGAGATAGTATCTACACTCCACAAGTTATTTGGAGTAAATCCAATATAAGACTTAAGACCAAGGTCTACGTCTGCAGATGTCTCCAAAATTGCGATCTTAGGAACAAGAAGGTTCCTAAGCTCACAGAATTTGCTAATCATTCTGGTCTTTTCCAGCTCTAGCACATTGATATTATCAAAATTGTTGTTGACCTCTTTGTTTACAATAGTAATCATTTTATTTGTATTCTCATTTGATATTTTTTTCAAAAAATCTTGCTCTTTCTTTATCAAATCAACTAAATTATGTACATGTTTGTGTGAATTTACACAAATATTATATATTTCTTTACCTCCTTTATAAATTCCTTTATTTCTTTATCTATCTGTTGCAGAGTCTTTACACCAGTTTTGATTCCCTCTATCGGTTCTGTAAGCCTTATCCTCAAATTCCCTTACAACTTTTACTCAGGCAGCTTCCTTAAGAGTCCTAAAACTCCTGTCAACATTGTCCAAAATTTGACCCAAATGATCTGCAAGATATCCACTACTACTGCTTGGCTATGGTGATAGAACATTACTCAAAATTGTTATAGCCTTCTCCAAAATTTTGTTTTTCTTATCTTCCTTCTTCACAAATCTCTCTTTGGCTTTCTCATAGGCAAATATTGTTAATTTCATAAGATCACTGGCTTCCATGTTATCTATATCTATTAGGGACTTAGTCCCACTTGGCAACAATTGAGGAGTGACCAATAGTTCTTCCTCCTTGCAAGGTTCCTTTTGTGTATCAATAGTTTCTGATTCTTGCTGAGTGGTTTCTTTGTTCTCTTTTATCTCCATGTCTTGGATCTCTTCCTTAGGCTTATCTGCTTTAAGATTCTCAATTATATATGTGGCTTTGGCTAAAGTTTCAAATGGATCTTTTTCATCCAATGAGGTATTTAATGATATACTGATATTCTCCACAAAGAAATTTAGTATTGTTTGATCTTGAGATATGTCCTTTGCAGTTTTAACTTCATCTTGTGTTTCTATTTTGTCTTCTTCCTTCTCCTTGCCCTTAGAGGATTCTCCTATATTAATGTCTTTGGGATTTGTTGTAGGTGCTTTCATCTTTGCAACATCAAGTCTGCTATTCAGAAAGACCTCTTAATGGCTTTATGTGTTTATTCAAAATTACCTCTTCATATAATCCAACCATAATCCTCACTGTCCTCAACTTGGTTCTAAGGTAAGGCTTAAGTTCTTCTAATAATATTTTGTTTTTTGTTTCTGTCATAATGGGTTTCTCTTTAGCTAGGGCGTCTTTCCTTATCTTACTATCCTCATCTTGCGTTCTCCTTTTCCTTTCTTCTAACTTCTCAAACAATTCTCTAGGTATACTCCCTTCTAATTCAATTAGGTTCTTCTTAAAAGAAATCATGTATCTAATGATCATGCCATCAATGCTAGCTTGATCAACAACATCATATCTTTTATAATATCTATCAGCAAATATCAATTACTTACCTTCTTGAACAACTCTCTTCTCCAGTGATTTAAGGTCATGCTTCCATTGAATTGTAAGGGTGCTTTTTGAATTCTTAGTGTTTCCTATCCTCGATATGAAATACTCTAGCTGCTTCCATCCTTAACATACTTCTAGGAATAAAACTGTGTGAGATTAAACTAGGGTTTCATGAATACCTTCACCGCAACGTTGTATAACTAGGGATTGGCTTCTAAATTTCCAATGATATTTTCTCAAAGCACTTTCAATCCCTTCACTCCTTTAGCTCCAAGACTCTGCTTACAATTTCTCTCTAATTGCAACAATGATAAAATCATCTAAGTATAACAAGTTATACTTTGCAGTGCACATAAATGTATGTAGCTTCTATAAAGATGATAACTTCCAGGAAACTATTCCTTCATCTACGACCATAGATCCGACAATGTAGATCCATGTGGTGACTACTGAAATCATAACATGTCCAAATACAATTGTTTGAGCTCCCATAACTCCAAACGCTGATTCAGGGGAAAAATTAGATTTTGGTGTCATTCTAGCAATGCTTCCCCTAAGGCCTATGAGGCCCTTCATGCTAATGAAGATGTCTTCAACCCATGTGAAGATCCAGTAGGGTCTATTGGGCCTTCTTGACTTGTCACACCTCCCTTTTTTTGTCTCATCATTGTTATCCTTGACTTTGCTACTCTTAACCCACTTTTCTTTGTATTCTTCCTTCATCTTTGCAAGTGTCCTTTCATCTTCACTGAGTTCCTTTTTCCTTTCCAATGGCCTTGGTGTCCTTTTCACTAGTCCATTAACCTTGCAATACTTTGCAATCTATCCATCATTGTTGTATTTAAAGCATGTAACCTTCTTCTTAGGTCTGAGTTGAGTGTAACCAATCTGCAACTTGCAATATTTGGCGATGTGTCCAAAGTTACTGCACTTGTAACACATAACCTTCTTAGGTTTGTCATTAGGTTTCCTTTCATCTTGCTTACTATCCTCAGGTTTTCTCACATCAGGTTGGTTGTCCTTATCATTTTCTTTCTTACTGGTGTCACTTTCTTTCGCATCATTGTTCTTCAAATTGGAATAACTAGCTCTTCTAGATCTCATATCAGGCCTTCTACATTCCTTTACTTTATGACCATAATTGAAGCAATTAAAGCAATAACCACAAAAGGGTTTATTACTACTTGTGCCTTTGCAATTTTCCTTCAAGTGACCTTCTTGATTGCACTCCTTGCATTTGTCTTCTGATGGTTTGCTCTTCTCTTTCTTGGATTCTTGAGTTTCATCTTTCTTTGGTGAATCAACATTGATGACCACATGACCCTTTTTAGGAGATATGTCTTCAAAAAATCCAACTCTAGTTAGATCTCCAACTGGTTTCAGCATTTCCATCTGCTCATCAATCTTCAAAGTGTTCTTATGAAGATTTTTGATGCGTTCCTTAGTTTCTTCCAGTTCTTTTGTTACCAAGATATTATATTTTTCAACCTTCTGATACTTCACAGTTACTTATTCCAGCCGTAGTTTCAATCTTGTTGCCTTTGTTTCTGCTAAATGCAGATCATCCTTCATTGTCTTGTTTTTCATCTTTTTCTTCATCAAGCTCTATCATCAGTTCTAATTTTGAGATTGCATATTCATCCTTGAGTTCTTCATTCTCCTTTTTGAGTTTTTCAACTTCTTCTGATTCTGATTGCTCTTTGAGTAGTTCTTCTCTTTGGTTTCTTGCATGTCTTAACTGCTCCTTGAGTTTTCTGATAAAATCATCTTCCTTTTTCAATTCGTACTTTAGTTTTTAATTTTCTGCAATAGCCTCATCAAGATCATCCAATGCAATGTCATAATTCTTCTTTAAAGTTCTATAATCCATATAGATCTCCCTTAAGCTGTTAAAATTTCCTTCTAAGGGTTTGATGCTCTGATACCAATTGTTAGGATTGGGTGATACTAAGAGGGGGGGGGGGGGGGGGGGTTGATTCAGTATCACAACACTTAAATGAATTCTTTAGCCAAATAATAAACAAAACATTTAATCCAATTAACCAACAAAGATATGCAAGAACAAGAGAACTCATAACACCATTTTTTTTTCAAGGAAACCCTATTAAGGGGAAAACCCCGGTGGGGATGACACCCACAAATATCTGCACTATGTGAAGGAGACCCTATTAGGAGTCCTAGCCCTGTTAGGCATTGATTTAATACAATAGCCAGGTGTCCCGGTTAAATGAAAAACCCTATTAGGAGTCTACAAAACCATGTTAGAAGTATTAAAATTGTGCAACTTACACTCTCAAAATGTGGACCGTTGTCCTACTATTACAATGAGCATTATATCAAAATATGAGAACAAACTCCTTCAACTCCATACATCACTGTTCCCATTCACTTCACTGACTTCTCTTCTCTACTTATATTCATACATCCATGTTCACTTTATCCTTTTTCACTATATGCATTTATCAATTACATCATTTACTTATACCCGATTAAGAAAAAAGTAACTAGGTCGGCCTCTATAATGAAATTACAAAGTTACAAGGTCAGCCATACAATATTAGACCAGGCGTCCATACACTCTTTACAATGACATCATGTCATCCATATACACATGCTTATTACTTATCAAGACATATCATAGGTTGACCAATACAATTAAAACTTTGCAAGTCCAAGAACTTTGTCTGTTGTCTGCAACTGCACTCATATTGTTGTATCTTCTCTGTATGGTAACCAAAACATCTGTGCTCATAGATGAAGCTCTATCATACATCACTTTATTCACCTGTAAGACTGCAAGCCGTAAAAATAACTGGTATCTTCGCTTTTCAAAATACTGCCTTTGTCTCCTTGTACCAGTTTGTGGATTTAGGCATTTTTCACATTGCTAGCAAGACTAAGTCCAAGTGCCTTGCAGTGATCATAGGGATAAGTTCTTTCATTAATGACAACATCCAAGAAACAACTTTCCAAGAACAAATACTAAGTGGTTGTTGCACTAGATCAAGAACCTACATAATTGAACATTTTAAAATCTTCTACATCAATAATCATCTTAGTCTTCTACGATTACTGCAACAAGACATTAATGTCAAACCAAGGATAAATAATATCAATGTCACCACAAATTATAAAGTCGATCTTCAATAAATAATCAAAACCACAAAGGAAACTTTTGAGTAGCAACATACCAACTAACATCTTCTGAACCAAACTGAACATCATTAGGCAAGTATTGATATTATCCTGAAAGCACACCAAGCCAGAATTGCAACTATATATAGGTTGGAGCACAACAAGAATGTAGATATAGAATCCAACATCACAACAATAGTATTCAGAACACAACAAAAGTGCATGTAAGAACATCTTATGGACCAAAGGAACATAAGTGTAAAAGATGAACACAACTAGAATTCTATGATATCGTATGAACAACTTCTGTACCAGAGAACAACATATCCAAAGATGAAACTTCTAGAACATCTGCACACTATGCTTAACTGAACTAAACATATCCAGACCAACAAGCAAAGAGACAACAATACAACCATTCAAACCAAAAATTATGTCAACATAACTATCACCAACACATCATCACTTCCACCCTCTCATACATCATCCATTACTAATACTTCATCGTTCAAAAAGTTTTACATCAATGACAACTAAAATCCATATGTGCAACAACAATAACTAATTTCAAAAGGAATAATTTGACAAAACTTGAACAATTTTTGAATAAAGTATTTACTCAAAGATAAATATCTATATCTAGACACAACTTAAAATATTAATAATAAACCAAAATCTAGGAATAGTAAAACACCCATACAAATATCAACACCACAAAAAGCATAATATTCATTTATGACATTAAATTTCCAAAACAAATTATGAGTATCAACCAAGACACTCAAACATGTCCTAACTCAAAGATTGGTTCCTAACAACAACATTCAAAATTGATCTTCAAATTCAAATTGAGACTCACGCATGCCTCAAAGGACAAGGGAGAGCTAAAAATGTAAATCATTTCCTAAATGATTTCTCCATTCTTAAATTCCAAAAGGCATAAGGATTCATAAAAAACTAGTGCCTTGTTTGAGGAGAGACCTTCTTGAGCAACTAAGTTTCCATCCTTGATCTACCTCAAGCTACTAAGCTTCTTCTAAGGAAGTTATCTCTATTACCAATATTAAACACATAGATATACTAAATCCAAATCATTATATCTGCATTCACCATTGTTTCCTTGATTCAAAAGAAACTCATCAAATCATAAACACACATTCACAAAATAGGACACTAGATTTACATGGAAATCAAAAGAGGAAAAAATCATAGTGAGCACTTTCTTGGATGTACTACTCAAATCCAACCTCACAAGAAATAGAAATATAATACACAATTTATAATGTGAAGTAGGCACTAACCTACTAGAGACACCAATCCCCAACTACATTTGTAGGCTCCAACTTTTACAATATTAATTACACCTTCCAAATGTATGCATATAGTAAAACTCTAGGAATGAACCTAGATCAATTTTATATATGAATTATAATGTTAATTACATTCACATGTCAGCCTAGAACAAGATTATCACATCTGTAAGTTGGACATAAGAATAAACCTTATACCAAACATGTAATAGGACCGATTCAAAAGCCCAAACATTACTCTAGAAGAAGGGACCCACTATGTGTTACCCAACACATGCTCTATTAGCCCCAGTGTAAATCAACACACTACTTCTAGTTGGCATGCATTATAATCCTCTTGCATATCAATTTGGAACATTACTATAGTTGGACAACGAGAACATAGAACAATCTATCACTTCTAATTTTTTGTCTATTAAAGATCAACCTCTAAAATTATGGAATATAACACATCATATTTATTCTTACTTAAATTACCAACCATAGGCCATAGCACTCAATTGTGGCTAAATACAAAACCAAAAACCATGATAGTGCAAATGAGTGGACATACAGCTCTTGAGCAACAAACCTTGGAAACATATCGCAAACCCTTCCAGATAACATTGCAGATACTCAAGATCTACTAACAATAAAACATAGTGATAACATTGAGAGAGATTTCAACCATAGCTTGTCATAGTCCTTCCTAAACTCAAATGCTTAATCATATCATGTCAAAAGTGATTACATTTAGTTCCTACCAGCCATATGACATGGTAAAATTGTCAATTAATGGAAGTCCTTTAGCTTTCAGTTTCTTGATTGACACTCGTGTGATCTTTCCAAATCAACTATCAATTTAGAATTTGGACACCAATTCCTTGTTTTTGTTAAATTGGGGACCCAATATTGCTTTTAAGGAAATAAAGGCTTGTGAGGATCAAGTTCTCAATAGAGATCTTAAGTATTCTGACAATAATTCCACTACGCCTTTCAAACTTTCTTTATCTATCTCCCTATTTTGTGCTCTCTCCACTACTTTATTAACCGAGATTGAAAAAATATCTAGATATGCCTTCACACTTAGTGATCCCATATTAACACAAGTAATATCAAAATTAGTTACAACTACTTGACTAGGTCCTTTTTGGGAATTTGGATGAGCCATTTCCACAAATAGATGATTAGAATCATCCTCTATCAATCTAGAAGTGGTTTTGAGATTCTTACTTTCGAGGATAGGGGTAGATTGTAAAAGTTGAAATAGAACATCTTTATTTGATTGCCTAATGAATTTGAGTTTTCCTTTTTTGACAGAAATATTTCAAGCCATGTGGGGTTAGATATGGTTTGAGAGGCAATCTTCAAATCATCAGGGCTAAGTAATAGAGATATTTTGATTAGAGGAGTTTTATCATTTTTTGCAATGAGAAAGAAATGGAGCTTATACTTACCACTCGCTGAATCTTAATGTTGTGGACCCTAGAAGAAATAAGTATCCCTTTTTCTAATCTTTACTAGCATCTATCTGGGATTGTTCTTTTACTCCTTTTTCACCTTCACCCCTTTCATTTCCTAGTTCCTTTGTGGGCTTCCCCATTCACACCCTCACTTGGATTACCTAAAGTTGGTGTTTGTGAAGACATAGTTGTAGGAAGTTGACTAGGATTACTAGAGATACCATGTTCTATAGAGCTCTTATTCTTTGTAGATGCAAGTTTTTTTATTATTTCCCCTCTTCTTAGCATCACATATTTGGGTCCTCCTCATGACCACAACTATTCATATATCCAAATATTCTTCTTCTAGTTGATCCCAATAAATTGGGTCCAAAGACTACAGTTGTACTTGAGACATATATGTGTGGTTAATTACACTATATTTGTCATATGTAACTCCACTAACTTCCAACATAAGTTTTTAATCAATTATTTATTTTAACATCAACCTAGACCAGTCTCTTTTTATGACCTCTAGGTCATCTAAGCAATTTTCCTAGTAATCCTCTAACTACGGGACATAATAGCATGATGATCCTAGACACAAGCTATTCTTGACAAAATTTTGGAATCAAACTTTAATCTCAAGACCTCATAGGTGTTTATGGTTTACTTATTGATTTCACAATATTTAGGGCATTAGATAGAGACCTACTACAATACATCTACAGATAGAAAGAGAATTGGATACATGCTTTCCTCTTTCATTGGATCTTTTATTAACTTCATATATCTATTAGCACAACTCAACCATGTCATTGATGTATCTTGGTAATTTCAGGAATAAGTCATCAAAGTCACCTACTTTGAGGTAGGTAAAAATAGGGAACTATAAAAAATAACTACCATATGCCTTAATTAGGGAGGTTGCATTAAGGGAGATTCTTCTTTTTGAATGTTCTTGGAGCTCTCTCACCAGATCCATTGTAAACACATCATTAACTCTCTTGAAGTTAGTATATAGCTTTTATGCTATTGCAAGCTATGATATAAATCATAAATTTGAATGTCATCGTTAAAATATTTAATATACTCTAATCCAAACCAATCCAATGTGCAAGCTAGGGCATCCAATGTTATCTGTATTGAGCATTTAAGGTTGTCATTAGTATCAAAGGTTTGTAAAGATATCAGTCGGTCACTTACATTGAGCTAACCGGTAACATGAAGCAAGACAGACTAGTCGGTAAAGTATATACCGAGCAGCAAATAGTTTACCGAACACCAACAGACACCGACACTGATAGATAGTAAACACCGAGCATCGCAGTATACACCGAGAATTTTATATAGTTTTTACCGAGGATCACAGAAAATGGCATAGTAATTTGAAATGGCACTTACTTCTATGCAAATGGTTACAATGGTTCATAAAATGTTTTACCAAGATCAAGGAACATTTAATGTGATGATATTCATTAAATGCAATGTATATCTTTTGTAATAGTTGATCTAGGTTATTATTGTACACCGTAGATCTTAGGGTTATGACTATGTTGTGTAACCTAATTTTGTTAAGTCGGAAAAAAAAGAACACTATATATTTGTGTGTTTACATCATATTTGGAGTGAGATGATATATGAATCACCAAGCACTTGAAGCAATTGCCTAACTTCAAGTCTATTAGTTAAGAGAGCAGAACCGAGTATAGAGGAATTCAGATTGAGTAGAATTAGAAAAGGCTACCGAGCAGTTCAGAGCAGAGATGTATCACAAGTAAGGTGATATTTTATCAGAGCTCATAGATCTGTATCAGACAATTGAGTTGTCAAATAGCAGATAATTACCTATTGCTTTTTGACAATTGTAATAGAGTTTTGGATAAAATCTCTTAATAGAGTAGACTTAACAGTCTTATGTAAATCTCTTAACCGAGTACACACTTCATTAGTGTTGTTAAAATCCTATAACTAGGTATATCTAGCTGATCTAACATGTCACTCCTAATAGGGTGAGATCACTAGAAGTGATCAAAACTTGTAGCCCTAATAGGCAAACCTTTTCTATCTGCAGTAGTGAAGAATTTGTGGGTGTCATCCCCATCATAGTTTTTACCTTCTAACTGTGTGCTAAAATGTTGTCACACTTCTATGAATCCTTACATGCAAGAAAACTCAAGAATGAGCCCTCACAAATCAATCCATAGCTCCCTAGGCATGGAGTGCAAGGGTTTTTAAGAATGCTCTCAGCTAGAGCTATTAAGCCTATAACCTTGCTAGTAAACCATGCAATGGGAGATTCAAGGAAGACAAGGGCAAGAATGCCAATATCTCCAATGAAGCCAAATGTATGCAATGCAAAGCAAATCTATATGACAATGCAAGTTAATCTATTGCATAAAAGGAAATCTAAGCTAAGAATGAAGATATGAAAATGCAAATACTATGCATGAAATTGAAATCTAACTATGAAGCAAGAAAGCCATGATGATGCAAGAATGAAGACAAGAAGATAGAGTGTTGATGAAGATCCAAGATGAATTCCAACAATGCTCCAAATCTTCAAACCCTAGATGCAAGAATATCTCCAAAAGCTCCAAGATGACCTAGAAAACCTGTAGCATAACAATAGCATAAAAATTTGTGTGTGCAAATGAGGAAGAGAGCTCTTCTTTTATAGGAGGTGAAAAATCAATGGACCATGGAGATTAAGAGGCAAAAGATTTAATCAACAGTGGAGGAAAAAAAGAAGCTTGATCCTTGTGCACAAATATCCTCCAATAGGAAAATTAGAAGTATTTACTTTATGTTGAGCATTTACTTTATGTCCATGTGAGACAAAAAGTGCTTTTCTTTTATTTTTTATTTTATTTTTCTTTATAAATAAGAATTAAATGCTTTATTTGTGCAACTTAGGATAAGAAGAAAAGTGGGGCTTTTTATTTAATAAAAGGGGAGGAAATATTCCTTTTAATAAATAAAGACTTACGATAAGATGGTTAGCCCATAGAAAATAATCAAATAAATGATAGGACTAGGATTTGATCAAGAACAAGCAATTGATGATTTAGCAAATGGGGGCTAATAGTCTAAGTGACCATTTTTAGGTGTATACATTTGCCCCTCTTTGAATAATGTGTGATCGATTTGGGAACACATTACGTCAAAGAATAGATCAGCCAAGAAGGCAAGAGATAGCCAACAAGGCAAGCAGATAGCCAAGAAGGCAAGCAAATAGCGATCTGACTTGAAAGAATGAAGTGCAGAGAGATAGCAAATCCTGCATGGTCAGCCTGGTAGCGACAGTACTAAACACTTACGATAGAGATAACCAATAATATATGATGTGTCTACCCCCTCGGGATCGAAAGTGAAATCCAGGTGGAGGGAATGCAAAAGCAAGAGCAACATGATCAAATCACTAGAAATCATAATCGAAGAAAGAGAATAGAATAACCATCAAGCAGTGACGGTATACCCCACACATGAGACACGGGGCACGAACCTATCGGTCCCTCAACCCATAAACACCACGGAGGGGGATTTGAACTTGGGATTTGAAAGTGAATGAAAGACTAGAAGTTTGAAAGAGATGGGGATGAAGAGGTGAAGAATGCCCCTGCGAAGATCGAAGGATCAGGCTTCAAAAGGTCAGCCAACTACACAAAAGAAGGAGAAAGATGATTTGGGTGATCAAGGTGAACTCGGATTTCGGTTTGGATACCGAAATGAAAGGAAAATGATGTGATATGAAAGACAAGAAGTGAAAGACATGATCGGGAAGAAGCAAAAGGTGAGCGCAGCTGATTAACAAGTCCATGAAAGATAAAGGAGAGCTCTCTCCATATGCAAGATGCAAAACTAACTAACATGAACTTAAGAATGCAAGCTACATGAAAAGTGGTTTACTTGCAAGGTCACAAAGCCAATAGACATCTAATATTCATCATTGAGCGTTATTGGTAGTGTCGCAAGATCATACAATACACACTAGCATAACTATGTGGATCTGAATATGATCTATATCAGATAGAAATTTGGGAATCTCACCTAAGCATCAAAGACATGCAGGTCAAGAGGACTAGTGCAGTGAGATTACCTAAGTTTGATATAGCAAGATTATGCTCGCATCGAGACACAAGAAAGTCAAGATGACTATAAGCATGCACTTGCAAAATAGTCAAGGATAATACCTTGTAGGTCCATAGTGTCAAGTAAGACCAACATAAATGCTCATGACAGTGAGGACCAACAAAATATACCCACAAGAAGATAAAGAAATAAAACATGTTCTCATACCCTCAGTCTTCTAGCTATGCATCATCGAAAACTTCTCAGGGAGAGACCACTTAGCAAAGAAATCATCATAGACAGCACGCAAAGAAATAAAGTCAAACAAATCTCAGTGAGTCAAGTGCGTGTGTGTAGGTCATAGAGTCAAACTTTGAGTATCACATCTGCCAGTGAGAAATATTGCATCATCCAAGACGGCAGGAAGGATATCTGATAAGTGTTAAGAAACACTTGACACTAGGGTAGTGTTGAAAAACATAGTTGAGGGGGTGTTGAAAAACACCGTTTACAAGGTGCCTAAGAAACCCAGACGCACAAAGAGACCCAAGATAAGCTGAAAACAACGGATGCCCCCTAGACTGAGACAAGAGTCAATTCCAGGCTAAGAGAGGCAAAGAGAGAAGTGGAGCGAAGGAGCGCCACGCAAGACTAATAGACATAGGTGCAGAGGGTCTCAAGCAGTGCTTGTTTCCAGGTTTTCACCACTTGATAGATTTTTTTGCAATTTTTTAGGACTTTTTACAATTTTTTTTTGTATTTTTGCTACCAAAGAGCCTGTTTCCAGGTTTTCACCAAGGCACTTTTTCAAATTTTTTTTTTGATGTTTTGAATTTTTTGATTTTTTGGTGAGACATCAAAGTGCCTATTGCTAGGTTTTCACTAGGATGCTCATTTTTTCAGTACTTTTTATGATTTTTAGGATTTTTTCAGCATCATATATGAATTTTTTTGGTATTTTTTCAGGATCATAAAATATGTACAAAGGATGCCCTAGACAGAAACGGGCATCAAGAATCTACTTCCTCTGATGTAGAGAACTGATAGGCCCCAGGCCCAAATGCTACAACTGTGACGATAGGAGGTCTCAACTAGTTCAACCAATAATAACCAGCCTAAGCAATGTCTGAGCTAGCAAAGGATCGTTAGAATGTGATCCACATATGCCATCGTGGATTTCAGTTAGCACTTTTTCTGACTCTTCTATTTCTAGACACTTAAGGAGAGTTCCGTCTAGACCCTTCCTATACAAGTCACCAAAGGAAAAGGAAAAGTGTAAGGGATGGCGGAAGGAATGGCGTGGTGGATTTGCAAGAGGAATATGAGGTGGAAGATATGAAAAGATGGTAGGATTGTAAGATTTGTGAGAAGGATAGCATAATTCATCCACCAGGAACTTGAAGCGAAAATTATGCTTTTTCATTTGTAAGATGGATGTTGAAGTAACCAAGGCATTACCAACTTTGTTCTTAGCTCTAGGAATGGGTTGAAGTGTAACAGATATGAGATCATGCTTGAAGTAGTGCATCATTTTTTTGTAGAGAATCAGCTTGTCATCTTTTATATGATAATCAATATTTTTGAGCAGATTTTTATTTTTACTTTTCTTAGGTTCGGATACCGCCAAAATGTGGTTTTCGCCATCCGACCATTGCTCTTTTCTTTTGACTTGATGACTATGATGTTTGATTGCTGATTCAATCTTTTTTGTGGCTAGCTCGCTGGTGGAAGAAGTAACAGGTGTTGATGCAAGATGAAATGAAGTGACCAGTTCAATAGCATTTATGCGAGGGGTGTCATCTCTGGTAACAAGAGAGGTTGAGCCTATAGGATAAGCTCCAAAAGTAGCTAGATCTAGACTTGTCATAGAAGAACCAGCGTGGTCCACTAAGGAAATACGAGGAACAAACTCATCAGACCCCACACAAGACCCATCAACCACGTCGAGATGGTTACTACAAGAATGAACCATATCAACATCCATATCATCAGTAGATATACATTTTTCTCCCCAAAGAAGTGAAGTAGAGGGAAGATCATCTCCCATGTGAGCCATAGTGTGTATTGGTGACTCATCTGTATCTGTGTCTGAATTACTGAGCATGGGAGTATTTCAGGCATCTTCTCTATAGATCCACTCGTGAACAGCTTCTTCTTCTCTTTCAGCTTCAAGGATCACCATAGCAGAAGTGGAAGGTTTCCCATATGACCTAGGAGACATAGGTATAAAAGCAAAGGAATCCATTTTATATTCACCCATACCAAGGCTCATCATCTTAAATGATTTCTCAGCAGCAACTAGAGACATACTAGGATTATCAGTAGGTTCATTGTGAGGAACAAATTTTTCAGTAGCAGCAAGAGCATTAATAGCAATAGTATGGTCTCCAGGAATCACAATTTCAGTGCCATTGTATGGAAATTTGATGCACTGATGATAAGTGGAAGGAACAACCTGCATGTCATGGATGCAAGGATGACCCAAAAGAATGTTATATGCAAGTGGAACGTCCAATACTTGGAAGTTAATATCTTTTGTGATAGGTCCCACTCGGACAGGCAACGTGACAAGACCTTTGGAAGATCTTTCCACTTCATCATAAGCTTTTATAGTAATCTTCTTCTTAGAATCCACAGCAACTTCTGACAAACCCAACTCTTGTATGACATTGAAAGAAACAATATTTAACCCTGCACCATTGTCTATCAGGACTCAGCGGACTCGGGTATTGTAGACTAGAACGTCAATGTGTAAAGCTAGATTATGCGGGTGAGCAATAGATATGTCATCTTCTGCGGAAAAGGAGAGAGATAGTGCAGATGAAATGTGGTTGACCATAGCCTGAAATTGATCTGGATCAATGTCATTAGGAACACATGTTGTACGTAGAGCCTTATCAAGAATCTCTCTATGCGAAGGGGATAACTGAAGCAACTCAAGGATTGATATCTGAGCCGATGTCTTGTGCAAATGTTGGACAAGATCATAGCTAGGGGTGGCTGAAGGAGCCGCTTGTTTGGAAGGTAAAGCTTGTTTGGGATTTTGCGTAGTTTTAAGGACAATCTTGGCTTGCCCCCTAGTAACAGCATTCAGTGTCTCACTTTGGGAAGATGAACTATCACGTGTTTGCAAGATCAACTTTGGCTTACCATGATTGGCTTTATTATCATCTTGAGACCTCATCATTAGAACGCTCTCAATGGGCTCTACCATGTTGATCACAGGTGTATTAGAAGGATACGTGTAATTGATCTTAGCATCATGATTCTTCTTATGTGCTTGAGAGGTTTCCCCCTTATCATGCTTAGGTAGAGGATCTTTGAAAGCTGTGTGATCAGAATTTTTAGTTAAGCCATCAGTGGAGATTTTGTCGTTCTCAATAAGATCCTGAATATCATCCTTAAGCCTAAAACAATTGTCTATTGGATGTCCCTTGTTTCTGTGATAATGGCAGTAATGATCCTCTCTCCACCAATCAGGCTTATTTATCAGATCCCAGTTACCAGGTTTATCAGGAAGCATAAGATATCCATTGTCAACCAAAGTCTTGAGGATTACATCGTAAGCTTCTGCCAACTTGGTATAGACTCGCTTTCGAAATGACTTCTTAGGCTTATCTGCATATTGAGGTTTAGGAGCACTGTGAGCGTTGGCAGCTTCTTGTTGTTTTGCTGCATAGATAGCATTGGAAAGATTGAAAGCAGGCTCTTTAACTTTAGGAGCGTCAACAACCCCATCATTAACAACATACTTGTTCTTATTCCAAGGTTTGTTCTTGTCTTTACCATTGCCTTTAGCATCTTTATTAATAACAATATCCCCTTTTCTTATAGCTGCATCCTCAATCTGATATGCACTTTCAACCATGTCATGGAAGGAGGAGAACAGTTGCTTCCTTAGATCATAAAATAGCTCAGGCACAAGTGTGTTGATGAAAATGTCAATCTTTTCTCTTTCGGGTAGCTGACAAGGATATCGAGAATACAATGACCTCCAACGTTGTAAGTAAGTTGCAAATGGCTCACCTTGATGTTGTCTTAGATTACCGAGATCTATCACAGTGACAGGTTGTTGGATGTTGTAAGAGTACTGCTGGGTAAATCGCTGAGCCAACTCATCAAAAGTCTTAAGAGGTGGTGTCAATTTCGCAAACCATTCTAAAGCTTGGCCTCTTAAGCTTCGAGGGAATAAGCATAGAAGATATGTGTCTTCATGAAGAAAGTCCATACTAAGAGCATAAAAATGACGCACATGGTCATGAGGGTCACCATTTCCATCATACTTGTCATATTTAAGAACCTCAATATCCTTAGGAAACGGGACCATGTATAGATCTTTATCAAAAGGAAGAGCACAAATTGATTCTACAAAAGAGACCTTTGGAGGCTCTCTTTCTAATGCCATTTGGGTAAGGCGTTGATTTGTCCGACGTAATTCTTCTCGAAGAACTTCCAATTCAGTTGGTACTCTTTGTTGGACAATTTGTCTGACATCATAGCCGGGAGGAAGCTTGTATCCTCTAGAAGTCATATATTGAAAGTACTGATCGTCGTTACGCTCTAAAAGCTTATGCATCATTCGTTGAGAGACCACATCTTGTTCAAATCTCATAAGATCCTCACTAGAAATTTCATCATCAGCCTCTGCCTCATGTTGAGAGGGAGGAGGTCTAGGAGGTGAAGAAGGCATACCAAAAGTGGGTCTTGGAGGAGATCTTGGTGGCGTGTTGTTGCCATTGTTGCCATTGAAAAGAGATCTATGCTCATGATTACTAGTCTCAGGTTGCTCATGAAATGTCCCTCTATAAGCCATGCGCCTAGCAGCATCCATCCTTTGTTGATTGTGTTATTTTTCTAAGCGTACTTGGTTATCCTTACGCTCAAAGTGTTCTTGCAAGAGTTGAAATTTTTCTTGTTCCGTCAAAGTGAGTGAGACACTATCTGTGTTTTTGGGGGTCTTGAATGCGGAAAAGAGGAAACCTCCTTTGTACCATGGGGTAGTCTTAGAATCCGTAGATTGGTCAGAATTAGAACTATCATTGCTAGTAGGTGCTCGTGAGCATCTAGTTGGAGAAGGTAAGTGTGTATAATTGAACGGATGATGATTCTCCTGCTCAAATTAAGACCGAGTTGTAACCGGCATGAAAAGAATTATTGATTGACTAATAGAATGAGACAAAGTTTCTCAGATTTGAGATAAGCAAAGCCAATAAAGATCACTTGTCAAAGTAGAACAATAGAGAGATGGCTCGTCAAAAGTGTTCAAGCACTTACAACAATCAATTGACTAAAGTTGAGTAGCGAGCAAGAAGCTCAATAAGCAAGTAGCTAGAGAGGTAATCGTGATGCGACAAGTGATCAAGAGTAGCATTCATTAAGCTCAAATCCAATAGTTTTAACACATTTGTTTCAGTCTAGAACAAATCTAAGCATGTAGATAACAGACCAGCTTCAGGTAAGAATAGAAGAAGACACTCTATGATAGGTTAAAAGGGCAAGTTTAGCAACTCCAGATTGCAATAGCAACAAGACAACAAAAGGGTTCTGGGTGATACTTTCCAGGTAGACAGGGCGATACTTCTTAGTCGGGCGATACTTCACCTTAAGCCAGGCGATAGACTCCAGTAAGGCTGGGCGATAGACTCCAGGCTACCCGGGCGATATTCCAGCAGGCGTGAAATATCACGCGATATTTCTCAGCAAAGGGCGCGATACTGTTGCAAAATTGTACGACTTTTTGACCAGTGAACATAAAATCTTAGTTTTTGAAGCGTTTTGAAAGATCAAGTATATCAACAGATTTTTATCATTGATCAAGCACATAGAACAGCAACCAAGGAGTTCAAGCAAACAGTCTTCAAGCAATGGGCAAGGGACAAAGCAACCTTGCGCATGAACAGAGCTAGTGACTTAGTATTTCTACTCCTTAGGGATTCTACTTGTGTATGTTCTTGAAAATATTTTAGCAGACACTTAGAACACAACAACACCTTATCAAGCTGTCTACAAGGATATACATGGCTTTTCTAAAGGAGTCCTCAATATACACAAGGTACGTGAGGCCCAAATTCGTAGATGAGAAGAATCCAAAATCACACAGCCGGGGGGAGACGGTAACCCAAATCTCCTCCTTCACTTCTCAAAGGTATAAAGTTCTTTGAGGCTTAGCCAAGAGTGATATCAAACTCAATTCCCAAGAGAGGTTTCTTTCGATTCACCACCCACTATTTATACTCCGCCGGAACACAGGAGTTAAGGTCGTCCCTTGAGGTGGTGTGTCCCCAAGCAGGCCTTCTAGAAATAAAAACTAAGTAATTCACTATCAAAAGTATTTAGAGCACTAAAGGTGGAACACTTAACTCTTCAAGTAAATGCAAAGTGAGTCCAAAAGTGGGACACTTAACCCCTCACATCAACTCAAAGTGAGTCCACACCTTAGAAAACAAGTGAGTTCCAAAAAGCACAAAAGGGTTGCCTAGTGGAGCAATTAACGCTTCTTTCCTGTAGACCCCTCCCCTTTAATGTAGCGCTGATCTTGCAACTACGGGGTGGAAATGAGGGGCCGGTAGATTAGCGAGTCCAATAACCCAAGATAGCAATCTAGATCAATTACAAGTAATCTAAAGTTGCTTATCAATACTACTCACAAATGAAAAATGGTTGAATCAATGGAATATTTAACTTTCTAAGCAAACATAGAGTGAGTCCACAAAGTGGTGCATTTAACTCCCTATGTAAACAAAGAATGAATCCATGCCCTCAATCACTCAATGAGATATTTGATATTGAAACCAAGAATTACTTAAGGTTTAAACACAAACATTCACTTACACAAACTTGTATGAAAGCAAATCTATGTTCATTCATTTCCCATTAAGAGCATCAATTGAAATGTGTTTTATGAAAGCATGTAAACACTCAAGCCAAACACATGAGAGGTTCAATTTTAATCCCAAAATCCAAATGTTGTAGAGATGGAACAAAGTACCTCAAGTCCAACGCAATGCGCTTAGTAGATTTCACCCTGTTTTATTTGTTTTAAACATTTGTCATGAAAGCAAGTCATGCACCTTCAAATGAACAAGACAAGAAAACAAGCAAACAAGATATGCAATGTATATCCAACTTATGCAAACCCTAGGGTTAGATTTGAAAATCAATTGTTAGGAGCAATGATAACCAGCAAATAATCCAAATGATAACTCATATCATGCATTGAACAATGAAAAATAAGTGCATACCCATCACAAAATTTTATTTTTTTTGCATTTGACCTAGTCAGCAAAATCTGACTTTTACCACATGAATTCGGACCCTAAACCCAAAATGCAGAAAAGAGACCTCTGTCAAAAAATAGAGAGCTTTCAAAAAATGTAAAAATTTCAGAAAAATCTCTTCATTTGTGCCCTAGAGACCCATTTTACCAAAACAGACTAATTTTAATAAATTGACCAAATGAACTATGATATGATTTCTAAATTAAAAACACAGTAAATGGACTCCCTGTAGAATTCCAAGAAATTTCTAGAAATATAAAAATTTCTGAAAAATATGCTGATTTGCGCCAAAAATTAATTTTTTATGAAAACTCAAGAAAAAATTATAAAAAATACAAATCACCTCCGAATATTCTGAAATTTTTTTGGCAACTTCTCTAATATGTTGCCAACTTGTAAAAAAATTTCAGACCAAAATACCAAGCCGTTTGGGAGATATGATCAAATCTTTCAAATCTAGGGTTTTTCCATCTCCAAACAAATCTGCACAAGGGTTAGCTTAAAAAATAATAAAAAACCAGTATGTAAAAGTGGGTTGCCCCACGGTGGGTGCCAAAAATGTGTGCTAAAATATTGTCACACTTCTATGAATCTTTACATGCAAGAAAACTCAAGAATGAGCCCTCACAAATCGATCCATAGCTCCCTAGGCATGGAGTGCAAGAGTTTTTAAGAATGCTCTCAGCTAGAGCTATTAAGCCTATAACCTTGCTAGTAAGCCATGCAATGGGAGATTCAAGGAAGACAAGGGAAAGAATGTCAATATCTCCAATGAAGCCAAATGTATTCAATGCAAAGCAAATCTATATGACAATGCAAGTTAATCTATTGCATAAAAAGAAATCTAAGCTAAGAATGAAGCTATGAAAATGCAAATACTATGCATGAAAATGAAATCTAACTATGAAGCAAGAAAGCCATGATGATGCAAGAATGAAGACAAGAAGATAGAGTGTTGATGAAGATCCAAAATGAATGCCAACAATGCTCCAAATCTTCAAACCCTAGATGCAAGAATATCTCTAAAAGCTCCAAGATGACCTAGAAAACTTGTAGCATAACAATAGCATAAAAATTTGTGTGTGCAAATGAGGAAGAGAGCTCTTCTTTTATAGGAGGTGAAAAATCAATGGACCATGGAGATTAAGAGGCAAAAGATTTAATCAACGGTGGAGAAAAAAAGAAGCTTGATCCTTGTGCACAAATATCCTCCAATAGGAAAATTAGAAGCATTTACTTTATGTTGAGCATTTACTTTATGTCCATGTGAGATAAAAAGTGCTTTTCTTTTATTTTTTATTTTATTTTTCTTTATAAATAAGAATTAAATGCTTTATTTGTGCAACTTAGGATAAGAAGAAAAGTGGGGCTTTTTATTTAATAAAAGGGGAGGAAATATTCCTTTTAATAAATAAAGACTTAGGATAAGATGGTTAGCCCATAGAAAATAATCAAATAAATGATAGGACTAGGATTTGATCAAGAACAAGCAATTGATGATTTAGCAAATGGGGGCTAATAGTCTAAGTGACCATTTTTAGGTGTATACACTAACAAGGGTTTTTGTGTTACCAAAATACTTGTGTCATGTGATTTTCATATTGATTTCATGTTGTTTACTTTCATAAGTTAAATAAATGATTGATACATGCAGTTAGATTCAAGTTGTTTTGGTCGGTTATTATTGTTTACAGTTATATATTAGAAAGGTTTACAAGTAAAAGTTTTTGAAGGAACTGATTCACCCCTCCCCTCTTAGTACCTATCTCTTCTAGTTCCAACAATTGGTATCAGAGCTCAATTCTCTTATTGAACAGTTTAACCACTGAAGGGTAAACATCTAAGTCATGGAGAGATACAAGCTTGATAAGACTATTGAGAATCAGAAGATATAAATGCAGATGTTTATTGAACATTACAAGCAAGCCAAGGAAGGACTAAAGAAATTATTGGTTGAAAGAAAGAACCTAGCTACTCTACAAAATGAGATTGGTTACTATGAAGAACCTATTGATGAAATGTTCGAGCAAATTGGATCTAGTTCTGGAAGCATCTCTGATGAATCTGAAATCATAATCACTGATTTATTTGAAAAAAAAATCAACATTTACTTGATCAAGTGAAAGCACAACAAATCGGTCAAGAATCTCAGATGGTGAGAATGGTATAAACAATGAACAATGCTAGACAAGCCGAGAAAGAAAGGAATCTGGCTATTGATGACCGAAGATAGATGACTGAACAACTTCAAGCTAAAGAGAGTGAGATACTGAGACTCACTGATCGTCATTTCCAAGTAACTAATCAAATGATGACTATAAATCAAGAGATAAACCGAGTGAATGGAGAATTGTCAAGAAGACTAGAAGATGTTGCAAGACTCAGAGAGGAGAATGAGAAGCTAAGAAATGAAGTGAAAAATCAACAGCAACAAAATGAAATGAAGAAACTTACTGAGGATAGTTCTAAGAAGATTGATGATTTTTTGTCTAATCAAAGAAGATTTGGGGGTAGAGCTGGAATAGGCTACACTGGTGAAGGAGAATCATCACAACAAGCTGAACAAGTCAACATCAATCAAAATCAGAAACCTAAAGTGTTGGCATGTTATCACTGTGGCAAACCGGGACATACATCTAATGTGTGTAGAAGCAAAGCACAAGGTAAACCTCCTATCACTCCTAAGTTAAATGGATATTGTTACTACTATGGTAAGTTTGGACATCCTACTTATGAGTGTAGAGCTAAACAAAATGATCTCGCTAATAATACCACTATGGAGAAAATATGTTATACTTGTAATAAACATGGACACACTGCACAAGAGTGTAAGGCTAAGATGAAGCAAGTATGGACTCCTAAGCAACAAACACAGTGAAAGCCCTATCAACTGAAGAGACAAGGTAACTCTTATGTTTGGGATTATAATACATGGGCTAACTGCAGTGCTTGTGGTAGATATGGACACATTGCAGCAAATTGTTATAGAAAGAGTTAGATTGGACAATCAAGAAGCTGGACAAGCACTAGAATGGCTTGTATGCACTGTCATAGGGTCGATCATTTAAGCAAGAATTGCAGAGACCAAGCACTAGATGAAAACCATATATTTGAGAGTGGATATACTATTGTAGATATCATGAAGTTAAGGAACACTACGTGGAAGAAGGCATCTAATGAGAATGCTGAGTCAAGTAATGTTGTCGGTGAAACCTCATCCACTCGATTGGGTGACATTGGTACCTCCACTTAAGGTGAAAAAGGTATGTATGTGACTGACATTTCAAATGATCATATTTTACATATAGTTCCTTATATATGATGTACTTATAGCAAATCAGCATGAACAAAGATACACTATGGTTTATATGTTGTGAGCTAACAATATTATACAGTCGGTAAAAGAGAGACCGAGAGTTGGTTACCCATTGGTAATCACTATCTAAGGTTAACCGAGAACATGTATCAACCGATGAAGAAATCCTATGTTAACCGAGCAGATGAAAATTTTAGTGGTCACCGAGCTGACAGCTATTTCATACCAAAAGTTAGGTCAAGCATTTATTACATGAAAGTTTGAGGGGGAATATCAAAAAGTTTATAAATACATAGGAATAGAGTTCATTTTTACATTGCAATTTTGAAGAGTGGAGATTTCAAAGAGCAGAGTTCGAGCTAAAAGATTTTCAGAAGGATTCAAGGCTAATTTAGATCGAACCGACATCACTCTTCGACGATACTGAGTAAGTTCATTTTCTATCAAACACCTTTTATCCTACTACTTTTTGAAACCCTAGAATCAATTTATGGCATCTACATCATCTGCAGCAAATCACAAAGTATTGAGGAGGAAGTTAATCTAATCGTTAGGGAAAATTTTGACGAACCTAAGTTTAAGCCACATCACAAGGTCACAGCACAAATAGATACAATGGGTGCTTTTTTGAGTATACCAGAAAGGGTTTTATTGACAGAAGAAGTAAGATCATATATTCATTGAAAAATTGGAGAAGTTGGAGATTTTGAAATTATTGCAGCACATCAACAACTCTGTGGCACCGATGGTAAATTGAAGATAGATCACAAGAAGATTGAGGAATCTGGGTTATTGTGTATTACATACTTTTTGCAATCATTTAAGATAGATTGGATTAGAATCATTTTGAGCAAGTATCACGATGACAAATTCTGGCTGGATAAACTGATTGAGGTCAACAAGAAAATGATCAGTAGGGTTACTGGGTTCCCTACAACCGACAAGGCTAAGGCTTTCCATAGTTCGTCATGACCAGATGTTGAGAAGAATACTAGAGAACAATGGGACAGTTGGGCATTGAATATTTCGACAATCAAAGACCCAACAGTTAAATTTGTAGCACATGTGATCGGGTACAAGTTATTTCAATCGAGCAGACTCAATATCGTACCCTACAATGTAGTAGACATGGCGCACAAAATTGTGGTAAAAGGTCACTAGGTTGATCTTGTCGAGGTACTATTTTATCAACTTCAGGAGAATATGAAGAGTATAAGGAAAAAGAATTCTAACACATGCAAGTTCAGATCACTACTTGTTTGCATTATTTTCTATCTACAAAAGTATGTACCTAGCACTGGAAAAGTAAATTGGAAACTAGATATACTGATAACAAAACAGATTAATGATATGATGAATAAGTTAGGAGATAAGTTGAATATAGAGTTTGATGCATACTTCAAAGAATTTCAAACTAAAATGGATAAAAGAAGCGGAACTCTGAGGGAATTAGTTCAAAGATTTGAGCATGATATATGTTTTGTAGTCAACACATATTATACTTTGATAAAAGTAGTTGAACCTAGGATAAAATGGTTGGCACCGATGGGTTATGAAATGAACCATGATTTCGCACTGAAATCTATTAATGCACTGCTTGCATTACCAAAAGATCCCATTACCACTAGGTTCGGAGTATATGAAGAGGCCAAATCTAGAATTTCAACAAATATAGAGATCGGTAAAATATCTAGAAAGGTAAAGAAGATGAAGAAAAATCTTACTACTAAATATGGAGATGTGTCTGAAACATCTGAAGAGACACCGGTTGAACAGGCAACCGAAGGTCAGTTATAGTTGGCTGACAAACCATATGATAGTGAGGAGACCGAGTCTGACAAAGAAGAAGATCCCACACCGGTTCCTTCACCTAAAATTCCTATAAAGAAGCAGTTACCAGTACAAGAAGGTATGAAGACAAGATCATCAACTGCAGCTCCACCATCCGATAAGGAAGAAGTAGAGAAAGTAACAAAATTGAGGGCAGCTACATTGACAAGGAAATATATTAAGAGAAAGAACAAGGTTGTAGCTGAGGCACCAAAGAAAAGAAGAAAACTAATAAGAAGTAAAGAAGATCTTGAGGAAACTGAGACTGAAGATGATGTCAATCAATTCAAGGTGGTCAGTAACAAGGCAAAAAAAATAGATGAAATTATTGAAGACATAATTGAACATGGAGACCTTACTGATCCCTTACTAGACAGATTTGACAAGATGTCAAATGAAGATCAAACCAAGATAGAAGAGGCTGTCATCCAAATGATGATAAAATTCAAGAAAGTTCCAATGGAATTTCCCTGTGCATTACCGAAGAGGTTGGATGACAAGATTACTGAAAAATGGGCTATTGCACTAGACACCAAGAAAAGAAAGAGAGAACGATCTCTAGTTTAGGCAGCTCCACATCTAAGCTTTGGAGAAATTAGTGAGTACATGACCAAATACCAACCAAACTTTATGATCAAGAATAGAGCCATGATGATAATGGATGAAAATGTAGCAGATATGGATACCACAACTGATTCTGTGTGGACATCAATTTTAAGGCAGAAGAAAAAGATGAGCAAGAAGCATTCTTAAACTTGTCTAAGAAGAGTCACAATTCCAAAAGTAAAGGTATTTGCATTGATGAGGGAACAACAAAGAAATCAAAGAACACCGGTATATCAGTTACTGAGGTAATTGATATCACCAAGGAAAAGGAAGAAATAAGTATTTCACAGGATGCACTGGATAAAGTTGAAATTCAACTGGAGAAGAAAATTGATGATGATGTACTCATTGAGGACATCACAAATGGTGATCCTGATGACAAAGATGATGAAGATGTGAATATTGCACCTAATAAAGATGAAGCACTAGACACTGAATGTCTATTTACATCACTACCGGGTAAACTTCCTATACTTGTAGAAGCAGCCGAAATTATTTCCCAAGTACAACCCGATGGCTCAGACCCTGACAAAAACAAAGACATCACAGGGGATCAAGACATAGAGAAACCTATAGAGACAGATGAGCCTACACAAACAGAGGCACCTTCCACCGAGGCAAAGGAAATTGAAGAAAAAAAGGAAACCGAGGTGATCCCACTTGACACCACATCTGAGACTCCTACTATATCAACCGAGACTATAGCCACCGAGGAGCAGAAGAAGGAAGAATGTGTATTAACGGGGAAGAATACTCCGAAATCTGGAGATAAAACTATTTCTATTATTGAGAAGAAATCACCTCTAGCACCGGAGAAGAAGAAGAAAAAGAAAGGAAAAGGGTCGGTCACCCTAGATGAAGTGATAATTATCCCTGAGTGTGACTCAAGGACCCTAAGCCCTAAACAATTGAGTAAATATGGGGAATTATGTTCAAGAAAGGCAGAGCAAGAGAAGTTGAAGCAAGAACACAAATGAAAAGAAATCTTAACAGATGTGAGGGATATCCTACAATAGGTAGTACCTAAGGTGAATATTGATGAGGATACTCCTATCATAGATCAACTTGCTACACTTGCCAAGAAGATCAATGACCAAGATATTGATGCAGATAAATGGATTGAAGAAAGGGCAGAATCTAGGATACAACAGAAATTGGTAGAGAAAATAAGCCTAGAAGTGGCATTAAAGAAGGTCAAATTATCTGAGGTAATCACCGAGATAAAAACTATCACTCAGACAATTTGTCAATATTTATTGAAGCTTTGTACTACAAACACCTTCACTATTGAAGTCAGTGAGAAGATCAAAGGATTGGAAGTAGAAATACAGTTAAGTACAAATGCAGCTATAACCGAGCCTCATGCTTTCTTAAAGCACATTCACCAAGTTCAGGAACTCCAGCGGTTAATAGAAGATTTGAAGAAACAAGAAGAGCACATAACAGATCAGGTTACTAAGTTACAGACATAACTCTTGCCATACCTAAAAAATTTGAGGCACACATTGTCAAAGCCAAACAACTCGTTGCAACACCACAAATTTTGATGTTAGATAACATCTTTGACATGCATGCACAAGTCGGTCTTGAGCACATTGCTCTCACCAACTTGAAAGAGGAATGGGAAAACCTCTTGGAGTCAGTGAAGAAAACCTACCAGCATATTTTTGACAAGATGTGAGTATACTACTTAATTTTTGTATTTGACATTACTATCAAAAAGGGGGAAAACAATGTATACGTCGTTATGCCAAATATGTACATAGATGCTACATATACTACATATTACCGGGAGCATGCACCGAGGGGGAGTACTTAGTACTTAGAATTTGTTTTTTGATGTGTATATGTATATGCAGAAGATATAAGTTATATAGAAAATTTTGTCTATATACATTCAAAGTTTTGATACTAATGCCAAAGGGGGAGATTGTTATCTCTATTGAGCATTTAAGGTTGTCATTAGTATCAAATGTTTGTAAAGATATTGGTCGGTCACTTACATTGAGCTAATCGATAACATGAAGCAAGATAGACTAGTTAGTAAAGTATATACTGAGCAGCAGACAGTTTACCGAGCACCAGCAGACACCGACACCGAGAGACAATAAACACTGAGCATCGCAGTATACACCGAGAAGTTTCTACAGTGTTTACCAAGGATCACAGAAAATGGCATAGTAATTTGAAATGGCACTTACTTCTATGCAAATGGTTACAATGGTTCATAAAATGTTTTACCAAGATCGAGGAACATTTAATGTGATGATATTCATTAAATGCATTGTATATATTTTGTAATAGTTGATCTAGGTTATTATTGTACACCATAGATCTTAGGGTTATGACTATGTTGTGTAACCTAATTTTGTTAAGGCGGAAAAAACAAAACACTATATATTTGTGTGTTCACATCATATTTGGAGTGAGCTAATATATGAATCACGGAGCACTTGAATCAATTGCCTAACTTCAAGTCTATCAGTTAACAGAGTAGAACCGAGTATAGAGGAATTTAGATTGAGTAGAATTAGAAGAGGCTACTGAGTAGTTCAGAGAAGAGATTCATCACAAGTAAGGTGATATTTTATCAAAGCTTATAGATCTGTATCAGAAAATTGAGTTGTCAAATAGCAGATAATTACCTATTGCTTTCTGACAATTGTAATAGAGTTTTGGATAAAATCTCTTAACAGAGTAGACTTAACAGTCTTATTTAAATCTCTTAACTGAGTACACACTTCAATAGTGTTGTTAAAATCCTATAACTAGGTAGATCTAGTTGATCTAACATGTCACTCCTAATAGGGTGAGATCACCAGAAGTGATCAAAATTTGTAGCCCTAACAGGGAAACCTTTTCTATCTGCAGTAGTGAAGAATTTATCGGTGTCATCCCCACTGCAATTTTTACCTTCTAACAAGGGTTTTTGCATTACAAAAATACTTGTGTCATGTGATTGTCATATTGATTTCATGTTGTTTACTTTCATAAGTTAAATGAATGATTGATACATGCAGTTAGATTCAAGTTGTTTTGGTCAGTTATTACTGTTTACAGTTATATATCAGAAAGGTTTACAAGTAAAATTTTTTGAAGGCACTGATTCACCCCTCCCCTCTTAGTACCTATCTCTCCTAATTCCAACATCCAATAGGTAAGAAGACATATAGAAAAATTTATTCATTTAAAAATGAGTGATCGTATCATGTGAATATTTTCTAATCAAGCTAGCTCATTCAAGGTATGAATTTCCTATTCACATTACTTGGATAAAGAAAAACTATCACTCATTGAGAATAAATGCCTCTTCATTTCCTTTGAGCCTACACATCAAGACAAGCATGTTAGTGATCTCCCCTTTCATAAATGACTTATGAATTGTCTAAGTTATCTTATACTACCATTTCCTTGGAGGCACAAACCACTCTTTAGTGATCACATTTATGTACACTCCATTCTTACAATATAAGTTACATTGGGATAATACAAAGTACAATTGAGCATACTTTGTTGTATTTGGGAGCCAGAAGAAATTTTGAATTGTAGCATAATCTAGGGTCACCAAAACCCAATTTTCTTGTATTTTCATCTCCCTTGTATTAGGGTCATATTTTTGAACATGTTATAGCACCAAATTTACACATTTCAGAACTGTAGGGAATACAATTGCTTGGAAAAACTCACCGTTGACTAAATTTTAGGTGATGGAATGATGGTTTGGGTTATTTACTCTTTGCCAAAATTTGTATAGAATCAGATGCCCAATTCAGTGTCCCCTATTTTTGGCATCATGCATTCTAGGTCGTTGAGGCTATCATATTTGTACTTCATGGTTCTTGTTTATTTTCACTTGGTCAAATTTACAATAATCTTAGCCTTGATTCATGATGTTCTCTATTCTTCTAGAAATTTCCAAAATGAAATTGAAATTAAGCTCTGATATGATTGGATAGCTGAAAGCTCACCTTATTGTGATTAGTGTGCCCTATCTTTTTCCTTTTCTCTTCTTTTGCTATGGTGAATCACAAATAATGATTTTAAAGGAATTTAAAAGGAACTTAATTGAAATCAAGTACTTGAGCATTCACTTCTTGCAACTCCTACATTACTATGCAATTAAAGTTTGGCCTTCTCCCTACTTATGTCACTAAGTTTCTTTTTCAAACTATGTATGTTTCCTTATTATATTTTGGCTAATTCTAAAAGGGGAGTTTGTTATATAACATCAAAGAATGGCTCTAGTTCTTGAACCTCCTTTTAGACCCAAAATAATTCATAATTAATTTCCACAATCTTCATTGGGTTCCAAAGGTGCTTTTTGAACTAGGTGTTCATACCATTGAGCTTGTCCTCTTTGTATTCTAATACTTCTTATGGTGTCAGGCTCCAATAAAGTTTCAAAAACCAATGTCAAGGTTTGATATCACAAATTGAAATTCAAAACTCAGAATCTTGAACAAAGATTCTTCAAACATAGAAGGAAACTAACATTCAACTTTGCACATTGAAGTACAATAAAGGG
The DNA here is from genome assembly GCA_027943335.1 of Chamaecyparis obtusa. Classification (NCBI taxonomy): domain Eukaryota; kingdom Viridiplantae; phylum Streptophyta; class Pinopsida; order Cupressales; family Cupressaceae; genus Chamaecyparis; species Chamaecyparis obtusa. The sequence continues at coordinate 49,114 of BSBK01004869.1, forward strand.
AATATGTTGAAAACTTAGGTGAAATAAAGTGTTAGGGATTGACGTAACAAATGGAACTCCAAATAAATCTAAGAAGAAGACCCGGGAATACATATCAAAATAAAATCTTTGATTAAAGCCAAATGGATTACTAGAGTCTAACAAGTGTTTTGAAATGTGACTTTGAGACCAAAAACTTAGAAAAATAACATAAATAACTATTTCTAACCTTGCAAAATGATAAGGGGAGACAAGATTTGAATAGGGGTAATTTTTGAACAACTTATAGCTCTTGCTAGGGACAAAGAATGATAAGGATGAATCCATGCACCTAGAATGTTTAGTTTCATATAATTCAAGACTAAGAAAGGACATTGAAAAAAACTGACAATTGACACTAACTCTCACCAAAAGTGAGATAGAAAAAAATTTGAGAACGCACCAACCTAAAGTACTATAACACAAGGTAGGGGTTACCTACTTTACAATTGTTAAAACTTGAGATCTTTCCCATTGAAAGGGAGGGGCAAGGTGGTACCATGTATATATGCTAATTTGAAAGCACTTCTCCCACAAGCTTGTGAATTTTGAATGGCCCTTTCTGTAATGAACCAAAATTTTCATGGGCACCTTTGTATTCTCTTCTTTTATCTTATAACAACGTCGTGTCTCCTTCCATGAAACTCTATGATTTGGTCTTTTTGTCAAATTTAGGCTTAACTCTCACTTAATGTAGAGAGATGTTGTCCACCATATCATCCTTTTTTCTTCAATATTTTTTAATTACATAAACCTTTTCTCTAAGGAATTTTGAATTTCTTGATCTTCTATTATAATTTTTAGATTTAAAGTAGTGAATTCTAGTGGTAGTGGTAATGAAGTTCTAATTCCATAAAATAGCTCAAAAGGGGACACATCAATGGCTCTCTTTGGGGTAGTTTTGTCCATCTATAAGGCGTCATAAATCTTCTTATGCTAGTTTCCTCATTATTATCACCAAAGTTTTATCACTAGATTTTTCCTATCCATTCCCGTGAGAGTAATAATCTAATAAACATGCTAAGTTAATTCCATTTTCATAACACAAGAATAATACCTCCAATGAGGAGAAATTTGTGGTGTTATTAATCACTAGTTTCAAAATATCCTCAAAACATACCAAGATATTTTCATCAATAAAGTGGCATACCACTTCTGAAGTAGTTCTTTTTGCTAGTATAGCCTCTACCCATTTTGAGAAGTAATTTTAGTTGTGAGGATGTGTGTATGACTTGCATTGGAAGAGGGGTTGATTTTCCCAATGAAATATAGGCCCCAAAACTAAAAAGGTTTTTTAATTACGTCTTCCATCAAAGGGAGTGCAACAATTGTGGTCCTCTAGAGAATTGCCTACATTTATCACATTTGGACACCCAATGGTAGGCATCTTTGAACATTCCTAGCCACTAATAATATTGTCTCAAAAGATTAAAATTTGTGATAGTAGAAGAGTAATGACCTTTGCAAGCTTCAATAGGGAAGGCCTTTAAGAGTTTTTGGTGCTAATGTTTATCAACACACCTTAGGAATGTTCTATCAAGGCCTACTTATACAAAGTGTCATTATAGATTACATATTTACTTTATTTTGACTTCAAGTTTCTCTTTTCTCTAGGTGAAAATCCAAAGGGGAACTCCCCATATGCGAGATAGAAGGAAATATTAAAAAACCCTCGTAGGCTTACCAAAAGTACATTAGAAATCTATCCTTTTGTTGTGGGATCATTATCTACCATTAGCTTGCATAGGTCCGACAGTCTAACTAACTTAGTTGTCTTTATTTCAATGTCATACTCTTGCACTTTGGCTACCCATGTATCTCTCTTATTACAACCAACATCTTGTTGAGTAAGGATTCTCTTGACAACTTGTTTTGGCACAAACACAATGGTATGTGAATACATAACATAGAACCTGAATTGTTTCAATGCTTTGACTATTGCAACACATATTATTCTATTTTAGATTATTTTAGCTCATGTTTATTTAGAGGGGTACTCATTAAGGAAATAGGTTCTTCTATCTTTTCGTCATTCACTTGTAAAAGAATGCAAGACATAGTGTTTTCAGATGCATGTCAATACATAATAGAATCTTTGCTAAAGTCTAGGTGTACTTAAATAGGGGCATGAGCAATGGCTTCCATGATATCTTCAAAGGATTTCTTACCTAAGTCATTCCACTTGAAACGTCACCTTCCTTTGTCATATCAACTATATGCTTGGTAATTTTAAAGAAGTTAGGCACAAATCTCCTTAGAAAATTCACTAGGGAAAAGAAAGACTTGATGCTCGTTTTGATGGATGGTAAGTTGAGCTATTAAATTTCTCTCACTTTCTTAGGATAAATTTTAATAACTTCTTTTGAAACTATATGACCAAGAAGCTTACCCTTTGTTACACAAAATAATATTTTTTTGAATTTAAGGAAATGTTGTGTTCTCTGCACCCTTGTAAAATTACCTCTAGATCATCAAGATGATCCTCTCTTTTCTTGGAGAATATGGTTAAATCATCTAGGTATATCACAATGATATTATCTCTTAGGTCTCTAAAATACTAATCCATGGCCCAATAGAAGGTGGCACTAGCATTGGTTAGACCAAACAACATATAGTTGTATGTAAATGTATCCCATGGTGTAATAAATGTTGTTTTTTTCTGATCTCTTTTTGTCCACCTCGATCTAGCTATAGCCTAATAATCCATCAAGCATTGACACCATTTCTGAATGAGAAATGGTTTGCAATACTTGATCCATTTTTGGAAGGTGGTGATTTTATTTTAGTGATGTCGAATTGAGGTTTTCAAAATCCACATGTATCTTCATTTCTCTATTTTTATTTCTTAAGAGTACAATGTTTCTTAATCATGTGGAATGGTGGATGGGGTAAATAATCCCGACTTTAAGCATTTTGTCAATCTCCTTGAATATGGGATTGGTAATTTTTGGATTATAATTCCTTTTCTTTTGCTAGAAAGGATTTGTTCCTAGTTTGCAGGGAATATGATGTTGAAACTATCAACTCATTATAGTTTTTAAATCTTCATAATATCAGGTGAATATATCTTTATATTTGACTAGAAGTTTGATAAATTCATCATTTTCCCTAGTTGTGCAACACTTACCAATACATACCAACTTAGGATCATCTAGAATCATAATGTTTATTCTCTCATGTTCACCAAAAGTATTAATAGCTTCAGTCATTTTTTTTAATATGGCCATGCCTATGAAATAATTATTTGAGAGAGATCATAGTCTTAGAAATTCAGTTACCTTTAAGTTGTGTTATGCATTCATTAACCTTCTTATTTTTATCTAGGAAAAACTCTATAAATATATTTTCTACCCTCAAAGTAGGCTTCCATGAATTTCTTCACATTTTAAAGAAATGTCTTGAGTTGTATGTCATTCTTAAAAGTATTACATGACTCCACATTATTAGGTACATTTAATCAATATAAAATTTTGATTCTATAAGAGTTTGTCTCAAAATATGGGCAAGGAAGTAGTAGAGATGCTAACACAATAAATGAATATTCTTGTGTGTTTTGCATTTTAGGGACTACTTCAATAGATAGAGCATCCAAAGATTCAATATCATCATAGAATCAATTTTGACAATAACTTAGTCTTTCATTCTTAGCAAAAAATGTACCCCTCACCTACTTCATGATCAACTTGGCATCTCACTTTGCTACCAACATTTTGATACATTTTTGTTTGGCCACAACTAAGCCCATAAACACTGGTTCATATTCAAAAGGATTTTTTATTTTTTTGAACTCCAACTTATAAAAGAAGGGGAAATGTTCTCCATCTCGAGAAACTAGTAAAACTCTCACACCATAACCAGTGAAAGAACAACTACCATCAAATTTTAATGCCCATAATTCTGATGAAATATCAGGTTCTAGTGACCTTTTAGTTGATTTATCTTTTAAAAACATGTAATTACCAACCTCTATTTCTTCATAGAGAATTTAAGATCTTGGATCATAAGACTTTAGGACTATGAATTCGGCTTTAGGTTCGAGTTCAGGTTTCACCTTTTTGTTTCCTAAACGAATGAGGACATGTTACGAGTCCATTTAAATTTCTCCCCTAAGATCTTTGCAAAAGCTTCTACCCAGCAACACACAATAACTAGCAAGGATATTAACAACAAAAAGAGTCAATTTTAGTATTTCCTAGGAAGAACAACTAATGACACATGTGTATCTTTAGTCTAGTCTACTAGTGGAATTTATTTGGAATCCATTGACCAACACCTACCAAAGGTTTTGGTTAGTGACAAACCTAGATATTTGACTACTAAGAAGGACATAATATTTAAGAGACACTAGAATTGATTATACAATTGTTGAGCCTATGACAATTAATAAAAACAGATACATAAAATGAGTTGGGTTTCAGGTGGCATCACAATGTATGGTTCTTATTATTTAATGAAAGACTAGATGTGGACATTTAAAAAAATTTAACAATTGATCTTTGCAAACATTAAATCTAGCATTACCTAGCTTGACATATTCAATGCGCTAAGCTAGATCACTAGGGTTCATCTTTAGATACTTAGTAGGAGAGAATTGGATTTTGGAAGACTCAAAATTCAAAAACATCAAACGACTTAGTAACCTTATTTATAGGTTGAGATGATGAGGCTTTATAAATATTATTTGAAGCTTTAGGTGGAGGATTATTATTGGATTTTATGAATTTATACTTTTGAGGGACAAGTGTGCCTTTTTAATCTATGCTTTGTTGACTTTTGGTAAGTACATTGCATGAGGAATTATCTAGGATGGTAAAGATATCGCCTCCTCTCTTGGAATTATTAGACTCATACTCCAATTATTGAATTATAGAACCACTAGTGGTACTTGGAATAACTTCTTCTACAACCTCCTCTACTATCACATTTGGGTATTTGTTTTCATATTTCTACTCATTTCATGACAAGTACTACTGTCATGATTGGACATCAAATAGAATATACACATTTTACCTTTACTCACTCTAGGTGGTGCTTTAATTTTTAACCTCTATTGAGTTGGTGGAAGTTGCAACTACCTATTGATATTATTTCCATAATGGTGGTCAATATTCTTTTGGTAGACATCTTGATATGGTTGTTGAAAATAATGACTCGCTTTTGGTAATTTCCTTAATAATATGATGTCATTTTCCATTATTTGGATCATGGGATTTGAAGGAGTTGTTGGGTAAGGGTTACTCGATTGCAATTCTTTCCTCCATTTCTTAGTAATTATAAAATAATCTTCCAAATATATTATTGCAGTTTGCATAATGGCTAAATTTGTCACCTTGGCTCTTCTTAAATGGAAAATAATGTTATGAGGAATAGAATTAATGAAAAAGCATTTATACTTATCGCTTGTCAGCCTCTTATCCATTGGGGTTTTGTTGACAATCTTATTGAATTTAGAAATAATTTCCCTCATGGGTTAATGAATCTCTTGTTAGATTAGGTGAAAGACTAATCTCCCAAGAACACCTGCATGCATAACCCTGTCACATGGAAGAAGCAAAGCACAGAAGGCAAGAAAAATCTATGGAGGCCAAAAAGCCAGAGACATCATATGCACAATATTACAAATGATATTCTCATTCTCTTAAGAAATACAAAGAGGTGAATCCTTATAAAAGGAATCACAAAACCCTAAAAGGGAAAACCCTAAAGAATAATAAGATGCCTAAGTCTAACTTAAGTGTAGAGAATAATAGACTAATAATTAAATAAATTAATTATTAGCTATAATATGACTACTCTAACATCTCTTTCTTAATCTATTTCACTTGTGCTGACATAGTGTATTCATTTTTAGAACTTTTGAATTTGGCCTTGAAATCAATTCCCATAGCCTATCATGAATTTATTGACCTAGGTAAAAGATGGTAGAATCATTCTATTGCCCCTCTACTAGAGCTTCTGCAAATAACCTAACCAATACATCTTCATGTTGCACTCCAAGAACCACACATGTAGCAAAAAATGAAATAATGTGTTCATCTATTGATACCTTTCCATCACCTCTAAATTTAGGAAAATATTTCCACAACCCCTTTGGTAGGTCATTCAGTTTTGCTACTAGATTTAATGGGCGAATCACTACACCCCATGGAACTTGTTGAGCCATTATTGGTACAAAATTTATTAAGGAAGGTTGGGTAGCATTGTGGAGTACTAATGCTTAAATTAGGAGAATGTGTAATAGTTCTTGTAGGATTAGGTGGTCTACTATTTTCTCTTTGAGTAGGAAGTATATGGAAAAATTTACTCCTTGAAGGACTCCATAAGTCAAATAAAAAACTCACCTGAATCTCTCACTTCTAGTACACTTGCAAGATTCTATTTTATCTCTTTACAAACTACAACTTACTCATTTTTTGGTGGTTGCATTTGACGCTATGGTGGTATCTAATTTGGTTGATGGATTGGGTTTATTGGTAAAACAAAAAGAGAAAACCTTTCAATTACTCTTTCTATCACCACCCTAATATTTTTAGCAAATTCATCTTCTTCCTCCAAAATTTGATTATCTCTTATATAATCTTAAGTATTCCTCTTGTACCTCCAATCTTGTGTGTTTGTTGAGACAAATATATATTATTGTTCATCTTGCCAACCTATGTTCAATTGAAGCACTGGAATGGTATTGCTATTGTGGCACCATTTTTTTATATAACAAATAAGTAGTCTATCAAGGATGATTATTCACCTCCCTAAAAGAGTCTTGGAAAATAGGTTCATTAAAATTTTGGTCTTTTCAAAATGATTTCTATAAAAAGACTCTATAACCTCAAAACAAGACCAAATCAATAAAGAAATAGTTGGGTGAATCGACTAGTGATTTCCTTCTAAATTTTAGACTAAAGTGTTGGATATTGCTAATGCAATGGGGAGATTGTTGATACATTTAATATGTTTAATCACTATGTTGAGTGATGTTGGAATTGATGTTTTTGTTGTTCATTTTTTGTCATTGATGTCAACATATGTTTCTATGAAGAGAACAGGCTGAGTATTACAGTGTACGAACACTGTACGGATGTTTCAAAATGTGCGAAGTCATTTGTGTATACTGGAACATGTTGTGATCTTATCTCTAAGACCGCATGATACAATATTGCATATTGGCTGACTTACAGATGATTTGTTGAAGACTGGTTACTGGACAATGATTGTGGAAGTTGATAGAGTTAGTCTCTGAGTTTTGGGAATAACTTACAGGAGATAAGGATTCAGTGTATGTGAGCTTAAGAGATGACATACAGGGTACTAAAGAATGTTTGATGGTCTGCGCAAGGTACGGAATGCTGGATGATGTCAAGTGTGGTGTGTGTTTTTTAGAAGACTTATTTGGAAGCTGAATTGAGGGTTGTAGCATGCATTATGGATGGTGAAGTTAAATTAAGGATGTTGATCCTTAATTATTGTAATGTAATTGTTTTATACTTATTTTAGATACTATGTGTATCTTAGCAAGAAGTTATGTAATTGTTTGTATATTAGGAAAGCCTAATTGGCCGACCTGATCATGTAGAATGTAATAGGGTATATATGTAAGATCTTGTCTTTTGGAAAAATATGGAGAGAATGTATGTGATGTAAAAGAGATTGTGGAAGCTGAGAGCTTGAGTCTACTGGATGTAGAGGAGAGAATAAATTTTGTACTTCATTGGAACTGATCAAGCAAAGACAGTTGCTATCGGACAGTTCAAAAGATTGTGTATTTATTCATATACACTTGTGTTGCAAATAGTGAGTTCTAAAGATGGATATAACTTTCTCTGGGTAGTGAGCCTGGGTAGTGAGCCCACCCTTCTTTCTTCACTCCTAACAGGATCTGTCCTCTAACAAGGACTATGTATTGTAATGTTTAATCAACTCCTAACAGGGCTAGATCTTCTAACAAGGATACTATACTCTCTGTACATCATTAGTGGATCTTAATTCCTACCAAGGTTTTACCTTTAACGGGGTTTCCTCGACAAAAAAATATTGTGTTATTGTGTTGGCATTAATTATGTTCATTGGATTTTATATTGCTTCTATTCAAAGTTTAAAGTTTAATAATCTATCATACAACTGATTCAACCCCCCTCTAAGTTGTATTGTGGATTGTTATTCCTAACAATTGGTATCAGAGCTACAGGTCCTTAGAGAGAAAGCTTAAAAACTTGAGGTGATCTTGGAGATAGTGTTCCATAGGAAGGCTAGTCCGAAATTTGATCCTGAAAACTTTGACAGTTCGAAGAACAAGATGCAAACTCATTTTATATGTTTGGGCATTGACTACTGGATTATTACAAAGAATTAGGTGGCTATGAAAATTGAGGATGAATTACCATCGGCAACTGATGATGAGAAGAAGGTATTTTCATATAACACGGTCGCAAAGGAAGCACTAATCAACGCTCTCTTTGAAGGATAATTTAACGAGGTAAAAGATCTAGATTCTACCCACAAGATTTGGACAAGATTAGAAGCATTATATGAAGGAGACAAGTTTACCAAGATAGTAAAGTTACAGAACTAGAAAACTAGGATGGAGAAGCTATAAAGGAAGGATGATGAAAGTGTTAGGGCTGATGTACAAAGAGTTACAGAGGTTGTGATTGGAATCATAAATTGTGGAGGCACTTTTGAAGAGGAAGAAGTCATTTCCAATATTCTTAGATCATTGAAACCTATCCACAAGACTAAAATTCAAGCTATAAAAGAGATTATACCTTTGACTCCAAAATTTAGCAGAGAAATGTTGATGCAAAGCTAACTACTTTTGAAGCTACAGAAATGGGAGATTCGGTACCTAAAGTTGAATATACATTCAAAGCATCTACACATAAGAAGATAATGTTTGCACTTCTGATTCCTAGCAGTGAGAACATAAAAGAAGAGCTCGGTGAATATGCTGATGAATGGGAAGAGATACACGTAGAAGAAAGAAAGATGGATGAACTTGTTTCACTGATTGCTAGAAGAGAAAAGAGAGGTAAGGGTAAATTTGAAGGAAAGTTACCTTTGAAATGTTTTTCATGTAATAAGATAGGTCACTTTGCATCTAGATGTCCTATAAGGGTTCCTAAGCACAAGCTTAATTTTTTCAAGTCTAAATATTCAAAGGATAAGGAATGTTATTATGCTAGTGAAGGTATTTCAAATGATGATGATTTGGATTATGAGGAGATTGGATTTATTGCTATTAAAGATGACAAACCAATGCATGAGGAAAAAGCTTTAGTATCACATGTTGATAACAAATCTGAATGGATTATAGACAGTGGTTGTTCACATCATATGACTGGAGACAAAAACAAATTTGTGAAATTAGTGAAGTATGATGGTGGTGTTGTAAGATTCAGAGACAATGTTCCTAAGTCTATCATAGGAGTATGATCTATTACTTCGGATGGAAAGAATAATACTGACAATGTATTGCTTGTTGATGGACTTAAGCATAACTTATTGAGTGTTGGATAACTGATGGATAAGGGATTTCAATTAAATTTCTTTGATGGGAAATGTTTTATCAGAAGTAAGAAACAAAATTTGATTGCAACCGGTACTAAATCTAGAGGTAATGTATTTTAGTTAAATACATCTGGAGCTTCTTATTTTGTTGCACAGGTAGATGACAGTTGGTTATGGAATAGAATATTTTGTCATGTTAATTTTGATAACAATGTAAAGGAAAGTTTGACTAATGCAGTAAGAGATCTACTGAAGATTGTGAAACCATCTAACACTGTATGCAGAGAATGTGTTATGGGAAAACATACTAGAAGCAGTTATAAAAGTAAAGCTTATACATCAAAAGGAAAGTTGGATATGGTACATACAGACCTATGTGGACCTACAAGGACAAGATCATACTATTGTGAAAGGTATTTTATACTTTTTGTTGATGACTTTTCTAGAATGATGTGGGTCACTTATTTGTAAGAGAAATTAGAAGCATTTGATAAATTCAAGATATTAAAAGCAAACATAGAGAATGAATCAGGCTTAAAGATAAAATCTTTGAGGTCAAATAGAGGTGGAGATTTTACTTCAGATCTATTCAATTCATACTGCAAAGAGCATGGAATACAAAGATGTACATCTTCTCTTAGGACTCCACAACAGAATGGGATAGCATAATGAAGGAATAGAATAATGTTGGATGCTTTTAGAACAATGTTGCTTGAAATAACTATATCTCATGTGCATTGGAGAGAAGTTGTTGGGACAACATTGTACACATTGAACATAATTCAAATCAGAGAAGGTACAAGTAAGACTCCTTATGAATTATGGTTTGATCATACTCCTACTGTAAAATATTTTAGAATATTTGGTAGTAAGTTCTATATCAAAATAGATGATGAGATAGGGAAGTTTGATGCTAGAAGTGATGAAGGAATTTTCCTTGGTTATTCTACTAAGAGAAAGACTTAAAAATTATGTAACCTGAGATTAAGGAAGATGATTGAAAGTAACAATGTGAAGACAGATGAAAGGTTTCATATACAAGAGAGAATGTATGATTGTAATTAGAATATAGAGATCAAAGAGGTTGCTACTATAGAAGAAGAAGAACTTGTTGAGGGTGAATGTGAAAATGAGACTTGTGATGATGACATAAATGAGGCTACTGAGATTCCTAAGACTTTGAGGTATGTTAAGAAAAACCATCATGAAAATCAAATTATTGGTAATACAAATCAAAGAGTAATGACTAGATCAAAGGCTAGAGAAGAAATTTGTTTGATTTCTCAAGTTGAACCAAAGATTACATATGAAGCTTGTAGAGATGAATATTGGATAAATGCTATGAAGGAAGAGTTAGATTAGATAAAGAAAACTAACACTTGGGAATCAGTTCCTAGACCTAAAAAAAATGTAATAGGAACTTAATGGGTTTTCAGAAACAAAATGAATGAAGAAGGAGTTGTAGTAAGAAACAAAGCAAGATTGGTATGTAAAGGATATTCATAACAAGAAGGCATAGATTTTGAAGAGACATTTGCTCCTGTTGCTAGAATAGAAGCTATGAGATTATTCTTGGCTTATACTACACATAAGAACTTCAAGGTATATCAGATGGATGTGAAATCTGCATTCTTGAATGAGGATCTTGAAGAAGAAGTATATATATAAAAGCATAATGGATTTCCTATGTGCAAGATGGAGACATGGTATGCAAGTTGAAGAAGGCACAATATGGACTAAAGAAAGCCCTAAGGGCTTGGTATGCAAGGTTAGACAAATACTTTGGCTTGGATTCATAAAAGTTAATGTTGGCAGTAATTTGTATTTAAGAACTAGTGAAGATGGAGTTTTGATAATATAAGTTTTTGTTGATGATATTATCTTTGGAGGCAATGATGAATTGTGTGAGAAATTTTCTAAAGAGATGGAAAATGAATTTGAGATGTCCATGATAGGTGAAATGAAATTCATTCTTGGACTATAAATAAATAAGAGCAAGAATGACATTTTTATTTCTCAAACTAAGTATCTTAAAAAAATGTTGAAGAAGTTTGGAATGGAAGACTGTAAACTAGTTGGTACACCCATGGTGACTAGTAAAATGATGGAAAATGATGATGAATCAAAGTATTTTTTTAGACCAAGTATAGATCATTGGTTGGTGGATTACAATATTTGACTCACACCATATCAGATATTACTAATGTTTTTGGAATTGTGGCTAGATATTAGGCATAACCTAAAGAGACCCACCTTCTTGTTGTGAAAAGGATATTGAGATATTTGAAAGGAACAATGGAATATGGCTTATGGTATGATAGAAATGATGACTTTGAACTTCATGCTTATACTGATGTTGATTGGGCAGGAAATATTGATATCAAGAAGAGTACTAGTGGAGGTGCATTTTTTGGGGGGAAAAAGTTGGTTTCATGGCTAAGTAAGAAGCAAGATTGTATTGCTCAATCCATTGCAGAATTAGAGTATGTTGTTGTTGCTATTAACTGCACTCAAATTTTTTGGATGAAGCAAATGATGAAAGATATTGGAATAACTTTTGATGAACCAGTGGTTATCCATTGTGATAACACCAGTATGGTAAACATGTCAAAGAATCATGTGATGCACTCTAAAGCTAAGCATATTTCTATTAAGTATCACTTCTTGAGAGATAAGGTAGCAGAGAAAGAAATAAAATTGTAATACATTAGCATAAAGGAAAAGATAGCAGACATCTTTACAAAGCCATTGCCAAAAGATACCTTTGAATATCTCAGAGGTATGCTTGGGGTTCAGGCCCCTCCTAGTGTGAATTAAATGATGTAGGAATGTGTCAATCCATAGGTTTTCATATCCTTATCATATTCTGGACTAGATGTAGGGATCTACTCCTCAGGAGGGGTGATCTTTGAAGATAGTTGTTGAAGAAGGGTATTGCAGATAGTTGATGACTTATGGCACCTTTTGCCATTACTGTCAAAGGGGGAGAGTTACTATGAGAAAATCCCTAAAGGGGAGAGATACTCTATAAGGAAGAAGGTATTGAGAGAACACTGTGTTTGGGTTGATGGATTTTCCCATATGTTTCCATCAATGCCAAAGGGGGAGATTGTTGGATATTGCTAATACAATGGGGAGATTGTTGATACATTTAATATGTTTAATCACTATGTTGAGTGATGTTGGAATTGTTGCTATTGTCATTCATATTTTATCAGTGATGTTAACATATGTTTTTGTGAAGAGAACAGACTGAGTATTACAACATACAAAAATTGTACGGATGTTTCAGAATGTGCGAAGTCATTTGTGTATACTCGAAGGTGCTTGGATCTTATCTCTAAGATTGCATGATGCAATATTACATATTGGCTGAGTTACAGATGACTTGGTGAAGACTGGTTACTGGACAGTGATAGTGGAAGTTGACAGAGTTAGTCACTGAGTTTTGGGAATATCTTACATGAGATAAGAATTCAATGTATGCGAGCTTAAGAGATGATAGACATGGTACTGAAGAATGTTTGATGGTCTACACAAGGTACAAAATGCTAGATGATGTCAGTTGTGGCGTGTGTTTTAGAGAAGACTTATTTGGAAGCCGACTTGAGGGTTGTAGCTTGCATTATGGATGGGAAATTTGAATTAAGGATGTTAGTCCTTAATTGTTGTAATGTATTTGTTGTATACTTTTTTTAGATATAGTGTGTATCTTAGAAAGGAGTTATGTAATTGTTTGTATATTAGGAAAGCCTAATTGGCCGACCTAATCATGTAGAATGTAATAGGGTATATATGTAAGAACTTGTCTTTTGGAAAAATATGGAGAGAATGTATGTGATGTAAAATAGATTGTGGAAGCTGAGAGCTTGAGTCTGTTGGATGTAGAGCAGAGAACAAATTGTGTACTTCATTCAAACTGATCAAGCAAAGACAGTTGTTATTGGACAGTTCAAAATATTGTGTATTTCTTCATATACACTTGTGTTGCAAACAGTGAGTTCTGAAGGTGGATATAACCTTCTTTGGGCAATGGGCCTGGGCAGTGAGCCCACCCTTCTTTCTTGACTCCTAACAGGGTCTATCCCCTAACAAGGACTATGTATTATAATTTTTTAATCAGCTCCTACCATGGTTAGATCTTCTAGCAAGGATACTATACTCTTCGTACATCATTAGTGGGTCTTAATTCCCACCAAGGTTTTACCTTTAACAAGGTTTCCTCGACAACAAAATATTGTGTTATTGTGTTGGCATTCATTTTGTTCTTTGGATTTGATATTGTTGCTATTCAAAGTTTAAAGTTTAATAATCTATCATACAATTGATTCACCCCCTCCCCTCTCTGTTGTATTGTGGACTGTTATTCCTAACATAAAGGTACAACTCCATCCTTAAGATAAAGTTAGGATTTTTCAAATAAAAGAACATTTATAATATTTACCAAAAAGTAGTAAAGGGACTAAGAATGTTTCAACAATATGAAACAACTACAGAAGAAATAACTCTCACAACAACTAATTTCAAAGGAATAACTTCACAAAATTTGAATATTTTTTAATTAAAATATTTAATCAAAGATAAATATTTGTATCAAAATACAACTCAAATAATTAATAATAAGCCAACTTTTGAGAATGGTAAAATAGCCATACAAAAATCTACACCACAAAGAGCATAATATTCATGTATGAAATCAATATTCTAGAACAAATTATGAGTATCAAATAAGACACACAAATATGTCTAGAACTCAGAGATTGGTTCGTAACAATTGTTGGCTATAGACAATATTTTGGATGCTTTGTATGTTGTCATTGATGGAAATTATACATGATTCTCATGGAATCTTGACATATTTTGTGATCACTGAAGGTTAGAATATAAATTTGGCTAAGTATGGAAGAACATGGACTGTGTATGAACTTTGTTAAATGGATCAGTACAGACTAGTACAAATGAATTTGGAGTTGCAAAGCTAGGAGAAGATTCTAGAGAGTATATTCTACATTACTCTATGTTTGCACCTATTTATATTATCATTTGTTTGAGTTATGGAGTTCTAAGTATCGGGTTTGCAATCAATTGTAAAGAACAATGATAATCAGTTGTTGGATCGATCGACGATCCTAACTAGTTGATGATTTGATCAGTTTGAGAGCTATAATTGATGGAGCCAACATGTTTGATGAATTATATGTATTTTATCAAGGTTAGCATGAAGATGTAATGATTGATTTGGCCAATGTTGTACATACTACACTTTATGTTCTTGAGGTCGACTGGTTGAAATATTGTTTTTGCAATTGGGTATATTAGATCAAGTTTTTGAGTTGATTTGAGAGAGAAAAGTATAGAAATGATATGTGGACTTGTTGTATGTGTGAAGAACTTGAATGTAGAGGTTAGGTTGATGGTTTTATACTGTACCTACATGGAACTGTATAGGCATAGTTGATGTTATTTCTCAGTTCACTTTATTGGATTTTAGTCCAATTATTTTGTATGGCAGTGAGCCTTTATGTGTTATAATTTGAGCAGTGAGCTCTAGGAAGTGTGCCTGAAAGCATGTGCATTCCCCTTATGTACTCAAACCTTTAACATGGTTATTACTTCTATAGAGTAATCATTTGTGGGTTCCATCCCCACTGTAGTCTCATAACAAGCTTAAGGAACCTGATATGGCGATGGTTTGGTGTGAGTTGAAAAAAGGTGGAGTGACCCCTTACCTGGAAAAATTACATGGCTTTGATAAGGAGATCACTCAAAGATTTGTTGAAGGTTGGAAAGACAATACTATTACCATTGAAGGGAGAGCGTTGGAGATTACTATTGAGCTTATAGCTCAGATTACGAGAATCCGCAATGATGGTCAGAAGTTTTATAGGAATCGCAAGATTTCAGATATGGCGGCAAAAAAGTTCCCAAAATCTACGAAAGAAAAGGTTGATTTTGTGGAAGGCAAGGTTAATGGCTATATGGAACCTCTCAAAATCAAGGAGATTTGGCGCCATGTTTTGCAAGTTGTGATGGAGTATTTTACCCTCGAAGGTTGATTCACTCATGCCCATTTCGATCACTTCATGTTCCTTAATCACTTCAAGTACAAGGACACCATTAACATACGCTTTTATCTTTATACCTCTCTGGTTAAAAGTATAAATGAGCATAAGGGGTCTCCTAAGAAGGTTGTTAAGCATGAGGGTTTGATTCTGTTGATTTATAAGCATATTAAGAGAACTATCCCTATACCTAATGCTACTCCCTCCTTTGAAAAGAGTAAAATGAGCCCTAAGAAGATAGGGTCTGTAAAGAGGAAGGCAGAGGACAATAAGGGCAGTAGCTCGAAGAAAATCTGCTTGGAGGCTATCGAGGAGGAGGTTTACTCTGAGGGGTCTGAGATGGAGGATTATGAGGATGAGGTTTCTGAAAATGCCCAGGAGATGGAAAGCCCTAATGAGAAGGAGGAAGAGACTGAAGACTCTGAGGCTATGACTGATCATGATGAGCACAAGGAGGAGAGAAGCAATGAAAATTTGGAGGAGGAAAATAAGGAGAATATTGGAGAGGGGGATAAGTTGAAAGATGCTATGGACATGTAGGGTACTGATGATTACCAGCGACGAGGGGATGAGACTGATCCTATGTGCACTGAGGATAAGGATACTAATATGTGTAATGAGGAGAAATACATTGTTGAAGCCGAGGACCCAAACAAAAATATTCAGGAGAGCACAGTTGAGGAGAAAGGTAAAGAAGTGGAAGAGGGTAATTCTGAAGGCACTGTGGTGCTTAATTCCCATAGCCTGGAAGACCTGGTTGACACTGCCATCTAGTATGCGGAGAAATAGAAGAATGATAGGGATTTTAATAAAGAGGAGGTTCCCATTCTGGATGATTTTGTTGAGGATATGAGGCATGACATGCGTATTTATCAAGATGATGAGGACAACATTCAGGAGGGGAGTGATGATTCTAGTGAACAGAGGGCCAGAGATTCCTCTATCAAGATTATCTTCAAAGATTTTAATGATAGGGAAGAAGTGACTACTAGTGTTTTGCAGACTACTAAAGCAGAGGCCCTGTATTCTTTTAGATTCAGCAAGTGGTGCTTTCATGAAATCAAGAGGCTCCATTTGAAAAGCAGAAAGCTTGAAGCTAATAATGTTATCATCCAGGAGAAAGTGGAGTTTCTTCTCAAGGAGAGATCTTCTATTTCCCATGCTGCTGATCTGAAGGAAAGAATGAATAAAGTTGATAATACTCTTATCAACATTCTCCAACACAGTATGGACAGTATGAAGGCTTCTAGTACCAACCTCAAGGCTCTGGTTAACTTTCTGGATCATGCGTTGGAGGTTGATACTAAGGTTAGGAGTGCTCCTCTATTGGATAGTGGTGGCCCAAGCTCTCGAACCCGTGGAAAGAAAAATTCCCCTTTGATTAAGAAGAATCTAGATGAGTTGAAAAGTGTAATCGGTAGGATGGATAACATCCAGGCCAAGATGGAGAAAACTTTGGATGAAAAAGCTAGGGTTCTGTATGTGGATGCCTAGTCTAGCGTTCCTGCTAGCTTTTTTGTTTTTGTTGTTGTCTTTTTGGCTAGGTTTATGCCCTATTCTAGCTAGCTTTGCAGCCCCTAATATGGGCAGTTTGTTGGTGTATGTCTCTTTGTATGTTGATTATGCTATCTTTTTCCTATCTTTTGAAACTTAAGTTGTAAAGGGTTTCGGGTCCCTTCAAAACCTATTTTTTCCAGTAATCAGAACACGTAAAAAGACTTTTGTTCTTATACTTCTTCAACCCTTGAAATGAATGTCTTATGATGATTAACGTACCAAATCAAGAACATGTCAATCCTTGCCAACTAATCATGCTTGTCATCTCCAAAAGTCTTTGGGTTGGCTAACGTATCTATGTTATTTTAAAATTATATTTTTAGCTCATTATCATAGGCAATGCCTGAATTACCTTTTCTCTTTAATTGACAACTGATGTCTTTAAATTCTTAAATCAATGACGTAATCATCTTATTGGCTTTTTTGAGTAACTTTTTTTGCTCCATGACATCCTTTTGCAAACATTCACACTTCCAGTCAAAACTATGAATTTATGTGATGCAAGGAATATTATTTGATGGAATTATGCCTCTAGTAACCTCCACATCAATACCTATGTTGATGACCTCACGTAACAAACTTATAGTCTCCTTGTGTGCAATTTACTCTATATTTGAAAAAGTGATTTCAGATGATACACTATTCCTTGCTAAAATCAACTCATTATATGACATGCTCAAATTAACAATGAATGGAATGTCTTTGGCTTTCATTTTCTTGATCCAAACTTGTGCTACCTTACCAAAGTGACTATCAATTTAGAGTTTGGACATAAATTCCTTATTTTTTTCTGACTAGGAATCCAATATATCTTCCAAGGAATTAAGGGCTTATGAGGATGAGGGGCTCAATATAGATCTTAAGTATTCTTCAATTTCATTTTTCCATATTAATCTTTTGTACACTCTCTACTACTCTATTGGTTAAGATATAAAACTTTTGGAGATCTTCCTCTTGGTGGTCCAATATCAATACAAGTAATATAAAAATCAGTTGCAATCACTTGATTGGGTACTTTCTAGGAATTTGGATGAGTTATTTCCATAGATGATCTAAATCTTCATCCTATATCAATCTAGAAATAACTTAGAGCTTCTTTCTTTTGGAGACAAGGAGATTGTAAAAGTGGGGACACAACATATTTATCATGTTTCCTAATGACTTCAAATTTAATATTTTATGACATTAAAGATGTCTCAAGCCATGTGGGGGAGAATTAGGTTTGAGAGGCACTCTTCAAAGCATTAAAGGTAATGAATAGAAATCTTTTGATTTGAGGAGTTTTATCAATATTTTATGATGAGAAGGGGAAAGAGATATTTACTACTCATTAAATCTTATTGTCGTGGGTCCTAGAAAAAATAGGCAGTCTCTTTTATATTTACAAGTATCTATTTTGGGGTTTTTCTTTTTTCTCCTTTTTCCCCTTCTCCCCTTTCATTTTTTGGTTACCCTATTCCCGTGTCTAGTACTAAAACATCTCCATAGGACTATTCAAGACTTTTATTCTTTTTAAGGGGCTCCCCATCTCTACCCTCACCTAGATTAGCTAGAGTTAGTGCTTGGGAAGACATAGTTGTAGGGATTGAGTTCTGATTACTATTGATACCTTGTTCTGTAGAGATCTTCTTCTATATAGGTGGAGGTTTTTTATTATTATTTTCCCCTTCTTAGCTATCCATATTTGGGTCCTCCTCATGATCACAATTGTTCATCTATTCAAATCATCTTCATCTAGTGGACCCTAGTTAATTGGGTCGAAAGGATGCGTTTGTACATGAGACATATGTGCGAGGTCTATTACATCAGATTCATCATCGATAATTCCATGAACATCCTGTGGAAGTTTGTAATCAATTATCTCTTTTAATATCAACCTCGACTAGTCTCTTCTTCTAGCCTCTAATGTATCTAGGAAATCTTCACAATAATCTTCTAACTATGGGATGTAATAGTATGATGTTCCTAAATAGAAGTTATTCTTGAAAGAAAAATTGAACTGAACTTTTCCTTAGAATGTCCTAGGTGTCCATGATGTACTTCTCTTTTTATTACACAATATTTAGTGCATTGGATTAGGACATGTAATAATATATCCCTAGATAGATAGGGAATTGGATACATTCTTTCCTCATTTCACTGCATCTTTTATTAACTTCACATATCTATTGAGACAACTCAACCATGATGATTTTATTATTGGCATATCTTCGTAATTTTAGAGAGAAATCATCAAAGCCACGTACTTTAAGATAGGTATAATAAGGGAACCGTAGAAAATAACTACCATATACCTTGATTAGAGAGGTTTGTTTAGGAGAGATTCTTCTTTTTTATTGTCCACGCATCTCTCTCACCATATGTATTCTAAGTACATAATTAACTCTCCTAAAGTTAGTATATCTTTTTAGTAATTGTAAGCTAGGGTTGAAATCATAAATTTGAATTTCACCAGATCAAAATCTTTTAATCTAGGCCAATATTGTGTACAAGCTAGGACATACAATAAATAAGAAGAAATATAGAAAAACTTCTTCATTTGAAAACAAGTGATCACATCATGCAAATCATTGCTAATTAAGCTTTCCTGGTCAAGGTATAAATTTCATGGGTAAAAGCACAAAGTTGTATCATGTTTCAGACTAACTTATCATCACAACTGAATCTGATTATTTCTAACTAAAAATTAATTTTTTTCAAACATATTGTTTATCTAGATTCATTAGATAAGTGCTTGAACTTTTCCAATTGGAAATATCTATTAAATGCATGTTTTATACCAATTTGAGTCCAATTACCAAAGAAATAAAATTATTTTAAAAAAGTTATATTTCAATAACTCCTACTCTTTTTAATGATATTTTAAAAAAATATTAAAATACGCATTTGTAGAGCTCAGATTCAAGATTATTGTCATATAAGTTTTATAGTATTTTGATTAGATCTAATATATTATAATTTCGAAATACTACAAGTAGGTATTTTAACATTCGAGAACATGTTGCTTCAAATAAAGAAAAAAATAGTGAATCATATAAAAAAAATTAATAATTATGTTTAACACTAGAAGAGAAAGTCCTCTTCAATAATGTGTAATTTTTTTCTGAATGGTGTAGATTTGATAGGGGAAATTTGATGGGAGATAAAAACTGTCGATTTCAAATATGTTCAACTTTGAGTAGTTATATCAGAGAAAATATACATTGAAAACCAATCTTTCTTCTTTTTTGCACTAGCTATACATGTCATCTATACAATATTTTGAAATTAGAGGAAAAAAATATTATTGTATATACTTGTTTGGCAGGAACTAGACTCCAAATTTTTAGCATGGACTGCAAAAATTGAAAAACTATGTCAATTATTGTTCAATTTTTTTTTCAATAATAAGCATAAACTTTATCCAATTTTACACATTTCATCAGTTTACATCATCTTCAAATTCTAAACACAAATGACACATTTTTGCCATTAAAGTTGAATAGTTTGTGTGGTGTTAACCTTTTCCTTTATAAAAGTGTGACACGAGTTTGTACTTTTACTGTCATGTGCACATTACTTGGACAAAAAAAAACATTCACTCCTCAAAATTGAATGCATTTTCATTTCCTTTGAGCTTGTCCAACAAGATGATCATGTATGTGATTTCCCTTTTCAAAAATGGCTTATGAATCATCTGAAGTAGTGTAGGTTGCCATTTTCTTGGAGGCACGAACCACTCTTTAGTTTGCACATTTGAGACTATTCAAAGTTCTAATGAGCGTACTCTACTTTGTTCAAGAGCAAGAAGAAATTATGATTGGTCACATGTTCCATGGTCACCAAAACTAGATTACCATGTGTTTTAATCTCCCTAGGATGTGGGTCATATCTATGAATGCATTTTAACACCAAATCTATACATTACATAGCTATAGGGAACATAGCTACTTGGAGCAACCCATTATCGACTAACTTTTGAGTGTTGGGATGATAGTTTGGGTTATTTATGCTCTACCAAAACTTTTCTAGATTTACATACCCTAGTTTAGTATCCTTTTTTTCTAGCATCGTACATTCTAGAATGTTGAGGTGATCGTATCCCATTCATTTAAACTTCATGGTTCCTGTTAATTTCCACTTGGTCAAATTCACAATAATCTCAGGAAAAAATATGATGTATTCTATTCTTCTAGTGATTCATAAATGTAATTGAAATTAAGGTCTAATGATGACTAGTTAACTAAAATCTTACCTTGCTGCGAAAGTGCTCTAAGGTATAAAAACTCATCATATCCTAGATTCAACTTTTCTTTTCTTTAGCTATATGACAAATCACAAATAATTATTTTAGGTGAAATTAAAATGAAATGAATTTAAACCAAGTACTTGAGCATTCAATGCTTGCATTTTTTGCATTACAATGTAATTAAGGGCCCGTTTGTTTGTTGGAATTGACTTGGAATTAGAAAATGCAAATTGGTTTCCACACATAAAATTAAATTCCCAATTCCAATTCCATGCCTCAATTCTAATTCCAGGTCCTGAGGTGGATTTGTTGAATGCTCATTTTGGACCAAAATTAGAATTGGCCTATACCAATTCACCAATTCCTATTTTCCAATTCCAGGTCAATTCCAGCAAACAAAAGGTTTGACCTTCCCTTTGCTTACATCAATAAGATGCTTTTCCAAACACTACAAGTTGCCTTTTTTAGTTTAACTTAATACTTCAGAAAAGGGGAATTCATAATATGAAATCATAGAATAGCTTCAATTATTGAACCTCCTTTCAGACTTGAAATACTTCATAAGTGATTTCCACAACCTTCATTAGGTTCAAATGTGCTCTTTGAAATAGGTCTTCATAACATTCAAATTGTCCTCTTTCTGTTCGAATGTATCTTATGGTGTTAGGCTCTTACAAAGGTTCAAGAATTAATATCAGTGTCTAATACCACAAATTGAACTTTAAAACTCAAATGTTGGAACAAAGACTCTTCAAACATAAAAGGAAGCTAAGGTTTAACTTTGCACGTTGAACTCTAATAAAGGGAAGATGTTGAAAACCTAGGTGAAATGAAGTGTTGGGGACTAAAATAACAAGTGGGACTCCAAATAAGTCCAACAAGTCTCATGAATACATAAGAAAATGAAAGCATTGATTAGTTTTGAATGGATCTTTGGACTTCAATGGATATTTTGGAACTTGACATAAAGATTGATTACTTTAAAAACTAACTAAAATGACTTCTACTAACCTTGCAAAATGATAATTGGAGACCAAATTCAAATAAGGGGTTGAAATTTGGGCAATAAGTTTAAATATTAGTGCTAAAATAAGTTTAATATACTTGAGCTATCATGGAATTTTTGAATAATTTTTTTTAGGTCTATTTTAATAACAAATTTTATTTTACTTTCTTGGAATTAGATTGTAACTACCTCAAACTTTTATAATCATGATATTTGATATTTATTCAAGGAATTTAATTAATTTTAATGATTATGTATATATTTTCTTTGATATTAAAGGTTAGTGTTAAAAATCTCCTTACTATTCAAGAATTGAAATAAACAACTTCAGTTCCAAATATCAAGACATTGCTTCATGTGTTTTATAATTTTTTCACATTCTTGTTTTATTTTCAATCAATTTTGATGAAAATTTTAATTTTTTTAAAATTATTTTTTGTTTTATTGAGTTAGATGTGGAAAATGATATGAGATCCTTGGTGAATAATGAGACACCTCCATGGAGGTATACATCAAATAAAATAAAAGATGATTTAAGAAAATGTTTCCACAAACTTGAGAGTTGTGTCAAAAAGTCAAAGCCGAACTATGCCAAGCCCGCTTTTACAGCTCGATTTGGAATTATGATATTTCACAGGTACACCATTTTCCCTCTTTTCTATTTTTCTTGTCAATGTTTAGCATTCTTTTATATGAATATCTTTAAAATTTGAAATGACAATTTCATTTACTTTTCATATGGTGCTTTGAGTTCAAAATATAAATTTACTCAAGGGTTCCCAAGATCCTTTATTATTTTAGATTATAATGGATTTCCATCATTTATTCTACACATGATATTTGCCTTTATAATTAGGTGTAATAATTTTTAAAAATAGTGAAAATTAATATTAAGAAACCTTTCTATAAATGCAAAATGCTTTTCATGCAGACTATTGAGAAAAATAGGTTAATCTAGGACACAATCATCTCGTTAAAATAGTAAAATATTTGGAGAAGAGAAAATATTAAGAGAAAACTAATTAAAAGACAAATCAAATAAACCACCTAAATGTAGCACATTAGTCAAGATTGTAAAGAACCAATGAAATCCTAAAGTGTAGATAATGAGTAAAGATACATGCAATCAAATATCATAACCAAATATTGTAGCAAAGAATCATTCATTATGATGTAGAAAAATACAAGGTAACCTCATCTTAAATGATTTTAAAGAGGGTAGCCTCATCGAGTAACCCTTGAAATATATGGTAGCAAGGTAAGTTCACAAAGATGAGAGACCAAAAAGATGCCACTCATCTTTTTGTCCAACAAAAAGTGTATGGTGCACACCATATATGGCATATGACATATGGCTTGGTGTGCTAAACCTTAGGTTTGGAACACAAGGCCTATATGGCATGTGCCATATATGGCATACGCATAATGTGTATTGCAAACCTCTCTCTCTCTCTCACGTTGATTAAATTCTTCAAACTCAAGTCAAATGCAATCTAGGAGCAAGAATATATACATAAATGTATAAATCAAATTTTAATATATATTTTTCCTTTATTATCCTTTAAGTTATTTTTCATGTATATATTGTCAACATGTTTGAGAGAGAAATTTCTAGATAGTCAAATTTTATTAACTAGCATGATCGAACCCGTATTCTCTCACTCTTTCTATCTTACCCAAATTCTAAAGTTTTTTTATCTCCTTATATTCTCTCTCTCACCTCTCTCCCGCTATTGCATGCCTTATCTCCTTACCCTCATATCTATGCTTTCCTCTCTACATATATCTTCCTCTCTCACCCTCTCATATTGTTTCTCTTGACTCTTTATCCATGCTTGTGATTACTACCTCTCACTGTCACCCTATATCGCTCCCTAGGTCTCTCCTTCCCTCAATCTCTACCTCACCCTCCCTATCTCATTAACCATCTCTCTCATTATATCTCTCTTGACTTTATCTCTTACCCCTCTCTTCATGGGCTCTCTCTCTCTCTTTCTTCCTCTCTCCACCTCTATTTCTCCTCCCTCCTTACCCACACACACACACACACACACACACAGATATATATATATATATATATATATATATATATATATATATATATATATATATATATATATATATATATATATATATATATATATATATATATATATATATATATATATATATATATATATATATATATATATATATATATATATATATATATCCCACTCTCTTATTGTATGTCTCCCTTCTCTAGGTTATCACATCTCCCTCCCACCCTCTCTCTCCAATCTCTAGGTTTCTCCCTCCCTCCCTTTTCTACGTTTATACCCCTCCATTCATTCCTTATTATAAAACTCTCTCTATCCCTTTATATTTATCTTACCCCTCTCTACCCACACCTAGGTCTCTCATTTCTCTAAACCCCCCATCTCTCTCTCCTCTAGTTTCCTCACACCATCCATGTCTATCTCTCCCTTTGTCCCTTCTTACTCCACTCCCTCTTTTTTTTTGTCTCGTCTCTCCTCCATCCCTCTGACCTCTACATAATTACCTCTCCCTATACTTTATAAGGTATATGGTTTAGGGTATATGAATTATTTAGGCTATCGTCTTTAGGAAATATGTTGTAGGATATAAGATTTAGGTTTGAGGATATTGGTATAGGGTTTAGGGTACAAGATTTATGGTTCAAGGTTTAGGTTACATAGGGTTGAGGGTATTTCTTATGTGTATACCTTTCTCCATATCTTATTTCTCTCTCTCTCTCTCTCTCTCTCTCTCTCTCTCTAAGGTTGGGACACAATATTGATGGGAAAATGTTTAGGTTATTTCCTATGTTCACAGTTCGTTCTATCTCCCTCTATCTTGGTATTTCATATGGGGGTAGAAGATTTAGGGTGCATAATGGAGAGAGAGAGAGGGGGGGTAAATGGAGATGGAGAGGGTGGTTAGAGGGGGAAAGAGAGAAGAGGAAGAAGAGAGGGGAAACAAAAATAAATAAGGACAAGTGAGTTGTGGGAGACGGATAGGAAGGAGAGAGGGTGTGTGTGTGTGTGTGTGTGTGTGTGTGTGTGTGAGAGAGAGAGAGAGAGAGAGAGAGAGAGAGAGAGAGAGAGAGAGAGAGAGAGAGAGAGAGAGAGAGAGAATAACTCTCTCTCTCTCTCTCTCTATCACCATCTCTCTCTCCCCTCTCTCTTCCCCCCCTCTTACTCTTATTGAACATACAATAGGACTAAGAGGGAGGTTTAAATTAATCCTGAACATAATAATAAATTGAATTAAAACCTTGATAATCTTCAATAATACCATAATAAATTATCTCTTTTGAATCAATAAAGAAAAAAAGTAGGATCAACATAAGAACACCAGATTTATGTGGAAACCCCAAGGATGGGAAAAACCATGGTGAGAATCTAACTCTCTATATGAATTATCTGTATTAAAAATATTAGGCTCGTTACTCGGACTTGCACAACTAGGGCTCACTGCCTCAAGGAAAGATATAAGATACTTGTACAAATGAAACTCACTATCTTAGGAAAAGATATAGAAGGATCTGTTAGAAAGATGACTATCATCTAGCAACATGAGACTCATAGAATATTTAAGAGGAGTCTTCTAAACATGAATCAACAACACTTGATTTTCTGAGTGTATTTCTTTAGGCGCATACTTCTTCTCAACAAAACACTATCTCTAAATGTATTTCTTTCTAGCTTAGACTTATCATTAACAATAAACTAACTTTGAATGTTTTTATTTCAAGCTCAAACTTTTGACCTGTAGGATACAATTCTCTTCTTTAGTACATCCATTCCATAACATGACACTAATACTTTGACCCTTGAATTGTAACCCTTAAATATAAGATAGATCATTAAAATATTTACTACAAGTCAACCTCAACCAAGATTAGATAAAATAAATCATTAGGACCAAAGAAACATGAATCAATCAACTCCAGGAGAAAGAGAGGACACAAATATATCTTCAACACATTGTTTTATGATAGATCTTATGGTCCACACATAAACCAAGCCCATCTTCAAAATGTAGCATGTGAATAGGAAATTAGAACTAGTTGACCAAAGCACATATTCTGAACCACTCTTGAAGCAAGAAGATCTCCATGCACCAAGGACACACCCAAATTAACATTCAAACCTTAATTATGAACTATACATAGCCCAAAAGAATGATCCTAGATGAGGTAGCACTTTTGGATACACAAGAAAATAATATTGAAATCAAACTTGTTGATTATAGAAAATTAAAAGCTTACTTGCAAACCACAAATATACTAAAAATATATATTGTATGAGAACACATGATCATCATCCTTCACATATTGTAACCAATCATATCCAGAGGACACCAAGGATACTCTAGACCAATCAGACATAACATACTGCATTTACAGATCATCAACAATCAACTAAAGAAATACAAAACCGTCTAATCCTAGCATGTCTAACATCCATATATTTTCCTTCTAGCAAGTTTGACATCGATGACAACCAACAAGACATATTGCAATAATCTCTTCCTTATTCATTGATGGAAACATATGTGCACTTCTACCAAAAAACTTTCCCTTTTGAGATCAAGGACGAAGGAAACCATGCCAAACTTCTAGTAAGGTAAGCTTCCAACTCCCGTTAAGAAAAAAAACACAAATCATTCTAGAAGATAGTGGATAGAGATTTAAAAATCCCCTTAGAAGGATGAACCATATTTATGCATCTCTAATAGGTAGAAGGAACCCTTAGCTTCTACCAAAGGTGTTCAAATGTATCTTTTGGTAATGCATTAGTAAATATGTATGGAACTTGTTATTTTGTAGAGACATATTCCATTCTAACTTCTTTTTATATAAACTTTTCTCTTAAGAAGTGATACCAAATTGAAATGTGGTTGGTTCTTGCATCCATCAACAGATTCTTTAAGATGTTTACATCAATTGTATTATTAAAAATGATAGGAAATACATCATCATACATTACCTTGGTATCACTGAGAGTTTGTTTCATCCATATGATTTGAGTTTAGTAGGATGGTGCATTAATGTATTTGGCTTCTACAATGGACAAGGACACTAAGTCATATTTCTTACTCAGGCAAGAAACCAATTTGTCTCCTAAGCAAAATGATTCTTCACTTGTACTTTTTCCTCTCATCAATGCTTCTAGCCCAATCAATATTTGTTTAGGATTTAAGCTTGAAAAATCTATCTTTCTTATACAATAAGCCATAATCTTGAGTGATTTTGAGATTCCTAAAAATCCTCTTTACTACATGAACATGTGATTCCTTTGGATTAGTATGAAATATTGCAACCAAACAAATGACATACATAATGTATGATCTGAAATCAATCAAATATAACAAACCTCTAATCATAGATCTATAATTATTTTGATCGCCATCTAGAGATTTATCATCTTTTCTCAATTTACAACCTATAATCATGGGGGTTGCAACATGTTTATTATTTTCTAACCCAAATTTCTTCCACATTTCTTTTACATGCTCAGTTTGAGAATGAAAATTCCATCTTTTAATTAGCTTACTTGTAAACCAAGAAAGTAAAACATTTCTCCTATCATTAACATTTCAAATTCCTTCAGCAAAATTCTTATTTAGATCATTATTCCCTCCAAATATGATGTTGTCAACATACACAACAATAATTAAAAACTTATCATTTTACATTTTGAAACAAAGATTGCTCTCAATAGTAACTTTTATGAAGCTTTGTTGTATTAGATACTTTTCTAATCGTGCATACTGGGCTCTAGGAGATTGCTTGAGTTCATAAAGTTTCTTTTTTAAACATGCAAATTAAACCATATTTGGATCTTTTGACAATCTGAATCCATTTGGTTGCTCAATGTATACTTCTTCTTTTAGTTCTCCATTCAAAAAATAAGATTTAAAATCCATTTGATAAACCTTAAAGTCTTTGTAGACAAAGAAAGAAAGAAATTGTTGGATCTTAGAACTGATTATTGAGATGGAAGGGTTGAATTAGTAATCAGCTATTTCAAACACTTTTTCAGTCCTTGAACTTAAATCATAATTCAGAAGTTAACAAAAAAAAATCAAATACAACTTCAAAGCATATAAACACATCCACAGCTTTGACACCCAAATTTATCTCGTGGAAACCCAAATTAGGAAAAAACCATGGTGGGAATTAGTACTCGCTAAAATATTTACTCTTATGAAGTACACCCTGTGAGGGCTTAACCCTATTAGGAGTTTACAATAAGCTCTGTTAGGTGTTACCCAATTACGAGATTTACCTCTAGGTCTATTGAAACCTTTACCCTATTAAATGATTTATAATAGGGACTTGTTAGAATGCATCTGATCAAGGGATTTCAATGTTGTGACTATTAGGGGATAGAAAATGGAATGATCTGTAGAATAGCACTCCTCATGCCTGATTAGATCCTCAGATGCACACAATCTTTTCTCAACACATTCACCTTCACTTGGATTGATCATAACATCTACTTCTCAATCGCACATCCACGATCACTCAATCAATACAGTAAAACAATTAACTTCATAACATATATATTGTTATGTTCCATTTCCTTGATCATGTCGTAAAATGATTTATCTTTTTCATCTGATCTTCCAACTTGATTATAATTGTGAAATACACAAATCCTTGTAATATTTTTTTATTTTATTATCGCATCGTGTTGGTTCTTGGATAGGATTTTACACTCCATGAGATACCAATATGCTTATGACTGATGTTAAGGAGTGGTTAATTCCAAATATGAGAAATCTATAAGCAACTGGACCAACTATAGGGACAAGACTGCCCTCTTCACTTTTGGCTCTGCAAAACCAAGGCGGGTACACCTAATCCAATAGATATAACTCTGTTCTTTATTCAATACTGGATCTTACAATAGATAACAATGAGAAAGTACTAAATAACAACCTATTATTCATTGACTCTCCATCACTGGGTAGAACAACTGTAAATATAAATGAAAGTAAACTAACTGGTATTGATTATGTGATTTCTTATAGAATGTAAACAACCATGCTAAACATGCATCACTACAAGAGATACTAATTTATGATCAGTGCCTTATCCATTGGACAATATATCTAAGATAGATATAGAATATAAGAACACAGAGTCCAAGCCATAAACACAACAAACCAGATTCATACACTGCTTACAAACATCCTTCCTGATTGAACCAAATGAATCTATGCTTCACTTATAAAATTTTAACCTGATCCTAGATCAAGGCTGAGAGATAAAATATATACACAAGTAAACCCTATGCAAAGAGTCAGAAAACTCAAAACTCAAAAAACACAACTAAAGGAGAGATCTGAAAACTGAAAACTGCATTAAGTATGAGGACTCAAGCTCCTTTATTACAAACCATTTCAGAATACAACATCTCGTTATACCATAATGGTTAACCTGTGAGCATCTTTCCTTAGCGCTTTAGTGATGATCGTCAGATCAGCACACATCCCAAGGTGGCTGACCATCTGTCCACCTTTGCTTCGTCATCGTCCGGTGCCACATGTCACAATTTGATTGCCACATGTCACAATTTGATTGGTCCCACGAATCCACCAAGCGTTTGATTGTACCATTTCGGCCATGTCATCAAGTGACACTTGTCACCCCGTCGCTATACCGTCAAGGTATCTTCCTTGCAACTCCATCTCAGTGGACTAGCGACGATCGTTGATCTAAGCATGCATCTTGAGGTGTCAACAAGCTTGCATATTCACACATTTCATCAAAATACATTATCTCTCATATGGGGCCTGCAATCCACATCACCATCTACCTATCTCCTCGGTTTCCATGCATGTGAGAGACCTCCTCGAACCGGTCGTCCACTCAAGACAATATGAATGTATGTGTGATGGCTTCTAAACATTTGAAATTCCTTGCCCACCGACAATGTGGGACTAAATATCTCTGCAAAATATAATATTTTCTTCAAGATATGTGATTGTGTGAGTCAACTGGCTTGGGCCCACACAAGTCTAAGAGACCCTACACATGACCCTCTTTCTCTTCTTTACCTGTTGGTTGGGTGCTGCATGTTTTAAACATTTAAAACTTATTAACCTGGGCGCATGTGGGATTATTTCATCTTGCACAATCCTCCCTTTGGCCGACCTCCACACCTGCACACACACTAAATCCCTTTCATTTCATTCTAGCCTGCAATGTTGGCATATTAAGCTCACATACCTCTATTAGACCTGCATCTAATACACCCGGAGGCATGCAACTTTGAAGGAAAGCCCCGCGCAAGTCTTTGGAAACTCACGCATCACCTCAAACAGAGGTCTGCGCATGTCTTTTGGAAAGCACATGCTTCCCCTTGCTCTAATGTACACAACAGCCCAATGAAAAAGGCACGTGCACCTCAAACAAGTGTAGAAAGGATCAAAAGGTGTATGAGTTTGGTTAAAAACGTGAGCAGCATTTATTATCTGGTGCATAGAAAGTTTACGGGGAGGGAGTGTAGAGTGGAGGACCATTTATATTTGCATAGACATGAACATTTCTCCTCGTATTCATTGCAAAACTCACTCTTCCATGCACTGGTTTCCTTGAATAGACTGGCAAGCTTCTCATTTTGCTTTATGTTGAAGACAACACCCTTCATGGAGGCTCACGTAATCTCTGCTAGCTTTCTTCCTATCTCCAAAATGTGTTGCATCCAGCAAGCACTTTTATCCATTAAAAAATTAAAATGTATCTCCCTTTATTTATACACATACTCCCAGATCTCTCACAGCTTGTAGATAATATCAAAAGAAAGACACACGCCTTTGCTTGAAGCATCCAGCACATATAAATGATGTGCACATCATTGGTCTGATTTAAGTATGCAAGGATGAAGAAAGATTTAAAACTTAATTAATGATGCCTGCAGCCATTTCATAGTGCACCTAGACTGATTAAAAATGTGTGCACTTGCTACAATTTCATTAATTGCTTGAAAATCCAGTCTGGTCTTTGAAGTCAACTCAATATTTGTTAGTGTGCTGCCACTAAACGGAGAAATGGTATGATTCATTGGAAAATACGCTGCTTTGAATCTTCTTCCCTGATTATTAACATAAAGTCAATATTTATAAATAGCTTCTTACCAGCATCTTCACATTTCTTTTTATCATCTTTGACTTCGTGATAAAGCTCCAACATATGTCCTTTCAACTACTTCACGGCATGCTTTCTTCATAAGCACAGCGCAATGAAGATGACAAAACTCACTTCAAACTAATGTGGTAGGCTGGACCCCAAGCGGGTCCGGCCTAAAAAAATTTCGAATCCAAACAACCGGCTTTAAAAACATCATCAAGACAACTGGCATTCGCAACCGGATCTAATCCGGACAACCGGATATTTAAAAACTTCAATTTTCATCATTTTGCTAGTCGGCAATTTAAATAAAACGCCTCCAGTCACCTTTTAAAAACACTGAGCAAAACTAAACACTAGAAGCTGAAACCTGGCGGAGACGAACCTTGCAATATAGATAATCACCCTGCCAGATGGCTTCATCTAATAATGAACGAGGCATGAGATATTAAAACTTGAAAACGCCGTTCAGAATTGCTGGCAAAACACAAACTGAAAACACTGTCGGCTGCCTCGGAAAGAGATGATTTAAAAATAGCAAACGATGAGTTGAGGGCATGCCACTGAATCTGGAAGAAATTTCATATGCAAGGATCGAAACAAAACAATCCTCAACTAGAGACGAGCATCTGACAAAAAGCTACGCTTTTCCGAAAATGACTATTTTGCACAATTATACTATCCGCACTTTTCACATTATAAAACACTTTTTACTGACGCTTGTAACCTGGTCAAACGGGACCTTCATGGCATGAAACCCTGGGTAAATGATCACTATCACATGTAGAAAACAAGGCCTTGATTAACTTTACCGGATGATCAACTCGTCATTAAGAATTAATCTCTAAAGTTGTGCCCCAAGAACATCCTGAACCGAAAACAGTGAAATTGTAAAAGTTGCATTCGGAATTGATCGAGCAAAGTGATCAATCAGATTCATCATAATCTGAAACTCATCATGGGGAATCAATTTCATGTCTACATTACAAAACAACTTTCAATTATGTTTAACCTTGATCCAGGCACAAATGGCAGGACACCAAAGTGAGCTACTCACAAAACTGAACCATGCACTGCTGGAAAAACTTAACAATCTGTAAACTGAATGGCTCTAGCAAACATGTCAAACGGGCACATGGGGGGCTGAAAATTGATAAGATGACTCATTCCCATGCCTACAACAAGATGCCACAAACGGAAAATCTTGATCAATCACAAGGCACTTAATGCACTTATCTGAATAGGGCCTCCGACTAAATTGTGCAACTAATCCTCATTAAAATGGTAGAAACTGCAAACAGAATCAGATCAGCAAACCGGGCAAATGGATTTGTCATGGCCTAAAAATTGGAACATACGAAGTATTAGACCCCTGGAAAATGGTGCAAAAAGAAATTTCTCAATAGGGTCAATTGGGTCAGAGATATGACTGGTCAAACAGGCCCTTCTAGAAATCTGAACAATTGTACAAGTGCATGACAACAACAAACTACCAACTTTGAGGGGTTCGAAACCTAATCAAACGGATTCAAAATGACTTGAAAATTGGAACATAGGTTCTTTGATATGCATACTAAACATCCTCAAAGTGGCGGGCCATGAAACTCAACAAGACACAAGATATTCAAATGCAAATAGGGTCTGCTACAATGATTTGACACTTAGGCAAAAAAATACAGATTTAAGTGAACACCTCGAAATGGCTACTCCCTAAACATTTCAGATTCTTCATTTAGGAGCCGGAACCCACTGCATATGTCAAACAAAAGGTGTTGAACCCATTCCCCAAGTTGTATCACATGAAATTCATCAGGCCCATTTCTATATGCTCTTGAACTCAGGTCTTTAAATTGTTCATTAAAGCGCACAAACTTTGCTTTAGGAAAATCTTCTGATTATGGGATCAAAAATTTATAGATTTTTCATAGTACTAACACATCGGCCAAAACAAAGATTTGATTACTTAATCTCTAAGAAAAGTCAAACACATTTTTTGATTCTCCTAAAGAATCCACTTAGATCCTCAATTCATGTTAACGTCAAAATTATAAACATCAAATCTTTTCCTCCATTTGTTAACATGTGTCCATACGCAGTAATCATCTTGTCCATAATCATCGGAACAACAAAACTGATGACCGATACAAGATCCGCCATCGGTAACTCAAGAACATAAACTATTCATCCTGAAAATACTTCTATAACTAAAATAGAGCATCAATGATCATTCAAACGAGTTGTGATTGCAATAATTACTTTTGTATCTTGTTAACATACTTCTCTTCTGATTGCATCACCTTAATCAATACTGATTTGACAAACCAATCAAATTGCCTATTGTCTGTCACTAACTATTCTAGCATTTGCACTATTTACCTTCAAATTGTCATAACTATCTCAATCCTTGATGTAATGAGATTT
Organism: Chamaecyparis obtusa; assembly: GCA_027943335.1. Taxonomy (NCBI): domain Eukaryota; kingdom Viridiplantae; phylum Streptophyta; class Pinopsida; order Cupressales; family Cupressaceae; genus Chamaecyparis; species Chamaecyparis obtusa. Next base: position 83,052 of record BSBK01004869.1, read on the forward strand.
GATGATAAATACAACATCAAATACCTTTGTAGACCACAACTACATGATCGCATCAACTAAAACTTACTACATCACCTTATCCATCATTCTTGTACTTTGCAACATGCAAAGAACACTTAGTCACTAGTTGACATTAATGACAACACAATTGTTGACCAATCTTCAATCAAACATGTATCATAGCAATTCCATAACTCACTTTCCAATACTTCAACAATCTCTCCTTCATCACTTATGCCAACAGAAACATCCTTATGGATTCCAATATAGCTACCAGAGAAAATGCCTCTACAAAATCAATGAACTTAACCTATGTATATCCTTTGCTTACCAATCTTTCCTTGTTCCTTGTCATCTATCCATCCTCATTCGTATTTTTTCTGGAATATGCATTTGGCTCCATTTACATTTTTATCTTTGGGTGTAGGTAGTAATTCCCATGTCTAATTTTTTATATATCTGATTCAACTCTTCTTTCATTGAATTTGCCCAATTTACATCTTTGTTAGCTTATTTAAAATTCCTAGGTTCAACCTATGATAGAAAGTCAAACTTCACATGTTCTTTAGCCTTAGCTACCTTCCTCCTTTTCTGTACAACCTTATTTTGTTTTTGTGTTTCAGAATCATCTCTCCTTGTCTGCACACCTACTCCTTTGTCTTTGATTGTCTAATGTTCTGAGTGATTTTTATGCACATATCTTGTTGGTGTTTTAGGTGGCTCTTCAATCTCTTCTTCCTTTACTTATTTGATTTATCCTATTCTTTATTTTATAGATCATTTTTTTTCTATAATTTCTAGAGCAACCTTGATTTCAATTTTTTACTTTGGTTCAGAAGGAATCTTGTCCCATTTCTCACAAACCTTTACATTTTCACTTTCAACAACCTTATTCAATCTTGTTTTGTAGAATCATTAGGCCTTGTTATTTGTTAAATATCCCAAAAATATTCCCTTGTCATCTTTGTCCTTAAACTTTCCTATATTATCCTCTTATCTTTTCATATAACACTTGCTTCCAAAGATCCTAAAGTATCTCATAATGGGCAGTCTTCCATAGCAATAAATTTAGGGTGTTTTAGTATAATTTATTATGATATATACTCTATTAAGAATGTGGACAAAAATATACTCATCTTACCAATATATGTAAAGTAAATCAACATCTTTCAACATTGTTCTAGCTATTTCATTCACAATTATATTTTTTCTCTCAGTCACTCCATTGTAGAATATGGAATCCTAGGTGTGGACCAATATCTTATAATTCAATGTTCTTCATATAATTCAATGAATTCATTTGAAGTAAACTCGCCTCCTCTATTAGACCTTAAGAATTTAATTTTTGTATCTTCTTTATTTCCAACTAGTGATTTGAATGCTTTAAACTTTTCACAATATTTAGATTTTTATTTGAAGAAAGTAATCTAAGTCATCCTAGAGTAATCTTAAATAAGAAACATAAAGTACCTTTCTCCATTGACTCTTTTTGATGCAGGGGCATCCTCGGTTCCTAAAGATTATGGTAGTCTCGATAATTGTCTAGTGGAGTTCGGTTAATTATCTGGTGATCTCGGTAGAAGAATGGAGTTTCTCAATCTTTGATGATGGTTCTCAATTGAAGTTTGTTTTGCTTCACCGATGGAGCTTGGTGGATGATGGTCACTCGGTGACTTGGTGTTTTGTTGCTCGGTGCTTGGTTACCTATGGGGTCTCAGTGTTTATGTCTGTTGTTCAGTCGCTAAAGTGGCTTGGTCACTGGAGGACTCGGTCATTGAGGGAAGCTCGGTCATGGAAGTAGACTCGACATTTCTGGTGCTCGGTAATGCTTGTGGAGCTCGGTTGGTATGTTTGCTTGGTATATTTCTTTCCACTCGGTAGTTTGGCTTATCGATGGCTATCCTTGGAGATTTGGGAGGCTGACTTGGTACATTTATTATTGGTAGCTGATGTCACATTCTCCTATGTGGATCTGGAGGCCAACATGGAGAATTTAATTATTATAAGGCCGTTTGAGGGCTGACTTGTGTTGCATTTAATATTTGTTTGTAATGAGAGTCGACTTGGCTAAAGAGTTAATTATGTCATCCAGCCGACTTGTGGCTGAGGATTAGTATTTAAGAGGGTGTTTGGGTAGTTGTTTAGGAGATTGGGGGGTCAGATTTGAGGAGGTAGAAGAAGGGTACCAGAGTTAGTAGCTTGCGAGCTTAGGAACAAGTAGATTTCCTAGTGGCTTGCAAGCACAAGTTTAGATCTTTCTTGGAGTGCCTACCAGTGTCGTGTCATGTTGAAGACCTGGGCTAGCTAAGAGATGTGTTGGATCCTGCGTGATCTTATAGAACAATTTTTTTCTTTGTATTTGGCTGTAATCGGGAAGGCCTTATAGCCTGGCACATTGCATGTAATCAGTTATTGATGAATAAAGATATCAGTTTTCTCTCAAATTTAGTTTTCCTATTGTGTTATTCCGCTATGTTGGTGTTTGGCTGCAAGTGTGGATAATATTTAATTGGATCCTCCATTCTTGACTACATCAAGTGGTATCAGAGTGAGGTTAGCTTGTTTCGAGAAACGTTGGCGAAGAGAATGTGTGCAATCTGACTTGCGGATCTATGTTCTTGAACTTGTGAAATCATGGCCTAGTTGTTCATGTGAGGTGGCAGGTTGCGATTTGACTTGCATACAACTTAGAGGTTGTCACAAGGTGGTCAGTGTTGGGTTTGTTGCAGAGGGATTTTGAAGATCTTTGGAGATGCTGTTGGAGCTCAAAAATACGAGTTGTATTTTGACTCCATATCTTAAATTTTTCTCCAAGTATCAGATCAGTGCTTTGAAAGGCTTCAAAAGGAAGCGTAGTTTGAGTGCACAGATAAAAGAGCCTATTGAGTTTCATGATGTGTCACTTGGATAGGGTGTTCATCACCTATCATATGACATATGTAATAGGTTTGAGGTCCTAATTTTCAGATCTGATAAGTTTTTGAAGTGGTTGTTTAAAGGTGTTTCCAAAAATCTGCATAATGCGTGTTTCCTAATTTGCACTAAGTAGCCCACTTTGAGGAAGTGTATTTATTGGCCGGTTGATTGTCATAACATGTATTTTGTTGCATCATTTCGTAGGCATGAGAGAGAGTGTGCATTCTAATTTTAAGCACCCCATGTGTCCATTTTCCATATTTTCTATAGCCATTCCGTTTGCAGATTGCTAAGTTTCTCCAAGAGTGCATAGTTCAGTTTTCTGAGTGGCTTACTTTGGGATCTTTCCATTTGCGACCGGTTCAAAGTCAAGAATAATTGAATGATGTTCCATACTGTAGAACTGGAAGTGTACTTTCCTAAATATTTTCAAGTCTCTACCAATCCATTTAACCCCTTTGTTCAATCAATTCCAAATGCAATTTCTACAAATTTGATTGTTTTCAGTTCAGGATGTTCTGGGGAGGTAACTTTGAGGATTATTTTTGGATAATTGGTTGATTACTTTGGGAACCTGATTATAACCTTATTTTCTATGCATGATAGAGATCATTCACCTAGGGTTTCAGACTATGAAGGTTCTTTTTAACATGATTGCAATATCACACAAAAGGTGTTCAATAATGATGAAAAGTACGGCTAGAAAACTTTGCAAACTAACTATTTTATGAAATTCATAGTTTTTTGTCAAATGGTTATTTCTAGTTGAGGGTTGTTTTATTTCATTCCTTGCATATGAGTCTTCTGCCAGATTTAGTGGCTTGCCTTCAACTCACCATTTGATATTTTTTATCCATCTCCTTCCGAGGTAGTTTACAGTAATTTCGGTTTGTGCTTGCTGGACAATTCTGAATAGGTAATTTCAACTTTAAAAATCTCCTGCCCTGTTCATTTTTAGGTGAAGCTGTTTGACAGAGTGTTTCCCTATATTACAAAGTTTGTATTCCCCAAGTTTTGGCTTCTAGTGATTAGTTTTGAGCAGTGTTTTAAAGGGGCAACTAGAGGTGTTTTATTCAGATTTGGCGACTCGCAAAGTAATAGAAATTGAAGTTTTGTTTAAAGTTTTCGATTCTCCAGATTGGATCCGGTTGCAGACCCTAGTCGTTGTGGACCTATTTGAGGTCTAGGTGTTTGAATTCAAAAAAAATTTAGGCCAGACCCATTTGGGGTCTAGCCTGCTTCATTATTTTAAATTAGAATTTTGTCGACTTCATAGAGCTGTTGGCAATTGATGAGTTTTAAAAGGAAGATAGTGAAGTGAGTAGAAGGACATTAGAATTAGCTCCAAAGATGATGTTGATATAATTCAGATGGAAAAAATCCAATTCAAAAGGAAATGAATATTGTTCAAAATGTTACTCTGAGTAGCCTGGGGTGAAAGGAGAAAGCTCGATACAAAATATTAATAAAAATCTTGAAGATTGTCGACACTATATATTCGTCAATGTACAAGTTTGCAGCCGAGAATTAAATCTTCAGTGAAGATAAATACTCAACACATATAGTGGATTGAATTATATCAAGTTTTGTGTAGAAAATGGTTTTATTGGAGCAGCGTGAATAGGTTGCACACTCACCATTCAAATGTGTTGTGTGTACCCATTTGGGAGTGGTTGTGTGAGCCTCCATGTGAGTATTACACTCTATTTTTTGAGGCTGCACATCACATCTGCACACCTACGTACCATTATTGGGTGTGTTTGCAAGCCCCTTGCATTCCAATAATAGTGAGTGTATGAAACCAATGGAAGCTAGCTTTTAAATCAAACGCACCAGCATCTGAAGGGATGGCACCAGCGTATGAAAAGAAAAAGCCAGCATATAAATTGCAGCATCAAAAACCAAAGGAGATGCCAGTGTAGCAATGGAGGAGTTACACACACCTTGAAGGAAAGAGTGTGGCCCACGGATAAATGAAGGAAGTGCAGGCCAAAGGGCCAAGGAAATTGAATAGTAGATACCAGTGTTTGAAATAAAGGGTTTGCATAGAACTAAAAGCTACCAGTCCACTTCAAATGGATACCAGCGTATAAATTAGAAGAAGCTAGCATATGAAACTATGGAGGTCATGCCTTGGCAGCATGCTAAGAATAGAAAGGGAAATAGTTGGGTGCACGGTCATGAGGGAATGACCAAAATAAAGAGGCTATATCAAGGGAAATTTTTAATCCCACATTCATTCTGTTTTGTGGGATGGAATAGTTTAAGTAAAAGGAGACTCATAGAACAATTAAAGAGAAGTAAGAGGAAGGAATGGAGGCTCTGTGTGGGCTTGGTTAGTGCATTTTGGCAGGCACTACGGAGCATAATTTTGGAGGAAAGGTATTATAATTCAAAGGGATTTAATCCCACATTCAGACACAGTATGATGGTGTCCAAATATGGACGCAAGGCTACAGGTCTCTTACGCATGCACGAAAGTTGAGGCAACCAATTATCGGGTGACGATGATGATGACCCAGCAACGGGCCCACACGAAAGGTAAATAAATTTTGACGTAATGTGAATGTGTAGATTATATGCTTCAAGATGCATGCCCGAAGATTCGACGGTGCTCGCATGACCATGATGAAGGAAACTACCCTATGCGATCATGCGATAGGTTGACATGTGATAGCCTGATCTGGTGGGGAGGATGTTCTAGGTCGATGCCCAGTCAGAGACATGAGCCAATCGGAGATCGACAAGTGGTGCAAGTGAAATGCAAGGGTCTGATAGGGCAGTGTGGTGAGGTGGCGAGTTGATCCAATCAGGTCATGCCATGTGGGATATGTGAGTCCCGTATTTAAAATTCAAATCTTTGCACAAAGATTTAAAAGTTTTATAGAGTTTGAACTATAAGAAATTTGGAATTAAAAGATTGCATTTACTCACAGATTTGAAAAGTGCCTGCACACTTCATTTTTTACTCAAATATATGAGTATAATATATTGTTGGAAACAGTGGGAAACGACGGTTTCATTGGCGGCATTAGAAATCAATTTTGAGCAAGCAGGAAAGATCAGTAAGAGATTTTGTTTCCGAGGTTAGATTTTGGTGGGAAGAGAAGTTGTTTGCAGAATTGATCTTTCTGGAAAGAGACAGGTGTCATGGTAGAAATATCTTTTAGGTCTTTTCCTGAGGGATACATATGAGATCTTTTCATTATTGTAGGGGTTCCTAATTCTCTGTGATTTTTCATAGAGTTGGTCCCAAGTGCTATGTGGGATGGGTAGGAGATGTAGGCTTAGTCTTCTGGCTTGGTTTCAGAACACTGACTAATGACTTTGCTCTCAGTCTAGGGTACATCAGATTGTATTAGGTCATGTTGCTTTTGTAATAAGTAAATGCTACTATTTTTTGCCAATATTGAAGTGGCTTATATTGAAAGGCATTGTGTATACATGCAAATTGATTCAGAAAATGAAATCTAGGGTTTACATCTCTCCTATGTGTGTTCTTTGTTTGATTTGTGTGGATATTCTTTAGTTTTGATCAAGAGATCAAATTAAATAAACTCTAGATATAGCACTGATTCTTTGAAGTTTGCATAAGGATACCAATAAGTAGTGTGGATTCAAGAGTTCTCTGATTAAAATTATCACAGGATGGTAGTATTTTCTGAGAATATAAATCATTTAAAGTTTAGTATTTTCTATGTTTTACTTTGCAGTAAGATATTGCCTAATGGATAAGGTACTAGCCAGGGATGAGCTTATTCTATATAAATGATTGCCTGATGGAATTTTGCTGTATTTCTAAAATATTTGATATAAATTTGTCAAAAATCTTTGAAGTTTTGTGACCTACCTGTTCTGCCTCATCTTATGGTAATGGAGAATCAATGAATGAGTGGTTCTCATTTAGTATTTTCTTACCATCCATCTATTATATTTAAATCCAGTCAATGATTAGTGAAATAAGTTTTGTTTTACTAGATTAGGAGCACCCTCCTTCATTTTGCAGAGCCAGAAGTGCAGAGGGCAGTCTTGTCCCTATAGTTGGTCCAGTCATCTAAGAGCTTTATATTTGGATCTAACCCATCCTAAAAAACTATAGATGTATTGGTTTCTTTTGAAAGCATAAAGTCCGATTTGAGGAACCAACAAAATGATGACTCTACTGGGGAACTGTTAAGTAAAGTTTAAATAATGTAGGTACGAGTAGAGCTAGACTCCTAGCTAACTTATTTATCTATCCAGTGGTTACCATTGAAGTATAGAGTCAGAATTGAAAAGTTTTTGGTATCATCTCACCAAGTTGTGAGTGGTGACTCTGAGATCCTTTGTTTGATGAGTGCAAATTCATAATAAAAGATATGATGTGTCTAGCTTTGATAAACAGTATTTAGAATTCCTGGTGAAGTTTTTTGCAGGCTAGAAAAGGTATACAATGGTTAATGTATTTTTCCTCTTCAAGGAGGTGGAGACTCTACAAAGATTTCAGTGAAGAAAGCTTCAGATCTATCAATATTTTCAGTCAGTAGGTTGAGTTTCAACCACATACTTCCAGGTATTTTATTTGTAAAAGCATAAGAAATATTTCCCTATTAAGTGTTTAAGCACTAGTAAGAAGGGAAGAGTGATATTGGGCAGCTTCATGTTTTCATGTTGAAAAATCTTGTTAATAACAAGAAACATTGAAGTGTTGTCAGAGGTATGAATGTTTTTGATATACCTCTTGTAAAGGCAAGATAAGATGAGTGGTTCTCATCTTGTCCCAAATCAGATGAGTAACCCGGAAAGGAGTCAGCCTAGGAGGCTATTTTTTTTAAGTCAGATAGACCTTTGAATTGTGCTCATGTTCCAGGATTCCCTAATTCGTTTTCAAGTAGGCTCATTAAATTAATCCTTGTTTTTTATGATAAGTCTGAATCATCACTTAAGCATGTCCTAGCATTCTGTAGATTTGTTGTGAAGTATCATATTTATGAGGAGGATGTTATTTTGATGCTTTCTGGGAGATCCTTTAAAGGGATTGTAGCTGATTGGTACTTAAATTTACCCCCAAAATGCATCTCTTCATTGACTGATTTCAAGTGGTTGTTCTTAGAAGATTTTTCTAATGATGATGAATGGAATACGTTACAAAAGGGTCGTCAGCAAGAAAAGAATACAAATAGTATTCCTAAACGACCCATGTTTATTGATGAAAATGTTTCTCATAATGACAAAGTTTTATCAGAAGAAGGCATTATGCAGACTTAGAGGTGGACTAATTCAAGAGAACATTTTAAGTTTGAAAATAATGATGATGTTGTTTCTATTTGTGCTAGTGATGTTGATTATGATGCTGATAGTGAAGTTAGTGAATATAAATATATTGAAGATGAATTTGCAATTAATAATGTTTCCATTAACTTTGTCGATCCTTCCTTTTGTTAGCACGAGAGGGAAACCTTCTTGTTTCAATATAAAAAATGCTTATGTAAACAACAAGGAGATGATTATGACACAGATGAAAGTTGTTGTAGTGACTTCTCATAAATAAATGTTACAAGCCAAGAGATCTTGATTCCTGCTTGCAGCAAAGAAGATGGTTGCAACATCTAGCAAGAGCCCAAAGAGGGTGAACATGAAGTTCAATGTTCATTAAGCAGTGAGGAAATTTCAAAACTCTTAGCTGCTGATTTTCAAAAATATCCATCTAAATATGACTCTATTTTTCCATGCTCGATCAACATATGTTTTGATAATGATGATATTAGTAAGAGTGTGGACTATGATGCATCTAGTGTCGATTCTTTTTCCATACTTGGATTGGATACTTTGCAAGAAAATAATGCATGTGGATGTAATGAACATAACAACGTCATGTATGATGAATATAAGGACTCATGTGTTGGTGTGGATTCAGTTTTTTATGAGCTTGGTAAAAGAATTCTTGTATAAATTAGCATGCTGAGAAAAGTGATAAATCTTGAATATATCTTTTTAGCCCTGCAAGTTTTATAGGAATCATTGTTTGATGATGCATGTTTACATGTGCAAAATATTGATAGGAGTTGTCACCAAGATGATGGGATGTTTCCTTATAGTTTACAAACCAATGTTGTAATTGATCATATTTCTTCTTGGCAAGCTAACAAGCAAGATAGGCTCGATGTTTCCGGTTGTAGGAGTAAATTGAGATATCTTTCTTCTCAACCGGTTAACAATGATAAAGACGACATCGAATTATTGCTACAAAATGCTCAGCATTTTCAGTACTTTGATGACTCCAAGGCACTTAATAATGGTGAGGATGCTGACTATTGTTCATTTAAAATTTTGAAAATGTACAACAATATGTTTGATCAAATAGATAAGAGCAACAATCTCAGTTTACCTTTGATCCACAGAGATGAAAATCAAATATTTGATAGAGGTAAGAGGTGATTTCAATTTGATGGCTTTGGGCCATTTGTACATAGTTTGCTCATTGTATAGTTGCTTTGCTTTTAGTTGTGTGGAGTGTTTCTTTCAATAAGGTACCCTAGTTTTGAGAAGAGAAGAAAATGTCTGATTTCTTTTTAAATGGTTTGCTCTACCAAAGATTCAAAATTCTCTGCTTTCCCACAAGGGGCACACGTCCTTAGACAGAGCCATTGTTGAAGCTCAAAAATCTGAGTTGTATTTTGACTCCATATCTTGAATTTTTCTCCAAGTATCAGATCGGTGCTTTGAAAGGCTTCAAAAGGAAGCGTAGTTTGAGTGGATGAATAAAAGAGCTTATTGAGTTTCATGATGCCTCACTTGGATAGGGTGTTCATCACCTATCATTTGACATATGTAATAGGTTTGAGGTCCTAAATTTTAGATCTGATAAGTTTTTGAAGTGGTTGTTTAAAGGTGTTTCCAAAAATTTGTATAATGTGTGTTTCCTAATTTTCACTAAGTAGCCCACTTTGAGAAAGTGCATTTATTGTCCAATTTATTGTCATAACATGCGGGTTGTTGCATCATGTTGTAGGCATGAGAGAGAGAGAGTGTCCATGCCAATTTTCACCCCCCCATGTGCCCGTTTTCCATGTTTTCCAGAGCCATTCCATTTGCAGATTGCTAAGTTTCTCCAAGAGTGCATAGTTCAGTTTTCTGAGTGGCTTACTTTGGGGTCTTGCCATTTGCACCCGGTTTGAGGTCAAGCATAATTAAATGATGTTCCATAATGTAGACTTGGAAGTGTACTTTCCTAAATATTTTCAAGTCTTTGCCAATCCATTTAAACCCTTTGTTCAATCAATTCCAAATGCAATTTCTACAAATTTGATTGTTTTCAGTTCAGGATGTTCTGGGGAGGTAACTTTGAGGATTGTTTTTGGATAATCGGTTGATTACATTGAGAACCTGATTATAACCTTATTTTTAGATCTTTTCATCACCTATCATTTGACATATGTAATAGGTTTGAGGTCCTAACTTTCAGATCTGATAAGTTTTTGAAGTGGTTGTTTAAAGGTGTTTCCAAAAATCTGTATAATGTGTGTTTCCTAATTTTCACTGAGTAGCCCACTTTGAGGAAGTGCATTTATTATTTGATTTATTTTCATAACATGTGGGTTGTTGCATCATGTTGTAGGCATGAGAGAAAGAGTTTCCATGCCAATTTTTAGCCCCCCATGTGCCCATTTTCCATGTTTTCTAGAGCCATTCCGTTTGCAGATTGCTAAGTTTCTCCAAGAGTGCATAGTTCAGTTTTCTGAGTGGTTACTTTGGGGTCTTGGCACTTACACCCGGTTCAAGGTCAAGCATAATTGAATGATGTTCCATAATGTAGACCTGGAAGTGTACTTTCCTAAAGATTTTCAAGTCTCTGCCAATCCATTTAACCCCTTTGTTCAATCAATTCCAAATGCAATTTCTACAAATTTGATTGTTTTCAGTTTAGGATGTTCTAGGGAGGTAACTTTGAGGATTATTTTTGGATAATCGGTTGATTACTTCAAGAACCTAATTATAACCTTATTTTCTATGCATGATAGAGATCATTCACCTAGGGTTTCAGACTGAAGGTTCTATTTAACATGATTGGAAGATCAGACAAAAGGTGTTCAATAATGATGAAAAGTATGACTAGAAAAACTTTGCATAGTAACTATTTTCTGAAATTAGTAGTTTTTTGTCAAATGGTTATTTCCAATTGAGGGTTGTTTTATTGCATTCCTTGCACATTAGTCTTCTACCAGATTCAGTGGCTCACCTTTGATATTTTTTATCCATCTCCTTCCGAGGCAGTTTACAGTGATTTCGGTTTGTGCTTGCGGGACAATTCTGATCAGGTGATTTCAACTTTTAAAATCTCCTGCCCTGTTCATTTTTAGGCAAAGCCATTTGAAAGAGTGTTTCCCTATATTAAAAAGTTTGTATTCTCCAAGTTTTGGCTTCTAGTGATTACTTTTGAGCAGTGTTTTAAAGGGGCGACTAGAGGTGTTTTATTCAGATTTGGCGACTGGCAAAGTAATAGAAATTGAAGTTTTGTTTAACGTTTCTGGTTGTCAAGATTGGATCTGGATGCAGATGCCAGCCGTTGTGGATGTATTTGAGGTTCGGGTGTTTGAATTTGAAATTTTTTTAGGCCAGACCCATTTGGGGTCCCACCTGCTTCATTATTTTAAATTAGAATTTTGTCGGCTTCATAGAGCTACTGGCAATTGATGAGTTTAAAATGAAAGATAGTGGAGTGAATACAAGGACATTAGAATTAGCTCCAAAGATGATGTTGATATAATTCAGATGGAAAACATCCAATTCAAAAGGAAATGAATATTGTTCAAACTGTTACTCTGAGTAGCCTGGGGTGAAAGGAGAAAGCTTGATACAAAATATTAATAAAAATCTTGAAGATTGCCGACACTATATATTCGTCAATGTAGAAGTTTGCAGCCAGGAATTAAATCTTCAGTGAAGATAAATATTCAACACATACAGTGGGTTGAATTATATCAATTTTTGTGTGGTAAATGATTTTATTGGAGTAGCGTGAATAGGTTGCATTCTCACCATTCAAATGTGTTGTGCGTACCCATTTGGGAGTGGTTGTGTGAGCCTCCATGTGAGTATTACACTCTATTTTTTGAGGCTGCACATCAGATCTGCACACCTACATACCATTATAGGGTGTGTTTGCAAGCCCCTTGCATTCCAATAACAGCCAGCATATGAAACTAATGGAAGCCAACTTTTAAATCAAAGGCACCGACATCTGAAGGGATGGCACCACAGTATGAAAAGAAAAAACTAGCATATAAATTACAGCGTTAAAAACCAAAGGAGATGCCAGCGTATCAATGGAGGAGTTGCATGCACCTTGAAGGAAATAGTGTGGCTCATGCATAAATGAAGGAAGTGTAGGCCAAAGGGCCAAGGAAATTGAATAATAGATACTAGTGTTTGAAATAAAGGGTCTGCGTAGAATTAAAGGCTGCCAATCCATTTCAAATGGATACTAGCGTATAAATTAGAAGAATCCAACATATGAATCTATGGAGGTCTGCGTAAAATTAAAGGAAGCCTCAACAACATGCTAAGAATAGAAAGGGAAATAGCTAGGCGCGCAGTCATGAGGGAATGACCAGAACAAAGAGGCTATATCAAGCGAAAGTTTTAATCCCACATTTGTTTTGTTTCGTGGGTTGGAATAGTTTAAGTAAAAGGAGACTCCAAGAATAAGTAAAGAGAAGTAAGAGAAAGGAATAGAGGCTCTGTGTGGGCCCGAGTAGTGCATACTATAGACCATAATTTTGGAGGAAAAGTATTATAATTCAAAGGGATTTAATCCCACATTCACAATGTAAGAGGAAAATGTGATATTCAAAAGGCCAAACACACAATATGATGGTGTCCAAATATGGACGCAAGGTTGGAGGTCTCTTACGTATGCATAGAAGTCAAGGCAGTCAGTTGGCAGGTGACGAGGATGATGATTCAGTAGTGGGCCCACATGAAAGGTAAATAAATTTTGATGTAATGTGAATGTCTAGATTTCATCCCTCGAGATGCGTGCTTGAAGATCTAACGGTGGTCGCATGATCGTGATGAAGGAAATTGCCCTATGCAATCATGCGATAGGCTGACATGTGGCAGCCTGATGAGGTGGTGAGGATGTTATAGGTGGATGCCTAGTCAAAGACATGAACCAATTGGAGAGTGACAAGTGGCACAAGTGAAATGCAGGGGTTTGACAGGGCGGTGAGGTGTCCGGTTGAGCCAATCAGGTCATGCCATGAGGCATATGTGGGTCCTACATTTAAAATTCAAATCTCTGCACAAAGATTTAAAAGTTTGATAGAGTTTGAACTATAAGAAATTCGGAATTAAAAGATTGCAGTTACTCACAGATTTGAAAAGTGCTTGCGGACTTCATTTTTTACTCAAATATATGAGTATAATATACCATTGGAAATGACAGGAAATGACAGTTTCATTAGCGACATTAGAAATCAACTTTGAGCAAGTAGGAAAGAGCAGTAAGAGATTTTGTTTCTGAGGTCAGATTTTGGTGGGAAGAGAAGTTGTTTGTAGGATTGATCTTTCTAGAAAGAGACAGGTGTCATGGTAGAAATATCTTTTAGGTCTTTTCCTGAGGGATATATATGAGATCTTTTCATTATTGTAGGGGTTCCTAATTCTCTGTGATTTTTCTCAAAGTTGGTCCCAAGTGCTCTGTGGGATGGGTAGGAGATGTAGGCTTAGTCTTCTGCCTTGGTTTCAGAACACCGACTAATGACTTTTCTCTCAGTCTAGGATAACTCAGATTGTATTAGGTCATGTTGTTTTTGTAATAAGTAAATGCTAATGGTTTTTTGCCAATATTGAAGTGGCTTATATTGAAAGGCATTGTGTATACATGGAAATTCATTCAGAAAATGAAATATAGGGTTTACATCTCTCCTATGTGTGTTCTTTGTTTGATTTGTGTTGATATTCTTTAGTTTTGATCAAGAGATCAAATTAAATAAACTCTAGATATAGCACTGATTCTTTGAAGTTTGCATAAGGATACCAATAAGTAGTGTGGATTCAGGAGTTCTCTAATTAAAATTATCACAGGATGGTAGTATTTTCTGAGAATATAAATCATTTAAAGTTTAGTATTTTCTATGTTTTACTTTGCAGTAAGATATTGCCCAATGGATAAGGCGCCGGCCAGGGATGAGCCTATTCTATATAAATGACTGCCTGATGGAATTTTGTTGAATTCCTATAACATTTGATATAAATTTGTCAAAAATCTTTGAAGTTTTGTGACGTACTTGTTCTACCTCATCTTATGGTAATGTAGAATCAATGAATGAGTGGTTCTCATTTAGTATTTTCTTACCATCCATTTTTTATATTTAAATCTAGTCAGTGATTAGTGAAATAAATTTTGTTTTACTTGACTAGGAGGACCATCCTTGGTTTTGCAGAGCTAGAAGTGCAGAGGGAAGTGTTGTCCCTATAATTGGCACAGTCATCTAAGAGCTTTATATTTGGATCTAGCCCATCCTAAAAAATAATAGATGTATTGGCTGCTTTTGAAAGCATAAAGTCTAGTTTGAGGAACCAACAGATGCCTTTGAGAAGATTGGACCCTGGTGTGATTGCAGATCTCTGTGATGTGGTGGAAGAGAATATTTTTGAAAGGTTTTCTCTATGGGAAATAGATTTGTTGAGCCATGTGGAGAATCGGGTTGATAACCTTGTGAAGGAAAGTTTTTTTGAGCTTTGTAAAGCTTACCGTAGTTGGGACATGCCAGTCTGGAGGAAAGTTATTTGGCCTATTAGAAGACTAGTCCGAGAGAGGAGACATCTTACTTGTGACAGTATGGAGGTTGAAGAGGGATGTGAAATTAGTTTTGATGGCTAGTTGGTGGATTCTTCCATGAAACCTGCAGAGCAACTTGTGGCTATTACAGAGATACTTATGGTTGCCGACATTGTTCTTGACCTTGTTAAAGTTGGTGAGAAGATTGGTTTTCATGTTCAGTCGATTGTGCCTAACATGGAGATTGCAGAGCATCTGGTTGTGCCTAATTGGATTGTTGTTGATGAGGAGTTACCTGCTGTTGAACATCTTTTTGATGATGGTGTTGCCAAATTTCTTTTGCTTGGTGTTGAGATGCAGATGTTATTTGCTAGTTATAGACTTGAGTCATTGGTTGATAGTGATGAGTCTTGTGAGGGGATTCTGAGATGGGATTTTGACTTGATACTTGGTGATGGGTTGAAGGCTTGTTTTGTTCAGGATGTTAAACATGCTGACTAGTTGGTTACAGATCAGTTAAGGATGACTTGGCTGATGAACTGGTGCATTTTCCTAGCTTCATGGATTGACAATCCTTGTGTGAAGATAAAGTGGATGGTGGATTTTCTTGAAGGATAAAAGTGTGGGACACACTTTCTTATTTACCTTGGGTGTCTAATGTAGGGGCATCCTCGGTTCCAGAAGATTCTGGTAGTCTCGGTAACTATCTGGTGGAGTTTGGTTAATTGGCTAGTGATCTTAGTAGAAGATTGGAGTTTCTTAGTCTTTGATGATGGTTCTCGATCAAAGTTTGTTTTTCATCATCGATGGAGCTCAGTGGATGATGGACACTCGATGAATTGGTGTTTTGTTGCTCGGTGCTTGGTTATCGATGGGGTCTCATTGTTTATGTCTGTTGTTCGGTCACTAAAGTGGCTTGGTTGCTAGAGGACTTGGTCACTAAGGGAATCTCAGTCATGGAAGGAGACTAAGCATTTTTGGTGCTCAGTAATGCTTGTGGAGCTCAGTTTGTATGTTTGCTCAGTATATTTCCTGGCACTCGGTAGTTTGGCTTATTGACGGGTGTCCTTGGAGATTTGGGAGGCTAACTTGGTACATTTATTATTGGTAGCTCATGTCACATTCTCCTATGTGGATCTGGAGGATGACATGGAGAATTTAATTATTGTAAGGCCATTTGAGGACTGACTTGTGTTGCATTTAATATTTGTTTGTAATTAGAGCTGAGTTGGCTTAGGAGTTAATTATGTCATCCAACTGACTTGTGGCTGAGGATTAGTATTTAAGAGGGTGTTTGGGTAGTTGTTTAGGAGATTGGGGGGTCAAATTTGAGGAGGTAGAAGAAGGGTAGAAGAGTTAGTAGCTTGTGAGCTTAGGAACAAGTAGATTTCTTGGTGGCTTGTGAGCACAAGTTTAGATCTTTCTTGGAGTGCCTACCAGTGTCCTATCGTGTTGCAAACCTAGGCTAGCTGAGAGATGTGTTGGATCCTACGTGATCTTGTAGAACTATTTTTTTGCTTTGTATTTGGCCATAACCGGGAAGGACTTATAGCCTAGCACATTGCATGTAATTAGTTATTGATGAATAAAGATATCAGTTTTCTCTCAGATTTGGTTTTCCTGTTGTGTTATTCCGATGTGTTGGTGTTTGGCTGCAAGTGTGGATAGTCCTTAATTGGATCCTCCATCCTTGACTGCATCACTTTTTCTCCTCATAGGTCTGCATAGATCTATATGAATCAGATCCAAAGGTCTTGATGTTGATCATTCTTTGTTCTTAAATCTTTCTTTATTTTTCTTCCCAAGTTGGCATTCCTTACATGTTGTGTCATTTGGTTTGATAATCCTTAGTAAATATCTTACTACTTTGGTGGTACTAATTTTCACCATGCTACAAAAATTAGCATGTCCTATTCTCTCATGCCACAACCAGCTATCATTACTTTGAATCATCAAAAAACTATTATCATTCATTTCTTTGACATAATAGACATTTCTATTTGTCTTGATACTTTCAACAACTAATTTCTGAATGCGTGATTTTTCTAATTTCACATCTAAATTTACTAAAATGACTTCATAACCTTTTTTTCACCTATAATTGACACTTAGAAAGTTTTCATGATCGTTTAACATTATAAACATCATCATTTTTATGCTTTCCGTTAATTAAGATACATCATATTCCACATGTATAGAAGTCACTTCTCTTACAAATTCCACATATCCTCCATCATATATTTTAAGCTTCATAAAATTCTCCTTGTCCCCTATCATATGGCTTCAACATCCAAAGCAAAAAAATCCATTTTTTAATCTTTACTTCCTATTTTCCAATTATTTCTTTTTTTCCTTCCTTTATGGCATGAGACATGTTTTTGGAAACATGTAAAATTATCTCAAATTTTTGTTTATTCTCCCAGTCAATTTTGCACAAGTTTCAATGTGTAGGAAATATCATAGTGAGAAACTAAGAGGGGGACTAGGTGACTTAGTTGTTCTTAAATATTCATCACTTCAAAACCCTTAAACTATAAAATACATATTTATGATCTCAATGAGTTAAGCTTGCATGCATAAATTAGAAACACATCCACAATATATAACATAGAGATTTTTATCATGAAAACCCAAATGGGAAAAACCATAGTGGGACTTGAACCCTCAATAAGTCACTACCTTGTTAGAAGTACAACTTATTACAAAAGAGGAATGCACATGGATTTAGACACACTTCCTAGTGCTCACTTATCAAAAATGCCTTGGGCTACAACCCTAAGGAAGACTAACAACCTTACAAGACCACTATAATAGTTGATTTAGACAACAAACTAAGAATTTTGTGAACTATATAGTAGCATCTACCATATGAAAAAGTTAGTTACAATGAATTACAAAAAAATCTCTGATCAACCCTTCTCCGACTCCATCAAACAAACACTCTGATCACCAACAATTCGATCACTCTTTCTCCACACTTTGTCAAGTATCTGCAATTTGAAATATTTCCCTAATTATTTAAATAATTTATCAAACAAAGTTAGAAACCAGCCCCCCCAATTTCAATTTACAAATCCATGTGCTAAAAACCATAATTCAAATCCACAATTGACAACCAAAACATAGAAACGATCCATGTCAACACCCTTGAGCTCATAACACATCCGTAAATCACACCTCGACTTTAACAAAAAATGACTTACTCATCAAGTTGGCCAAGAAAACAAGAAAATAATCATCAACTAAAAAATCCACCAAACTTGATCACCACAATCAATGTGAATCACCAACTTTGTAGTAACACAACCGAAAACATCCATAGGCATCATGAAGAAAAAAAAACATTCTAAGCTACATGAACCTTAAAATTCAATAGCATCAGTCACACCAAACCTCATGAAGACTATCACCTTCAACTATAACATCTGAAGAATGCCTTGGAAACATTTGGAGCACAAAACTTCTTAACTAAGGACACATCAATATGCCCCAAATCTCCTCCTAGGCGCGTAGACAAAAATATCAACCTAGAAGGGAAAACCAAACCAATCTCTTCCAACATCTCAACACTAGAAAATAGTATCTTTCTAGTTACCACACTTGATGTGATGCAAAGCTATGTAGTAGGGTGGTGGAAAAGGTTCTCAAGAATGGATTGATTTGAGTGGTTTAGGCACTTCTAGCCAACCAGCCTCCAAGGCACCCCAAATAGCCAATGCTCTCCAAATAGCTCAAGAACCTTCCAAATGCCCAAATTTAATGATCAAGGGTTAAACAAGGTGGATTTAGTGAGTTTCAATCAGTTTTTGTCTTTCAAGCAACTCCGAACAATCAATTTATTCAAATTGGCTGCTAGGCCTAATTTCCCTCCTAGTAGGTCACCAACGGTACAAACATGAACATAAATTTGAAACTCTCCAAAAGACTAAACAAACTCATTGTATTTCTAGACATCCTTTTTACCATAATTTAACATACCAAAAAATTTCAATGAGGTACTTTGGACCAAACATCCCAAAACCTGACTGTGCCCTATTTTTAAGGGTTAAAAGCATGCATTTAACAAAGAAACTATATGTCAAATATACACAATGACCATGAAACCTTCAGCAGTCTAAGGAAATGATTTAAATCCATGAAATATCTAATCAATTTGGACCTTGGACCTTTGCAAGCATAAAAAGCTTCAATGTGACCCAAAAACCCCTATAAAGTAGGGTTGGTGCAATGTTACACTTCCCAATGCTTCCTTCAACTTATGAGAGTTGTTACACCATTACCTTGGTTTCCTCAAATAACTTCAAGAATAAAATGGGGTCCTCCAATGGATGGATCTCCTACTACTGCTCCATAGCCACACATTTGAAGGTCATTTCATGCCTCCAAACACAACAACTTGATCAATTGACTAATCAATTGCATTTACCAACTTGCTCCTGCAATTTTAGACTTAAATACATATTGTACAAGTCAAAAATCCATCACCAAGCCATAGTTACAATAGTATGGGGATGGTTACTTCATTTTCCTTAATGAAAACTATGAGAAAACTAATTGTTACAACCTTTTTGCAAATATGTTTGATATTACAAAATGAAATATTTAAATAATAGATCAAAACAATGTTTGAAGTATTCCATAACATATTCCAATGATAAAACAATGGAAGCCAATGCAATAGAGACTCAAAACATGCAAGAAATCTTAAATTTTATTAATTTGTTGTGTACAGTTTGTACTTTCTCTTCACCAGTTTGTACTCCTCTATCTCCCAAACATCTAAGATTGTTTATAGGTTAGTTCTCAACTTCCTCAACTGATACCAAGTGGTTGGGAAGGAGTCAGACTTGTTTAAACCTCCTAATTGTGATTTCCCACCAAAACACATGTAACGCCCCACCAGGGAACCCAAGAGAATTTAACCTAAAACATGCTACTAAGTTTGGTGAACATTTTTTTTTCTAAAATTATCATACAAGATAAAAAAAAGTGCGGAAGCAATTACCATTTACTCACATTGATACAACATCCAAATCAGATTACAAGACTCAAGGGTTCCATGACGTAGAATTACTTAAGAACAAAACACCACTAAAGAATGATGATAAAAGATACCACAACATATAAATTACAATTACAAGATATAACATAAATACAATTCTCATGGGCATCCATGACATATGAATAAATTGACATCCACTGCACATGTTGTAGGGTATGTAGTAATAAATCTAACTACAATAATACAATGTCCAGATTAGGTACCACATGCGATACACTAATACAGGATTACAAATAATGAAGATATGATAAGAAACATTAATGAGGCATCAAAAGAAATCCAACTATAGATTCACTATCAAGCACCGGCACCAGGATGTCAAATCTCAAATGGTAAAGAATCACTACCACCCGTCCATGTAGAACCACAAAGGCCTACCCCATCATGCTGAGGAGATA
This sequence comes from Chamaecyparis obtusa, assembly GCA_027943335.1. NCBI lineage: Eukaryota > Viridiplantae > Streptophyta > Pinopsida > Cupressales > Cupressaceae > Chamaecyparis > Chamaecyparis obtusa. Next base: position 103,192 of record BSBK01004869.1, read on the forward strand.
ATCAAAAACCCCATTCGGATAACCAATACAAAACAAGGCTAAAACCCTAAGTAGTAGGATCCTGAAAGTACTCTAACTCAAGAAGTACATAAAAAATTAATAGGTACAACTCACGAATCTAGAGGCAACCGACACATGTAGAATAACCATACTATGCATAGGAAGGTGTCATCATGTACGTCTAACCCTTGAGTTTTGTCCTAGTAATCTCTCTGGATCCCAGTACCCAAGTGACCATACACGACATCAATGACCTCTTGCACTGACGAAGTCATCAACTATGCCAACTCATCCCTTAAAAGGGGGCTAGTCATCTTCTCAACACCATCTTAGCTTGTACTAGCACTCAAGCATGGGTGAGGACTTTTTGTCTTTTTAGGTTCATTTATTTCCCCTTAATTATATTAGGTTATCACTTGATTACTGTTACTTACAATAAGTGATCCTGGCAGCCACTTGTGGGCCTCGATGCTTATTGCAAGCCACCTCCTACTACATGTCTAGGTAAACTACCCTAGGTTCACAGATCTCTCCTAGATCTAATTAGGTATACAACTAAGTAATCCTAAATCTAGTTTCACATAGAAGAACTAAAAATGATTACAGAGATACCATAAATAGAATACAAAACATCATGAGCCCATATGGTCAAGTCAGGGATGATAATCAGAAAAGTACACACACATCAAAACATAGCTGAAAATAGAAACATCTGACACATACCCCAGCCTTTGTATCCTCCTAGGTCTTCTAGTACCCGGTAACCCATAAAAATTACACCAGAAGACACATCAGGCATGAAGAATACAACAATCACATTATTGAATATTAAAAATGATCTATAAGCATTTAAATTCCACATCTAGCATAATCGAATCCAAGCATAAGAACAAAAAAAACCCACTAGGAGAATCTAAGCAAGAACATTACAATAATGCCCTAAATATAAAATATACACTAATGTTGTTCCATGGATTCAATAGGGCAAAACGCCCAATTTCAGTAGTTACACATCCATTTCCAATATTCAAACACAAAAATAGCTAACTAATGTAGGAATGCCTATACAACTTATTGTAAAAGAAGTATATACATACACTCCATAACTTGCATGATTAGAACAACTAAATCGATGATTTTTTTTAAAAAAAATAGACTAATCTTGATTAATACTATGAATTTAATCTAAACCAATAACATTTACTCAGTTTGGATAAAACCACAAATTATCTAATTCAAAGAACAAATGAAATTAGATACTAAACAAACTAAATAAACTATCATTAAATAAATTATAAAATAAATGTAACATAAATTAAATAGCTTATATATTAATATAAATTAAATAATTTATAAATTAAATATAATATAATTTAAATATAGTATAAATTATACATATTAAAACTAAACATATTTAAACTAATTGAAATTAAACTAAAATTTATTAACAAAATTTATAATAATTAAAAATTAATACTAAAAAATTTTTTAAACAAAAAAAAACAAAAAAACTTCCTTTGGGACCCGCAGGTCCCACCACCTACACGTGGCAGTGTGGGGGCCTACTGCGATAGTCCCTAGGGTTGTCGTTGATAGTCCAAGGACTGTCGGTGACAGTCCCTACGGACTATTTTCGGCAACTACCTCGAGCTGTGCGACAGGGGGTGCTGGGGCCAAGCCCGCCCCAAAAAAACTATAAAATTTTTTTTTCTTAATAATTTTTTTAATATATTTTCTAGTATAATTTTTTTTTCAATATTTTTTTTAAAAAAAAAAACCAACTTGCACAGAATTCCAGATTCCATTCCTATGGAATAAATTCCTTTTTAATAACTATTTGACTTTCTTCAAATATACCAAAATCATGCTACACGTTATTTTATTTTTATTGTAAAATATTTAGAGAGACTAATTACACATCACTAGAATTAACTTTATACCCAAATTTGGGTTTTTAATTTAAACTGAATTTTCTTCCCAAGGAGAATTAATTTTCTTTCAACACTATAGTCTAACTATATAGCAGAATTGATTTTTCAATTTATATGAATACTATATACAAACTATTGATAAAATTTGTCAACATAACGGTACAATGCGAAATTATCATAAAAATATAAAATAAAAAACCTAGGGTTTCTCTAACACCCAGAATCAAAGAAATCATACAGATCTAATGAGATAAATCCAGATCTACTCAAACACAGAATTTTACTAGATAAAATAACAGAAAGCACACAACAAGAATTTCAGATCCTACCTTAGATCCAATGCTAGAAACTGTAATGAAACCCCTATTGTAGATCTGAGAGTGGGATTTCTTCCAAATCCAATCCCGACTGCTAATTTGAAAACTATGATGAAAGCAGGAACTAGATCCAGATGCACAATCAAGCCCAAAATAACAAGCAACCACAACAAACCAAGAATCCTCAAAATCTCAAGCACGCAAGCTCTCCAAAAATTCTCCTTCAAAGAAAGCTATCTAATCTCCAAATGAAAAGAAATTTTCCCCTAATAGGGATTCAACTCCACCATACAAGCAATCCCTAAATGAATCATAATCCAACTCCTAATCAAACTCACCCTCTTAAGTTGAAAGAAAATGCTAATTAATAAATAAAATATATATTTAATTGTGCACAACTCAACTTAGTCTCCTAAAGACAAGTTGTCTCCTTTTTGAAACAAGACATATTCAAACTTAATAAAGCACATATTATTATAAATTCTCATTAATTAATTTAATATTTCAAACACCATTAAATCATGCAATTTAATAATTTAATATATGATGGACAATATAAATCCTATTTTCACATAATTAATTAATTAAAACCAAATATCCTAATATTTGATTTTTAATTAATTAATAATAATACAAAAACATAATAAATACATTTAATATTATTTTTCCAAATATAATATTAATTGCCATGACTATAGAAAAATCACATAATCAAACAACAATAAATCAAGATCATCAAATAAACATACAAACTCAAAGAAGGGATCGATGAACTATATCATCCTGACATATTCAGGTAGGGTAGTCAGCAGGTACTTATCCATTACCTAGGATAAATAGGCTTAGGTTTAGGGTTTTGGGTCTATGTATTATCTCCCCCCTTTACCATTGAGATGAATGTTTGTGGGCATGCTCACTCCTGCCAATTCAGGGAAGATGATGCCCTATACTTGCAAACCTATCAACACAAATGAAAGCATGTACATACAATAATATTTAGCAGACAATGATAGGGTATGGTTGGTCGTGTGGATCTCAACTATGCAAGTAACTACGCCTTCGTCCTCTACCACACAAACATGCCAAACAAGTACACTCACATGATGACCATACACATGCTAGTATGGGGTAAGTACATCATAGTCCAACTGAAACACAAACCATTGCATCATAATAACATCAATATCGAAATACAACAACATAATCATAATCATAACCTAGATCATCAACAATCACTGAAACAATAAGATTTGCACACATACAATGCAGCCTAAAAGATTATGGGCACTGAAAAACTGAAAGCAAACTATGGAGGTACTACAACACAACTAGTCGTTAACATTCAAAAATTTGAATTGTTAACTTGTGTTGTTTGGTGTTTTATTGCATAGAACTTATTAAAACTTTGATGATTCAATTCCTAGGACTTATTGGACCTTTTCCAAGAAAACCTAGACCCTAATTGAACCTTTGGGTTACTATTGACCTAAGTTACATCATTTTGGTCCTAAGTCCTTTATCGGGACTTTTAGAAAATTTGACATTTAAATCATATTGTTTGTTACAAATTGCCATTCTAGGCTTCAAGAGACCCAAATTAACCTTTAGGGACTTTGTAGATCCACTAAATCTATGATACCCCTAGGTGTCCTTAGGTTTTTGGATAGGTGCTCCTGGACCATGACCTCATAACTTGTGTCAAACATCACATACACCTCTATAACTTGACATAGACCAAGTACAAACTCTTCAAAATTCTCTCACATGAAAAACCAATTATTTAAAAAAATTGATCCTTACCACACCTCTGAGAATACTGCACCACTAGCCAAACTAATATGTTGGCATCAATTATAACAACACACTAAGTTGCCAACAATCTCCCCCTTTGGTATTGATGGAAACATATGATGTGAAAAACATGTAATGCAATCTAAAATCAACAATCTCCTCATGGGATCAAATATTAATAGTACTACAAAAAATATCCATAATAATCACTATTATCTTTCAGATTCTCTCTAACAATGCTTCTCCCCCTTTATTGAATCTCTCCTAGTACTATTCATAACTTGTTTTTCAAATTCACTCTTCTCCTTCTTTGACATCAATAGAAAATGTGCATGCATTCTCTGAGCCATAGAAGTCACATCAAATTTGAACACCTAACTTACCACGATGACTACTCCCCCTAAGTATTAGCCTTCAAACATAGATCTAGGTGAAAGATATCTCCATGAAGTACACTAGACTGATGCACTCCTTTGCATCTTTAATTCCTGATTAGGAAGGGAAATTATCCCCAAATTTTCTTTGAGATATACAAATGTATCTTTAGACAATGGCTTGGTGAATATATCTTCTATCTGCTCATTGGTAGGAATATTCTCCAATCTTACCTCTTTCTCATTCACTTTCTCTCTTAGGAAGTGGTACTTCATTGATATGTGCTTTGTGCTTGAGTTCTGCATAAGATTCTTAGAGATATTTATGGCACTCAAATTATCACAATATATGAAAATGGGCTCATCAAATACAAATCATATATCCAATAAATCATAACATATTCTTCATCCAAGCTATTTGTGTAGAATTATTAACAACAATATACTCTACCTCTGCAATAGATAATGACTCGGAGCTCTGTTTCTTACTCATCCACAAGATCAACCTGCTTCCCAAAAAGAAAGTGCCATCACTTGTTCTTTTCCTTTCATCAACATCACTTGCCCAATCCACATCAAAATATGCATATAAAGTGAAATCATTAACTTTAGGATACCATATCCCAAAGTCCAATGTCCCTTTTAGATATTTGAATATCCTCTTCACATCTACCTCATGATTTTGTCTTGAATCTTCTTGAAATCTTGCCACAAGACACACTACATTCATGATATCTAGTCTTGTATGAGTCAAACAATGTAGACCACTAACCATTGACCTATAACTAGACTTATTGACTTTTGGGAAATTATTATCTCAAGATAAATTACAGCATGTCACCATAGGTGTACCCACTAGTTTGGATTCATCCAACCCAAACTTCTTTAGTAGTTCCTTCACATACTTAGCTTGATATATGAAAAACTCATCCTCTAATTGAGTAATTTGCAGTCCCAAAAAGAATTTCATTTCTCTTATCATGGACATCTCAAAATCATTTTGCATTTGCATTGTAATCTCTTGACTTAACTTATCATTACCACCAAAGATAATGTCATCAAAAAATACCTTAACAATCAAATTGTCCTTGTTAACCAACTTGAAATACAAATTACTATCTACAGTCCCTTTATTGAAGTTGAGATTAAGTAGATATTTGTCCAACCTAGTGTACCAAGCTCTAGGAGCTTTCTTCAACCCATATAATGCTTTCTTCAACTTGCATACCATGTCCAGCTAATTTGACAACTAAAAACCATCAGGTTGTTCTATGTAAACCTCTTCTTAGAGTTCTCCATTAAAAGATGCAAATTTGACATCCATTTGGTACACTTTAAAGTTCTTATGAGAAAAATATGCAAGAAATAGTCTTACCTCTTCCAATCTTCTCACTGGAGAAAATGTTTCATCATAGTCAATACCCTCTATTTGAGAATAACATTCTTGTCCTTAGGCCTTAGAACAAGAACCCATGCATCATTCTTCTCAATTTGTGATATCTCTTCTTCCATACATCAACCCAATGATCATCTTTGCAAGCCTCATTCACATCTTTGGGTTCAATCTCAGAAATTAAGTAGATCTAATCTTGAGAAATCTTTCTTCTAGTCTGAACACCCTTGGTCCTATCACCAATAATCTGATCTTTAGAATGCTTTATTCTTACATACCTTGGTGTTTTTGACTTTGCAACTAGTTTTTGTGTTTCTTCTTCTCCACTTGTATACGCTTCATTATCTATACTCATTGAACCACTTGAAGGTTGATTTTGAACTTGATGTTGTTGTATTTGATTACCACTGAAATTATGATCATCAAAATTATCTCCACAAGATCAGAATAGATTCTCAAGGCTTTCATCCACTTTGACATTGGTACTCTCCACTATCTTCTTCATCCTCTTGTTGTATCACGATTCACCTATATGCTTTTATTTTGGTAGAGTACCCAAGGAACATAACTTTATCACTTCTTGCATCAAATTTTACTATATCCTCATCTCTTTTGATGTAGTGCTTTTACTACCAAAAATTCTAAAATACTTAACTATAGGTACATTTCCATACCAGAGTTCATAAGACATCTTACTCTTATCTCCTTTGATTTTCACCCAGTTGAGAGTGTATACTATAGTGCTAATTTCTTCTCTCTAGAACATCTGTGAAACTTTTCTTTCAAGCATCATGGGCCTAGAAGTGTTGAGAATGGGCATTTTCTTCCTCTCTACCACTCCATTCTGTTGTGGAGTCGTTGGAGCTGATAAGTGTCTCTTTATTCCGTGTTTCTCATAAAAGGAATAGAGCTCACTAGATGTGAATTCACCACCTCTGTCTTATCTTAGGAACTTCAACTTCAGTCATGTCTGAGTCTAAACCATATTCTTAAAGATCTAAAACTTCTCAAAAGCTTTAAAATTTTCTTTCAACAAAGTCACACATACCATTGTAGAACAATCATCAATGAGAAACATGAAATAACTATCACCTTGCAAGCTTCTTATCTTAGCGAGACCGCACAAATATATATGAACAATATCTAACAATCCATTGGAATTTTTAGATTTAGAGTGGAAAGTAAATCTTATTTGTTTACCCAATTGACATTTCCTACAAATATTATTAGCATGCTTCATCACTCTAGGAATATCTCTAACAACATGAGTAGAACTTATTGCCAAAATATTGTCAAAGTTTAGATGACACAACCTTTAATTCGATAACCAACTTTCATCTATTTGAGAAATCGAGTAACTTCTCTGACCACTTTTCAAATGGAATAAGTTACCTCTTTTTTTTTATCCTATTGCAATCTCTATCCTAGATTCATTCAAGATCTTGCATTTTTCATCCTTGAAATGTAGGTCATAGCCTTTATCCATCAAATTCCCAATACTAAGAATAGTGTGCTTAAAAAATTTCATATAAAACACATCATTTGCATTATTCTTTCCATTTAGAAAAATAGAACCTCTACCTTTGATTACACAACCAGTATTGTCTCCCCATCTTATAATACCACCATCATGCTTATCATAGCTCACAAATTTTATCTTCTCACTAGTCATATGGTGAGAGCATTGTTGGGATAGGAAAGATAAAGTACTGAGAGGGGATGGGTGAATCAATACCCTCAAAAACCTTTACTGAATTAACAATCTACAATAGTAGTTTCTATCTAACCAACTGATTGCATTATTTGCAACATACATTCAGATAAATTGTAAATGTAAAGTGCATGAAAACAAACAATAAATTATTCATGAAATATAACACATGAAACAAGTATTTTGGTTACGCAGAAACCCTTGTTAGAAGGTAAAAACTATGGTAGGGATGACACCCACAAATTCTTCACTACTGCAGTAAATAAAGTATGTTGGTTAAGGATACAAGTGTGATCACTTCTGGTGATCTTACCTTGTTGGGAGTAACTTAGGATTGATTAGATCTACCTCGTGAAAGGATATTAGCAACACCAAATAAGTGTGCACTTGGTTAAGAGATTTATAACAGACGGTTAAGTCTACTCTATTAAGAGATTTTCAATCCTGCTATAATGGTTAAAAGATAACAAAAAATATTTGTAATTGACAACTTCAACTTGTCCAAATCAAATATATGAAATAGTAAATATATTTCACCCCGATGTGTAGTATATTACTCTCTGTCTTTCTTGATATCCTTGTATGTTTTTGATAAACTGAATACTGTTTCTGATAACTACTCATTCATGTAAACCCTTGTTTGAATTTTGATGTCATGTAGGCGGCTACTTGTTCATGATCTCCTTGTCATGTCATTATGTCAAAATGACATCAATTATGATTATATAGAAAATTTCTTTGACCTAATTAGATTTACAACATCTTAGAAAACCTAAGATCTACAGTGTACAAAAATAACCTAGATCTAACTATTATATAGGAATCATCACAATAATTAATGATTACATCCATAATAAATGTGGCTCAATCTTGGTAAAACATTTATAGATCCATGTAAACCATTTGTATGGAGATACGTGCCATTATTGATTACTATGTCATTTACTGAACAACTTGATAAACACTGCATTCTCTATTCGGTGAATAACCTGATGCTCGGTGTTCACTGACTCGGTGCTCAGTATACTCTAATGCTTGGTAAACATACTTGGTTAAACTTGTGTTCATTTAGCTTTAGGTTCTGCCTTGTAACTGCATGGTATGAAGGCTTTGCAAGTTCAACCAACTAGCTTCTATAGCTCCTTATTTCATCTTTTACTGACTGATCTTAGTTGATACTAATGACAACACTTAATGCTCAAATAGAGATAAAAATCTCCCCATTTGGCATTAGTATCAAAACCATAATGTGTATTTACCAAATATCAAAAAATGTTCTAACTCCATATATACATATACACCAAAATTTACTAACTCTTCTACAAAAACTCCCCTTCGGTGCATGCTCCCGGTATGTAGTGAAGTACATTGGCATATACATGATTTATCCCTTTTTGAGATTAATGCCAAAACTAAATTTACTGACAGCTAATTAAAAATATGCTTGTGGGTTTTATGTAACAAAGCCAAGAGGTTTTCCCATTCCTCTTTCAAGTTGGTAAGAGCAATGTGCTCATGACTGACTTGTGCATGCATATCAAATATGTTCTCCAAAATTGATATCTCTGGGGTAGCTACTAAGGCTTTTGCCTTCACAATGTGTCTCTCCATGATTTTTAAGTGAGGAAGCAACTCAACTTGTAGCTCAGTGACTTGGTAACTTATGATGTCTTCCTGCTTCCTTAGGTCTTCTCGCAACCACCTCAATTCTTGTACTTTAAGGATATGCTTATGAAAATCATTTGCCTCTCTTAGAGAAGCATTTGCACTGGCTAAGATGTATGCATCTAGCTCCTTGATTCTCTCACTAACCTTGACAGTGAATGTTTCTGCAATGCATAACTTAAACAAAATTTGAATTATCTTATGAGTTATTGAATGTAGCTTGGTTATAACTTAAGAAAGCTTTACCTTGTTTATTGCCACTTCTTTGCTGATCTTTTCAGCAAGTTTCATTTGAATTTTTGCTTCTGCCCTTTCTTTTATCCTTTCTCAGCATCTATGTCTGGGGCATTGATATGATTTGTAAGAGTTACAAGTTGGTCCAAAATAGGTGTATCTTCATTTATTTGGACGTCGAGAACAACCTGATGAAGAATGTCTCTTACATCCTCTAAAATTTGTTTTCTCTTACTCTCCTTTATGAGTTTTTCTTGTGCTTCCTTTCTTGTGCATAACTCTCCATACTTTATCAATTCGTTGGGGTCCAAAGTCCTTGGGTCACAATTCGGAATTTCAATTACTTCATCCAAGGTGACTAGCCCTTTCTTGTGTTTCTTCTTCTTCTTCTTCTTAGTCTCTTGTGGAGATAAATTAACAAATGGAACTAGAGCTTTTACCTTTGTGTTTGCCTTGTCTTGCTCAGTTGACACTCTTTCATCCTTCTTCTGCTCCTCGGTGACCTGTGTTTTAGTCGATTGGGTTGGAGCCTCTGATGTAGTGTCAGTGGGTGTGGTCTCGGTAGTATCTACTTGTGTGTCAACCTCTTTCTCTTTAGGTTCATTTGTTTCTATAGTGCCTTGTGTTCTTGTTCCTTTCTCCCCTGTTGTATCCTTTTGTTGCTTGGGGATTGAGCCTTTGGATTCCTTTTGTGTTATGATTTCAACTGCTTGAACCAATATAGGATGGTCACCCAGTATAATACTTATTGATGGCTCGGTGGGGGCTTGTTCATCTTGTTAAGATCCAGCAACTGTGATATCCTCGTCATCCTTAATGTCATCAGGATCACCATTAGTGATGTCCTCTATAAGTACACCAGTTGAACAATCATTGATTCCTTGTATTATCACCTTCTCGGGTGCATCCTGGTTGATATCTTGGTACTCAGTGGAAATAGTAGTATCAGGTACCTCGGTGTCTGATAGCTCAATGGGTTCCTTAGCTACCAAATCAGCATCATCTGCATGGATGCCTTTTCCTTTCCTTCTAGTCTTCCTCTCAGGTATTATGGCCAAAGCCATCTTGTCTGCATCAGCTCAGGCTTGTAGAATAGAAGTCCACAACAACTGACTATTCTCATTAATTTCCACCATATTTCATCAAGTATTTGTAGTGCTCTGATTTTCACTAGAAATCTCTTGGAATATGTCTTCATCAATTCTTCAATTTCAGGGACTGTCAATGTTGGCATCGCCATTACTAGGGACTGTTCCCTCATTCTCTTCTCAATGTTTAAAGCATAAGTCCATCTAGCTGATATCTTATCATATAAACTTTGTGGTACATAATTTGAAAACTCTATGGGAACCTTCTTGAATTTTATCATCATCTGTATTACTACTTCTTTTATCTTGTTTTGATCCTCGATTGACAAATGTTCAAATCAACTTATTATTGGGTCGCTAAGACCTCCAGTGTCTATTATATTTTTTGCCACCTCATCAATTGAACGATCCTTGTTCACAACAACCTTAAATTGATTTATTTTATCTTCTTCTTCATCATCAATATCATCTTTTCCTCTTATCATCTTCCTTATTTTCTTCGGTGCCTCGGAGGTAGCTTTAGTACCTCTCTTCTTCTGATAAGTTTTCATCGGTGTAGGCCTAGAAATTTTTTCAACTCCTTTCTTTAGTGGTGGTGAAGTTGCAGTTGTAGACCTTGTTCATGCCCTCGTTTGAACTTCTACCTATTTCTTCTTTGGAGTGTACTTAACTAGTGTAGATTCTTCATCTTTGTCAGACTCGGTTGCCTCATCATCATGTGTTGTGTCAGTAAGAAGTAACTAACCCTACTTCAACTGGAATGTACTCGGATGCTTCTGCATCATCATCTCCAAACTTTTTCATCAATTTATTTATCATTTTTCTAGATTTCTTGGTTGCCTTCCCAATAACTAGATCCATCTTAATTCTTTGTTTAGCTTCCTCATATGTTCCAAACCTAGTAGCTTTTGGATCCTTAGGCTCTAATAGTAAAGCCTTGATTGACCTAGAGGATTGGTCAATATCAATTTCATATCCCATTGGGGCTACCACTTTGGTCTTGGTTCAACTACCTTTATCAGTGTATAATTTGTATCCACTAGGAAACATATGTCATGTTCATATTCCTCTAACAACTATCTCGATATTCGACTCCTTACATTCATCTTGTCCTTGAATTTCTCAAAATAAATATCCACCATGCTCACAAAATTATCACCCAAACTCTTTATCAAATCAGTAATTTGAAGTGTCGCAGGCTTGTCAGTGGTCTAGTCAACATTACCTATTGAAGGAAAAAAAAATTCACATAAAAGAATACGCAAAGCAATAGTGATCCAAACTTACATGTATTGGATTTTGTCAACCGAATAGTCTTTATATTCTCCTCAATTTGTCTCAACAACAACTCAGCCAAATCCAACTGAAATCCATTTTTCATGATTTTGTATGCAATGTCTACTAATCCACATGGTATACTATTGGGTATTCTTGATTGAAAATTTTTATACCCAATTACATAAGCACCAAACCTTGTTTCAGGATCCATGATTGTGTTAACTTTCAATCCTCTACCGTCTCATTCTGCTCCAGTAGCTTTCTCTAGCTTTGTTCTCCATGTAGTCTTCAATGCTTTGACTTTTTTAGTGGTAGGGTAGCCTATTACTGCATGTATAATATCCTCCATGATCTTCACAGGCTCATCTAGCCATAGTTTCCCATCATGAAAATGACTCAAAACAATTCTTGTCCACTCATTCCTGAAATCTTTCGAGAAATGCAGGGCATTTGTCAAACCCTTGACTCTCAGATGTTAATGGTCATCTTTCAACTATATGTCAATACATAGCTTTTGATCTATAGCAACAAGATCAAAATCACCAATCTCTCCAATCTTGCAGTGAATGTAGGAGCGTATATCTTCAACTAGAAAAACCCTAGGTGGTATGCTTTAAAAAGCTATGATTTTATCAATCTGCGAAGCAACTTTGGGGTGAAGTTTGTACTTCGGCTCATCAAATGTAGTAGAAACAATCAATCTTACTTACTCCTCATCTATATTCTTGGATTGGTTAACCTTAGATGCGGATGCCATGTTCTTCGTTTAGGGTTTAGAGAAATATCAAATAAATAGCTCGATGAAGATAACACGTACTCATAACAATGATGAAAATGCTCGGAATCCTTCAAATCTTTGCTCAAATGCTCTGAAAATATTTTTCTCAAATTCACTCTGTAGACTCTTAGCTCTTCATGATCGCAGTGAAAAATAAATTAAGTCCTTCATGTATTTATAGTATTTTCAACTTCCTACTCAAACCTTTTTGTAATAAATGCTCGCCCTAACATGGCTCGGTTAATACTGATGCTCGGTTATCCTTGCTGATAGTTACCAACTAGTAACTTCTCACTCGATCTAGCATATATCGACTATAAACACTTAAAGCTCAAAACATGTAAAACCATAATGTATCTTAATTCATGCAGATTTGGTATTTGAACACTTGATAGAAGTAATTGTATGATAGATATATCCAATTAGAATTATTAGTTCCATACATACCTTTTCAGCTTAGCTAGAGGTGGCGATGTCACCCAATCCAATAAACGAGGTGTCATTGACTACATTACTTGACTCGGCATTATCACCTGATGCTTTTCTCCACATAGAATTTCTTATCCTCATGATATATTTAATTGTATTGCCATTCTCATAGATTTGTGTTTCTGGTGCTCAGTCTTTGCAATCTTTACTTAAGTGACCGACCTTGTGATAGTGTAAGCATGCCATACCAGTACGTGCCCAGCTACAAGATTTTTATGTCCAATTCTTTCTCATGCAATTAGCTGCAATATATCCATATCTTCCACATGTTGTATAGTTAACCCATGTTTTATAATCCCAAGTATAAGCATTACCTTGTCTCTTCGGTTGATAGGTCTTGTTTTGTCCTTTCAATGTCTAGACTTGCTTCATCTTTATTCTACATTCTTGTGAGGTATGGCCATGCATGTTGCAAGTGCAAAAATGTTTCTGCATGTAGGGTTTATTAAGAGTCTTGTTCAACTTAGATCTACACTTATGTGCTTGATGTCCATATTTGTTGTAACTATAACAATGACCATTAAACTTAGGAGTGGTTTTAGGATTACCTTTTTCTTTACTCCTACAAATATTTGATGTGTGACCCGGTTTACATAGTGCTATCATGCTAGTTTCTTAGGTCATTGAATCTTATAGGTGTTCATATGTTTAGCTTGCTTAGATGATTCTCCTTTCTCTATATAGCCTAATCCACTAGTACTTCCAAGTCCTCTTTGACTGATAAAAAATTCATCAATTTTCTTGGAACTACCTTTAGCTTTCTTCATCATTTCATTATGTTTTTTCTGCATCTTCACTCATTTTCAAGTCTTTCATTTCCTTCTCTGAGTTCACCAATGTCTTCAAGTTTCCTTGTCAGCTCACTATTCACTCAGTTGATTTACCAACTTACAAAAAACATCTAATTAGATATCTCAAAGTGAGTCTCAGTAAGTCTCAGTATCTCAAATTCCTTCTCTTGTAGTTTCTCAGTCATTTGTCTTCTATCTTCAACAACAAAATTTATCTCTTGGTCATATTTTCTAGCATTATTAATCACATCAATAATTCTTACCATTTGTGCTTCTTGACCTATCTGTAGGGCTTTACCTTGTTCAGTCAGATGAAGATTTTTCTTAGATAAATCAGAAATTTCTCCTTCAGATATGTTAGATATACTACCTAAACTAGATCTGGAAATCTCAAATGGATCATCAATATCTTCTTCATGATAATCAGTCTCACAGTGCCGAATAGCCATATCTTTTCTCTAAATCAGTAACTTCTTCAATTTAGCCTTTGCTTGCTTATACTATTCAATGAATATTTGTATCTAAATATTTTTATTCTCAATAGTCTTATCCAACTTGTATTTTTCCATCTCGAGATCATTCCTCTTGAATTATTAACTTCCAAATAAGAGATCTAGCTCTGATACCAATTGTTGGGATAAGAAAGATAAAGTACTAAGAGGGGAGGGGTGAATCAGTACCCTCAAAAACTTTTACTAAATTAATAATCTGCAATAGTAGTGTCTATGTAACCAACTGATTCCATTGTTTGCAACATACATTCATATAGCTTGTAAATGTAAAGTGCATGAAAACAAACAATAAATCATTCATGAAATATAACACATGAGACAAGTATTTTGGTTACATAGAAACCTTTGTTAGAAGGTAAAAACTACGATGGGGATGAAACCCAAAAATTCTTCACTACTGCAGTAAATAAAGTATGCCGGTTAAGGCTACAAGTGTGATCACTTCTGGTGATCTTACCTTGTTAAAACTAACTTAAGATTGATTAGATCTACCTTATGAAAGGATTTTAGAAACACCAAATAAGTGTGCACTCAGTTAAGAGATTTACAATAGACGGTTAAGTCTACTCTGTTAAGAGATTTTCAATCCTTCTATAATGGTTAAAAGATAATAGAAAATATCTATAATTGACAACTTCAACTTGTCTGAATTAGATCTACGAAATACCAAATAGATTTCACCTTGATGTGTAGTATATTACTCTCTGTCCTCCTCGGTACCCTTGTATGTTTCTAATAAACTTAATACTATTTCTGATAACTGCTCATTCATGTAAGCCCTTGTCTGAATTTTGATGTCCTGTAGGTGGCAACTTCTTCATGATCTCCTTGTCATGTTGTTATGTCGAATTGACATCAATGATCTCCTTGTCATGGCTACTTCTTCATGATCTCCTTGTCATGTTTTTATGTCAAAATGACATCTTAGAAAACATGAGATCTACGATGTACAAAAATAACCTAGATCTAACTATTACATAGGAATCATCACAATAATTAATGATTACATCCATAATAAATGTGCCTCGATCTTGGTAAAACATTCATAGATCTGTGTAAACCATTTGCATAGAGATATGTGCCATTACTGATTACTATGTCATTTCCTGAATAACTCGGTAAACACTGCATTTTTTGTTCGGTGAGTAACTTGATGCTCAGTGTTCACTAACTTGGTGCTCGGTATAATCCGATGCTCAGTAAACATACTCAGTTAAACCTGTGTTCATTTAGCTTTAGGTTTTTCCTTGTAACTGCTCAGTATGAAGGCTTTGCAAGTTCAACCGACTAGCTTCTATATATCCTTATTTTATCTTATACCAATTGATCTTAGTTGATACTAATGACAACACTTAATGCTCAAATAGAGATAACAAGCATCCATTGTCTATTATGCACTCATCCTTCTTGACAACTTGCGTGGATAGAGCTTTTTCTTCACAACACATTCAATAGAACTAGTAGACATATGATCTAAAGGCTTATGCTCTTCTTCTTTGATAGAAATGAATGTAAATTCTTCATCAACCTTATTAGCATGATCAAATTCATCATTTGTAACTCTATCGTCATCAATAGAAAGTAACACTTCTTCACAACAGTAGGTCTTGTCTTCCACTTAGCAGCGCTTTTTGGACATCTAGATGTGAAGTGTCCTATCTTATTGCATGAAAAACATTTGAGAGGCATCTTTTCTTTGTACTTACTAGAACCCTTTGGTAACCTCTTAGTAATCAATGCTTCCAACTTTTGAAGTTCTCCCATCTCCTTCTCATACCTTGATGCACTCCTTGCAGATCATTCTTCTAGATCTGATCTTTACATGTACTTTCTAGATGTACACTATCTTTGAGTGTTGTTTCAACCTTAGTTATTGGACCACCAAACTCACTTAACTCAAAAGCGGTAAGCTTACTGACCAACTTGGCTCTTGTCATATTTGTCACTATTTGAATCTCCTCAATGGCTACAACTTTGTGTCTATAAGCATGAGGCAATGATCTCAACACCTTTACAAAAACCTCATCTTCTTCCAAGGTACCTCCATCACACCTAATGACACACACTGCCTCAGTCTCCCTAAGCATGTAAGAAACAATATTTTCATCTTTACTCATCTTCAAGGCTTCATACCTTCCCTTCAAGCTCTACAACTTGGAAACCTTTACTTCCTTGTCTCCATGCAAGGTCTCCAAATTTTCTCATATCTCATGGGTCATCTCCAATTCCATTGCATTGGTTATTTCAACAATTGTCAAGGTACTCAATATCTCATGGGTCATCTCCAATTTTCTCATATCTCATGGGTCATCTCCAATTTCATTACATTGGGTCATCTCCCTTTTCCCTGATATTGGATTTGGCATCACTGGTCTCTTGTGAGGTAGTAGGGTTTATAGGAGCATTGTAATTAGGCTTTGTAACCTTCCAATAATCTTAATCAATACATCTAAGATGAACTATCATGTGACTCTTCTACAAGGTGTAGTTGGATCCACTAAACCTTGGACTATTTTTCTTATAAGCTCTCATTTTTTAGATCACCCTTATGCTGTTAAGCTTCCTTCAAGTGACCAAGCTTTGATACCAATTGTAGGAAATATGTCAACAAACAATTAAGAGAGGGGGTGGGGGTGAATCAGTTGTTCCTAGAACTTTAACACTTCAAAAACCTTTAACCTTAAAACACTTATTTCTGATCTTAATGAGTTAATCTTGTATGCATGAATCAAAAACACGTTCATAAAATATAAAACAAAGATTTCTATCATGGAAACCACACTAGAAAAAACCATAGTGAGGCTTGAACCCATAATAAGTCACTACCTTGTTAGAAGTATTGTTAAGTTTTTATCATTGATGTATGTGGTTTGGTTGTCCTTCCTGTGCAGACCAGTGAGTTCCTAAGGTGTTTCAGCAGAGACATGTGTCTAGTTCCCATGGCTTTCAGTTTCCTAGAATGGATGCGCCTTTTTGAATGTAATTGCAGTGATTCTTTGTCTTATGTAAATTTTGAAGGTTTCGCCTCTTCTATGTAGACGGATAATTGATCTTCAATCATGAGGACTCTTGTTTTCCTAGATTTATTATTTTCCACCTTAAGCTCAGTTTGTAATTGTTGAATGCCGACTCCTTTGAATAGCGGCAGATTTATTTCAACCAAGATGCTTGCTGTGTCGATTTGTGACTGGTGTCTCATATGTCAGTTACCATTTCTGGAACGCATCATCTTTGGAAAATACGGCCAGTTTGTTTGAATAATGCTAAAGCATGTCTGCCGCATTTTTTGTTGCATGAAGAGAAGTGAAAATGTTCTTGTGTTTTCCGTGTGTACAAAAAGGTGTGCAGTTGCTATTACTTTAATAATGCAATAACAAGAACTCTTTTTTGGGCGTTTTTCAATCAAGCAGATTGAGTGTGTAAGATGTCGTGTCTTGTCACATGAATAACCTCAATTCACATCACGGTAGGGGAGTTTTGATAGGTAGTGTTGCCGTTTTCTACAAAATGGAGATGATTGTATGGGATGGTTTTTAAAAAGAATAAATAGAACCAAAATCCGTTATCGAGTTTGAGGAGGGAACTTGATTTTGAATGTGGTGTAACAAGGGTGAGAAAGACACGGGGCTAGCAGGATCGAGTAGAAAAAATACATCATGACAGGTGAATTTTTTTGAGGTGTGCTGATGTTCTCTAAATGGTTGTGTGAATGTACTATGTTTTTTTTTGACACAGACCAAATATGTGGTAAAGATTTTTAAAAATACTGGTATGCAGCCCTTAAAAAAAGTAGCGAGTTATTGTGTGAGGACTGTCGTTCTAAGACGCAACCAAGGAATGTAAAAAATGCATTATCTTTGATAACCAGGGATCAATATTAGTTGCATTTATTCAAAATAAAAAGAATACACGTTACATATAAATTTTTCATCTGTGTGTGCAACCTTCATTTTTCTGAAAAACACTGTGTTGTGTGTTATGAATATGGAGTGTTAAAAATGGTGAGAGTTGCTGCCTTGAATACATACTTGGAGGCATATTGAAGTAAGAGAAAATGGGATTATTAAAAATCTGGCTGAGACTGTGACTACAATATGTTTTTATAGACACAGATAGAGAAATCTTACAATTGTATGCTACAGTCAGTGTAACTTACAACAAGGATGATCTTCTTCAGCAACAGTATGAAAATGAGGAGCATGTATTAGATCTAGTTCAGATTCTTGTTTTCCAATGAAGGACTGAAGTTTTCAAAGTCAATTTCTGGATATGAGTTTGAGTTAAGGAAGTTTGCAAAATATCTGAGCATCTTTACGTTTTTGTGAAGACAAAGAAATTACATTTATTTTGTATTTCTCATATTAAAAAGGGAAGGTTGTAGCCCTTTGAGACAGGTTGGAGCCTGTTTTGTAAAGTGTCTATGAAGAGTTGTAGCCCATTTGAGATTAGTGAAGACGTGGTTTTTTACCCATCTTGGGTTTTCCACGAGAGAAATTTTGTGTCTTGTCTCCTTTCCATGTGTTTGTATTCTCTGGTTTTATTGGTGTTCATTGGTTTCGTAAAATATTGATTCACCCCCTCCCCCTCTCAACATTTTTTTATTTTTCAATTATAACTTATTACAAAGGAGGAATGTACATGTATTTAGGCACATTGCCTAGAGATCACTACTCAAAAATACCTTGGGCTACAACCTTAAGGAAGACTAACAACCTTACAAGACCACTACAGTTGTTGATTCAAACAACAATCTAAGAATTTTGTGAGCTATATAGTAGTATATACCATATGCCAAAGTCAATTCCAATGAAGTACAACATAGATCTCTTATCATCTCTTCTTTGATTCCTTTAGACAAACACTCTAATCACCAACAGATCTGTCACTCTTTCTCCACACTCCATGAAGGATCCACAATTTGAAATATTGCCCTAATTATTTAAATAATTTATAAAACAAAGTCGAAAAAACCCCCAATTTCAAATTGTAAATCCACGTTCCATAAATCACAATTCAAATCTATAATTTATTGCTAAAACATAGCAAAAATCCATATCAATACCCTCAAGCTTATAACACATCCGCAAATCGCGCCTCAATTTCAACAAAAATGATTTACTGATCAAGTCAGCCAAGAGCATAAGAAAATAACCACCGACTAAATAATCTTCCAAACTTGATCACCACAATCTATACAAACCACCAACTTAGCAGACACATAACCCAAGAACATCCATAGGCATCAAGAAGAACAAACAAACATTCAAAGCCATCTGAACCTTCAAATTCAACATCACTCACACAGAACCTCAAGAACATTGTCACCTTCAACTATAACATCTAAAGAATTCCTTGTGGACCTATGGACCACAAAAATTTTGAACTAAGAACACATGAATATGTTCCAAATCTCCTCCTAGGTGCATAGACAAAAATATCTACCAAGAAGTGCACATCGAACCAATCTCTAGCACCTTGTCAACACTGACAAATAATATCTTTCCAGCCACCACACTTGACCTCATAACTTGTCTCAAACATCATGTGCACCTTTGTAATTTGGCATAGACCAAGTATAGACTCTCTTCAACATCCTCTTATGTACACAACCAATTATATGCAACAATCGATCCTCACCGAATCTCTGAGCATATTGCAAGCTAGCAAAACTGATATGTTGACATCAATGACAACACCAACACAAGAACTTGCCAACACAATGCAAATAAAAACACCAGAATATTGTTAGGCTCTCTGTTAGCTATCTAACCATATACGTTTTCAAGATTTTGATTATGTTAAGTTGTTCATCTTTAATTTATTTTATCAGTGTGTCCATTTTTTTGTCAAAAACCACCATGTGGTATTTTGGGCATAGATTTGGCTTGTTTGTTGAATTTTGAAACAAATTACTTTTTAAGAAATTAGACTCCATTCTACACACTAAGAAAAAAAATGATTTTTAATTATTTTCCAACAAATTTAGGTGGGATCTTGCTCAATTTTAACATTTTCAAGATGTGTCCACTTTGAAAATTATAAAAAACATTATAATCATAGAAACATTAGCCAAAAATTTAAGATAAACTACATGGTGTTAGCTAACTTCTTACCAAAGTGACTTTAAAATGACCATTTTTGTTGGAATGGAAAGCTAAGGGACTTAGAGGGGAGGGGTGAATCAGTACCCTCAAAATTTTTTAACTGACTACTCAATCTGCAAATAGTAGTAACTAATCTATGCAACTGAATCCATTGTTTGCAACATTCATTCGACTGACTTGATAAATATAAAGTGCATGAAAACAAAAAATAATTCAATCACATAACACATATATTTTGGTTACGCAGAAACCCTTGTTAGAAGGTAAAAATTGCGGTGGGAATGACACCCCCAGATTATTCACTACTGCAAATAATAAAGTATGTCAGTTAAGGCTACAAGTTGTGATCACTTATGGTGATCTTACCATGTTAGGAGTAACAATTGGATTGACTAGATCTACCATGTTAAAGGATTTAAACAACACTACTTGAGTGTGTACTCAATTAAGAGATTTACAAATAGACTGTTAAGTCTACTCTATTAGGAGATTTTACTAACTCTGTTACAATGATTAGAAGATAATAGAAAATATTTGTAAATGACAACTATACTTTGTCTGAGTCAGATCTATGACATACTGAATAACTATCACCTCAATGTGTAGTAATTTGTCCTCTGCTCTGCTCGGTAGCCTTCACTGCTTCTGAATACACTGAATTTTATCTCTCATTACTGCTCAAACCATGTCTGAATTCTGATGTCTTGAAGATGGCTACTACTTCAAGATCTTCTCCTTCTCACTCTTTTTAAAATGACATCAATTAAAAATATATAGCAAACTGCTAAGACTACCATGACTGCCATGACCTAATTAGGTTTACATCTTTTTAGGAAAAACCCAAGATAGAGGTGCACAAAATTAACCTAGATATGACTATTACATAGGGATCATCATTACATTTAATGATTACATATATAATAAATAATCCTTGATCTTGGTAAAACATTTTTATGAATTCGTTGTAACCATTTACATAGATAAATGTGTCATAAAAGATTACTATGTCATTTCCTGGCTTGCTCAATAAACACAGCCAATTCTTCTCGGTGAATATAATGGTGCTTGGTGTCTAGTTTGCTCGGTTCTCAGTATATTTTGATGCTTGGTAAAACTACTCTGGTGCCCGGTTAAACCTGTTTCCATTTAGCTCTCGGTACTGCCTTATGAATACTCAGTATGAAGGCTTGTTTGTTTAACTGACTAGCATAATGTAGCTTGAATTTATTCTTTTTATTGATTGATCCACTTTGATACTAATGAAAACATCTAATTCTCAAATAGAGATAACAATATCCCCATTTGGAATTAGTATCAAAACTTGTAATGTATATAAGCCGATATATCTCACACTATCCTTACTTCATATATACATGACAAAAATTTCTCAAAATTTGTATTACTCCCCCTCGGTGCATGCTCCCGGTATGTATGTAGTACACTTAGTATATATTTATATAAAATTTGGCATATACATTATATTTCCCCATTTTTGAAATTAATGCCAAAATAAAAAATATGTACTTACATCTTGTCAAAAATGTGCTGATGGGTTTTCTTTAGAGAATCTAAGAGGATTTCCCATTCCTCTTTCAAGTTGGTGAGAGTAATATGCTCAAGACTGACTTGTGCATGCATGTCGAATATGTTATCCAACAATACAATTTCTGGTGTTGCAACTAAGGCTTGCGCCTTGACAATATATCACTCAATAATTTTCAAGTGGGGAAGCAGCTCTGCCTGTATCTTGGTGACTTGGTCACTTATCTTATCCTCTTGCTTCCTCAAATCTTCTCTTAGCCATCTGAGTTCTTGTACTTTAAGTATATTCTTATGAAAAACATCGGGCTTGGTTAAGGAGGCATTTGCACTAGCTTGGATTTTGGTATCCAACTTTTTAATATTTTCACCGATCTCAGCAGTGAAACTCTCCATAGTGCAAAGATTAACTAACATCTGAATTATTTTCTAGTAATAGATTGAACATTGGTGATTACCTCAGAAAGCTTTACCTTGTTTATTACCACTTCCTGGCTGATCTTTTCTGCCAATTTTACCTGTATCTTAGACTCTACCCTTTCTTCAAGTCTCTTTTCTGCATCAATGTCTGAGACATTTATTTCCTATACAAGAGTGGTAAGCTAGTCCATTATCAATGTGTCTTCATTGATCGGGACCTCATGTACAACCTATTGCAAGACGTCTCTTACATCTTCAAGAATTTTCTCTCTCTTGCACTCTTTCCTTCGATTCTCTTGAGCTGCCTTTCTTGTCCATAGTTCTCCATATTTTCTTAATTCTTCGAGGTCCAAAGTCTTCGAGTCACAATCAGGTATTACAATGACTTCATCTAGTGTTACTAGCCCTTTTCCATGCTTTTTCTTCTTCTTTTTAGGCTCTTGTGGCAAAATCTTAACAAAAGGAATAATATCCTTTACCTCAACACTCGGCGTTTCTTTCCCGGTAGACACATTATCTTCCTTCTTCTACTCCTCGGTAACCTATGTGTCAGTTGATAGAGAGGGAGCTACAGATGTAGTGTTTCATGGTGTGGTCTCGGTAGGTTTTGGGTCATCTTGGCCTTGCGTATCTACCTCTTTTTCCTTGGGCTTTTTTGTCTCTGCAGGTGTACTTGTTCCTTGCTCCCCTGATGTGTCCTTCGGTTGCTCAGGGATTGACCCTTTGGGTTCTTCCATAGAAATACGTTCAACTTCTTCCATTAGGATAGGAAGATCACCTGGTATAGATATTATTTTTGGATTGGTAGTGGTTCCCTCTCCTTTTGCTTTAGCTTCAATAATAGTGACATCCTCATCAACTCTGATGTCATCAGGATCACCATGTGTGATGTCCTCAATGAGTAAATCAAGTGCATTAGTATCAATCCCTTGGATTTCAAATTGATCTAGTGCATCCTGAATTAAACTCATATCCTCGGTGGCATCTGTTGTATTAGGTACCTCGGTATCTGATATATCAATACTGTGTTTTGGTGCGAGATCTGCATCATCATTGTGAGTTCGCTTACCTTTTCTTTTAAGTTTCTTCTCAGAAATAATGGCTAAGGCCATCTTTTCTGACTCTTCACGGGCTTGTACAATTGAAGTCTAGATGAGTTGATTGTTTTCATCTACGTCTACTAGATTCTCATCCAGTATCTGTAGTGCTCGGTTCTTCACTCTAAATCTATTTGAATACTTACTCATTAATTCCTCTATTTCAGGAACTATCAATGTTGGAATTGCCAAAACTAGGGATTGTTCCCTCATTCTTTTCTCTACATTGAAGGCATAAGTCCATTTTTATAAAATTCTTTCTTCTAGTGCCTTGGGTAAATGTTTGGAAAACTCAATTGTCACTCTCTTGAATCTTATCATCATCTGGATGATAGCCTCTTCAACTTTGTTCTGGTCTTCGATTGACAAGTGCTCAAACCAACTAATTTTAGGATCACTTAATCCTCCATTTTCAATTATCTCTTTAGCTACCTCATTAATTGATCAACTCTTATTTACAACAATTTTTAACAGATTATTATCATCTTCTTCATCATCTAAATCATATTTCCCTCTAATAAGTTTCCTTCTTTTCTTAGGGGCCTTGGTGGAAGATTTAGTACCTCTCTTTTTGTAGGTTTTTGTCGGTGTTGTTGTTGTTGGCCTTGATATCTTCACAACTCCTTTCTTTGGTGGAGGTGAAGCTGCAGTTGTTGACCGTGTATGTTCCCTTGTCTACACTTCTAACTACTTCTTCTTTGGAGTGGGGGAAGGAACTGGTGTAGGATCTACATCATTGTTTGACTTGGTTTCTTCACTGTCATGAGGTTTGTCAGTAAGAAGTAACTAACCTTTTGTTTCTACCTCAACTGATGTACTGTCAGATGATCCAACATCATCACCAAATTTCTTAACTAGATTATTCATCATTTTCTTTGACTTCTTTGTTATTTTTCTGATGACTAGGCCTGTTTTGATTCTTATCTTGGTCTCTTCATAAGTTCCAAACCTTTCTGCATTAACATCCTTAGGCACAACCAATAAATCTTTTATTGATTTGGAATAAAAATCAATGTCTATTTCATATCCCATGGGGGCTAACCATTTTTTCCTAGGTTCCATAGCCTTAATCAATGTGTGATCGGTGTCAACTAGAAAACATATCTCATGTTCATAGTCTTCAACTAGGTGCCTTGGAATTTTTTTCCGAGAATTCATTCTGCCTTTGAATTGCTCAAAATAATTATCTAAAACATTATTAAGACTATTTCCCAAGTTCTTAATCAAATATTAAATTTGAAGTATGACTGGCTTGTCAGTTGACCATTCTATATTACTGACTAATGGGAAAAATCTTTGCACATAAAAGAATATGAAAACTAGCAGGGATCCAAACTTACATATATTAGACTTCACCGACCAGATTGTCTTCATGTTCTCTTCAATATGCTTCAAAAGAAGCTTGGGAAGGTCCAACTGAAAACTTTTCTTGACCATTTTGTCAGCTATGTCAACGGCTCCACATGGCACACTATTCAGTCTGCTCGACTGATAAATCTTATAACCAATGAAATGAGCTGAAAATTTTACCTCTGGGTCTTTGATTATGTAATCTTCATACTCGACCATCCCACTCGGCTTTCATGTTCTTTTCAATTTTAGTCCTTGGTGCACTGCGAATTGCTTTTGTCTTGCCAGTGGTAGGATACTCGATGATAACATGAATCATATTCTTAGTTATTTTGACGGGCTCATCCATCCAAAACTTCCCATCATGGCATCGACTAAGAATAATGCTAATCCATTCGGTCTTGAAGTCTCTTAGAAAATTTAGGGAATTCACCAATCCTATTACTTCCAATTTCTTATAATCGGATTTTAGTTTTCCATCTTCTCCACATAACTTCTAATAGGCTGCATACATTTCAAAATCTCCATTTTCCTCTATCTTGTAGTGAATGTATGAGCGTACGTCCTCAACCAATAAAACCCTTGGTGGTATGCTTGAGAAAGCCCCCGTTTGATCAATTTGCGATGCAACTTCAGGATGAAGTTTGTATCGGGGTTCATTACATGTTGCAGAACAATAAGATTGACTTCTTCCTCCTCTGCAAACTTAGACTTGTCTATCTTTGATGTGGACACCATAATTTCTTAATTTAGGGTTTCGGTAAGTATGAGTATCAATAACTTGGTGATAGTAGTAATTACACAAAAATGTTGACGAAATCACTTGGAAGACTTTGATACAGTGCTCAAATACTCTAAAAATCCTTTGCTTGAAATCACTCTAGAAAATCTTCGCTCTTCGTAAACGCTGGTGAAAAATGAACTAATTTCATCACATTTTTATAGCTTTTCAAATTCCCGCTCAAACCTTTTTATAATAAATGCTCAACCTACTCATAGCTCGACGACAACTGTCAAACTTGGTGAGCACTATAAAATACGAATAGCTCGGTTAACATTCACTTGGTTAATACTGATACTCGGTTAACCTTCCATAGTCGTCACCAACTGGTAACTTTTCACTCGGTCTAGCATATACTGACTATAAAATCTTTAATGTCCAAAACTTATACAACCATAATGCATCTCAATTCATGCTGATTTTGTATGTGCACATCTAACATAAGGAACTGTATGTAAATTGTGATCAACTTGAGATATCAGTTCCATACATACCTTTTTCAGCTTAGGTGGAGGTGCTGATGTCACCCAATCCAATGGATGAGGTTTCACCAATTGTATTGCCTGACTCAACATTATCATTTGATTCCTTTTTTCCACATAGTATTTATTATTCTCATGATATCTGTAATTGTATTTTCATTTTCAAAAACTTGAGTTTCTGGTGCTTGATCTTTGCAATCTTTACTTAGGTGACCGACTTTGTGATAGTGTAAACATGCCATACCAGTTCTTCTCCAGCTTTGAGATTTTCCAGCCCATCTCTTCCTCATGCAATTAGCTACAATATGTCCATACCTTCCACATACTATGCAGTTAACCCATGTACTATAATCCCAAGTATAAGCATTACGTTGTCTTCTCAGTTGATAGGTTTTATTTTGTCCTTTCGGTGTCCAGACTTGCTTCATTTTTGTTCTGCATTCTTGTGAGGTGTGTCCATGCATGTTGCAAGTGTGATAGTGTTTCTCCATGTAGGGTTTTTTAGGATTCATATTCAACTTAGATCTACATTCATATGCTTGATGTCCAAACTTGTTACAATTATAACAATGACCATTAAACCTAGGAGTGTTTTTAGGTTTACCTTGTGCTTTACTCCTGCAAACATTTGAAGTGTGGCCCAGTTTACCACAATGATAGTATGTCAGTGTCTTAGGTCTTTGATTCTGGTTGTTATTCATCTACTCATCTTTCTTAGATGATTATCCTTTCTTGGTGTAGCCTAGTCCAATAGTGCTTCCAAGTCCTCTTTGACTAATCAGAAAATCATCAATTTTCTTGGAACTATCTTCAGCCTTTTTCATCATCTCGTTATGTTGTTGCCGCATCTTCACTTCATTTCTCAATGTTTCATTTTCTTTCTTAAGTACTCCAATGTCTTCAAGTTTTCTTGATAACTCATTATTTACTCAGTTGATCTCCTGGCTTACAACAATCATCTAATTTGATATTTCAAAGTGATGCTCGATAAATCTCAGTATCTCAGTTTCCTTCATCATTGTCTTCAAAAACCAAATTTATCTCTTGTTTAGCTTGTCTAGCATTGTTCATCACATCAATCATTCTTACCATTTGTGTTTCTTGACCGATCTGCAAGGCTTTCACTTATTCAGCCAAGTGAAGATTTTTCTCAGATAAATTAGAAATTGCACTTTTAGAACTGTCAGAAATACTCCATGAACTAGATCCAATATTCTCAAATGGGTCATCAATATCTTCTTCATGATAGTTAGTCTCACATTCCCTAATAGCCATGTCGTTTCTCTAAACCAATAACTTTTTCAGCGTATCCTTAGCTTGTTTGTATTTCTCAAAAAGAATCTGCATCTGAATCTTTTGATTCTCTATAGTTTTATCATAGTCTTCTATTTTCACATTAAAAAACTTGTAGATATCTTCCAAACATACTATCCTAGCTAGTAGCAAGGAAAACTCACTAACAAAATCATTTCTTAATGGCTCTTTCATAATTTCTTGTATTTAGGTTGAGGTTCACCTTCACAACTTACAAACTTGCTACAAGCCATGAGATAGAAATTTTTAAATACCTTTTATTTGTCTCTCAACAATATCTTCTGAATTTTGCACTTCTTTGCACTCCTCAATTTTTAAATTCACATTTACAAAATTAACATTGAAAATAGTTATATACATTATCAAGAAAACTAGGGGTTTTCATGCAGGAGCATCCTGGGTTGCCTTGTTATCCTTCTCATCTTTATGCCGAGTTGTCCAATATTGGCCGAATTATCTAGTATTGGCTGAGTTCCTGTATGTACTAGGTTGTATAATGTTGGCCGAGCATTCCTTCATTGCCGAGCGAACCTGATGTTTGCTGATGCTCAGTTCTTCTTTGACCGAGTTTTTCTATGATTGGTTCTTAGTTGCAACCGACTTATGTATTTAATTTAGGTTGTGAATTTAATGTAAGGATCTTGTCTTGGGATGTGTGCATACTATTTTAGTGGTCGACCTATTATGTAATGTTCTAGAATCTTTTCTAAGCCATTTTGGAAAATTTAAATAGGGACGTCTAGGTGTAGAAGAGGTAGAATTTTAGAGATAAGAGTGAGAAGATAGAAAGAAGAAATTTTGTTGGTCGTAACTCAGAAGGCCTCACAGCTAGGCATGTATGAAAATAGTTCGATGAATTAATAAAGCATTTGTTATTCCTTCTCTCCTTGGTGTTTTTCTCTGTGTTGTTTGCTTCTGTTGGGTTTACTCTGTAGGGTGGCTGGATAGTTAGGTGTGCCCTTGGTCCTAGCTATTCCCCGCCTCCTTCCGCTAGGTTGTATCAAAGAAAATTTTGTCCTTGATGAGATTGTATCATGTAGAACACTAAGTTGTATTTGTTTGTAGGGTGGAAGATCTACGGATTAGACCTATAACCTGCAGAGGGTTAAGATCTTACAGGAACCTTTTTGATAAAATGGTTTGAGGTAGAGGAAATGTTGATAATTCCATAATGGACATGTTAAGACAAATTACATCCAGATTAGATGCTATGGAGAAATATTAGAGGATACAAGCACATCTTGATGATGTGAGTGACGATGAAGCAGTGGCACCAGACCCTAATCCAAAGCCCAAGGAAGATCAAGATGAGGAAAGATTGTTGACAGTATTGACTAGGGCACATTCAAAGCTTGTTGTTGAAGTTATTCCTTATGATGGTGAATAGTGGTAAAATGGAATCACCTCTATTTAAATGTGTATGATGTATGGGGGAAATATTAGATCCACTTCTCAATCCAAATTCCCAAAGGAGAGATCCAATTTGATCAACCAAAAGGTTAATACACAATCAAATCAATCTATGGAGAACATGAAAGAGAGAAAAAAACCCTATATTTCCATATGGTAGAATTGAAGGGTTTAGAATTTGAAATAATTGAAATACAAGTACTGACCTCAAATTAGGGAAAATCTAGAAAATGCCTATTTCTGATGTCTGTGTGTACTTTCGGGCAATTCTGCAACCTGTTTTGGACTGGAAATGCCGAGACAAAGAAAACCCAGAAATATTTTGTCCTTCCGTCGGTAGGTAGTCTTTGACCCTCATAAAAGGTCAAAGGCTACATTCTTTATTTGAAGGTTGATTCTGACTTTGTTTGCAGATCTGGAAAGTTCGCCGAAAAGGGTATCCAAATCCAATCTCAAATCTGAAATTCCGCACCTACACCTAGAAGAAAAATGGGGTTTTTGTTTGTATGGGGGGTTTGCCTTGGTCAAACCCTAATTTAGGAATTAACCTTGAAATTGAATTGAAATGTAGTGTGCATAAACAAAGCAATTGAAACAATTCACCTTGCTTATGTTGAAGTCCTTGTAGAGGATTTGAATCCTCAAATCCACAAGTAGGAATGCTTCAATGGATGTAGAATGAATGTAGGATGTCTCAAATCAATGGCATTTGATCTTCAACACCAATCTTGAATTGATCTTTGCATATGAGGAGACTTGGATGAATGTAGAAGGATGGATCTTCAAGGGGGCTCAAAAAAGATTGAATCCTTCAATGGCTAACAATGGATCTCCTTGATGAATGAATGCTTGAACACTTGAATGCTTGAAGGCTTTCTTGAATGCTTGAATTCACTTTCTTTCACTTGAGAGAGGAGATTGCAAAACTTGATTGAGAGATGTGAATAATGGATGAGAAAATGAGAGAGGAAGGCCTCCTTTTATAGTAAACTAGGGCACAATCCTCTACAGGGGCCACCTTGGAGAATTAAATCCAATTAGGTCCCAACTTTTAGAAAATATACCTATATTAAATGCAATTAAAGGATTTACCATCCCGAAACCTGAAATGGCCAACCCAAAGGCGCGAAACAAATATCCCCAAAAACCCGACACCCATAAATCAAGGAATTTTGAAATTTTGAACAGAGGGTCAAGGATGAGGTTGTAACTGACTAGGTAAAGATTGAGGTTGATCCTAACCAAGTCAGGATAGAGGTTGACTTTGACCCCAAAAGGTCAACTTCAACCTTTTGGTCAAAAATCTCAAGATCCTATCCCAGAATGTTATGAAATGCAAATATGAAGTGAAAAATGGGTGTAGAAGGAAGCAAAACAAGGGGAAAAGCTAGATACATGCAAAGACCTGATCAAGGCACTTAACATGAGCCCAGACCAGTTACTCGGAGGGGTAAATGCTCTTATCATGGAAGTGCTTCCATTTTAAGATGATACATTAAGCCCCCACTTTAGCAAGAGTATGGAATCGATGCAAACTCTTGGTAAAGGAGATCAGAATGAAAAGATAATCTTATCGTAATCCAAGGGACAAAAAGAAACCTTAAGCCCCCAGGGACTCAAGTCTTCGTCGACTCCTAGATCACAATAAGAGAGACATCTCTAAAGAGAGAAAGAAAGGGTGTGATTACCTCACGCAATGAGAACTTATGTACCCATTGTGAACCACACAAGAAAATAATGCATCTGGAGAGATGGAATTGAACCGCCTAGTGAATGTGGCTACTCACTAGTCAACCCATCAAGTATTCACCCTTAGGAATATTCTATTCTATAAGAATAAAACCAAAAACAAAAGAGATCCAGTCTTAAGGACACCTCTGACCTTAAGGGATCAAAATATATGTATATTTGAAACTGGAGGGATCAAGAGATCCTAAAATATAAATCCATGCATTAAGGATTAGTTACTAATCCAAAAAGGGAGAAAAGATATTTTGAAAAATATGTGCGTATCAAAAAGTGTGTGTGTGTGCAATAGGTGAGCAGAGCGTATGCCCCCACATTAAAGTCATTGTTGACACTTTAATAGGAGCAATGGCTTTAACAGAAACATAAACAACTCCACTGATTACATTTCCACGTCAAGATGCCCCCAAATGAAGACAAATCAAGGGAAATATCATAGAAACATACAAAGAACACAGAAGGGATCTACCTACCATGGGGTCAGTATGATCATAAGATAATATATATATGATATTATTGTAAATGAATTGACATCATTCCCCAAAGAAAGTAGAACTATAATCACAAAGGAGGAAAGATTACATAAGATATATGAAGGAGAATCTTTTCGGACCATGACATGGAGACCAAAAAGAGTTAGTGCTACCATATCTCAAATCCAAGAAGATTACACAAGGAAACATGTACGAACAATCAAACAATTACAACATAACATGGAACAATGCATAGAAGAATAGAGATACATATAGAGGAATTTGAACAATAATTTCGATTCCTTTATCACCTTGTACCAACTGAGTAACAAGGATCATATAAAAGAATCTAACATTTAGCAAAAACATTATGGGAGAAGAATAGTACATCAGGAAAACACACAACAAAGGTACCACAAAGGACAAGCCGATCAAGCATGCTGCCTACTCTCCCCATCTCATTGTATATCATTTAGGGAAGGTGGGTAACTCACAAGAGGGACTATATCCAACACAGTAGGAATGATAGCCAGTTCCAAACAAGGATCCTCTTGAGTATCACAATGTTTGACACTAGGTGTAAGAGTTAATCATGATGAAATCATATTAGGTAAATCAATGTCAATGTCAATAGTCTCATATTCATCATTAGCATCATTAGTATCATCAAGAGTATCCTCTTCATCCAAATGAATCAAAATAGGATCTAAGATACGAATAAAATCATCATAATCATTCATATTAACATCATTATTAGTAACAACTTCTTCTAACACATCAGGCATAGGTCTATCCGAAGAAGGTAGAGATATTTGAAGAATAGAATTACGAGAATTAGCATGAGCACGATGCTTTTTATGATGTTTGTTAGAAGATCAATTACATTTTGATTTATTTGAAATAGGTTGAGAACTAGGAGGATAAATCACAGGATCCTTCACAGGTTCTTTAGGAAGATCAATAGGATTATTAACAATAGGAGGAACAATCACATGATCTTTTTTAGGTTCTTTAGGAAGAGTGATAGAAGGAACTTGATTAGTAGAACTAGAAGTCATAGTTAAAGGAGGTATCGAAGGTGTAGGAAAAATACCACGATTAAGATCCATGGGAGGAATGCTTAGTTCAAGAATCTTGTGATGTTTATAAGCTTGATATGAACGAAAAATATTATCAAGTCGAGGAGGACATGAATTAGGTAATGAAGGCCAAAAGAAATCAAGAGCAACACAATCTCTAGGCCTAGAAGGTTGATATAAACTATGATTAATTGTCTTCACTTCTTCGTCATGAATGAATTTAAGACACTTATGGATAGGTGAAGCAACAACATGTATGGCATTCAACCAAGGCAAACATAGCTTAACTTGAAATTGATCAGAAGTAGGAACTACAACAAAGGAATTGTTCACAATTTTTTCACAGAGTTCAACCGGTAAAGTAATAGAACCAAATGATGGATAAAGAAAACCATTACAATTTTGAATCCACACATCCGATGTATCATAAGAATCACATTGTAAGATTTTCATAAAAATATTTTCTTCAGTAATAACATTGACTAAGGATGTAGGATCAACAAGACAACCATGAGTAGGTATCTGAGAAATCCTAGCAGCAATGTAAAGGGGACCATCAGGAGCCTTAATAGTCTCAGAGTCATCAAAGGTAATCAAAAGTTCCTGAGGTCTTTTATTCTTAGGTTGTTGTCGAGGTTTAGGTTGAATTTTCAGTTTAGGCTTAGGTTTTGGTCAAGGTTGAGATTGAACTTGTGATTGAATCTGAGGCTGAGGCTGAGGTTGAGGTTGAGGTTGAGGTGGAGATACAGATTGACCAACATTCTCCACTTGATTAACAACATGATTGAGATCATCCATCTTTGAGTCATACATAATTTCCACAGCAGATGGTTGAGCAATTTTATTAGTATCATGCATAGGTAAAGGATTCATATAGATTTGAAGGTTTTGATTAGGAGGAGAGATAGATTTGTTCCCACTACCATCAAGATTATCAACAGATAAGGCATTAGAGTCAATTAAGTCTTGAAACTTATGTTTTAAAGATTAACACTTCTTAGTATCATGACCAATCTGACGATGATATTGACAACAAGCATTTTGATCAATAGATTTAGAGGCAATCGTAACAGGTAAAAGAGAATGAATAGGAGGTAAAGTAATCATATTAGCAGCTAACAACCTATTCATAAAAGCATGTAAAGGTTCAGAAAGAGGAGTAAACGTATGATTTAATTGAAAAGCAGTGGATGCAGAAGTGGCATTGTGAGGTGCAACAACAACTTGATCAGCAACTGCATTCGTTTGTTTGTTTATCTTGACATAGTTGTTGAATTTTTTAAATTTGTTTGGATTAGGAGTAGCATCATTCTTATCAACTATAACAGGAGCCATTGGAGTGTTTCTCTCAAATTGACTCACTCGTAATTGATAATGATGAAGCACTACACAAATTTGTTGAAAAGAGGTAAATTTAGTAAGCAGAATCTTATCTCTAATATCCTTTTGCAAATTTGAAATAAACATACGTTGAATATCAATATCAAGAAGAGGATAGGAAATCTGAGCATACAAATTCTTAAATCTACCAATAAATTTAGTTAATTTTTCTTTAGCACTTTGTTTACAATGCATCAAATCTGTCAAAGACACTTGCGGGCCAATGTTGTTTTGTAATTGTTGAATAAAGGCATTAGCAAGTTTTGGAAAGGAATCAATAGAATAAGGAGGCAAGGAACAATACCATTGTAAGGCCTTGTCACGAAAAGTTCTAGCAAACAGTTTGGCTAAAATCCTATGGTCATGAGCATAATCACTACAAAGGATTTGGAATGTTTTAACATGATGAATAGGATCTCCTTTTCCACTATAAGTCTAAAAATGAGGCATATCGACTTGTTGAGGAACATGAGTATGAATAATATCCAAGGACAAAGGACTTCCCATGTCACATGTAGGGATACTAAACTTGTTTTGAGTTAAGGAAGCAAGTTGTTGTTGTAAGGATGAAAAAGTTTGAGCCAAACTTATGATTGTTGAATCATTAGAAGAAATAGGAGTATCAACATTAGACAAACTAGGTAAAGTGTAAGAAGCTGCAGGAATAGAAGACACAACTGGAGTAACACTAGGAACTATAGTTGGAAGCAGATTGGAATAAGTAAAAGGAACATTATGATATGAAGGTTGTGATGTAGGAAGGGACACATGAGGAACACTCATAGGAACAGAGGGAACCATCACAGTCACCAAAGAAGGAGTATAGGTAGGAATACTAGGTAAAGGATTAGAAGGAGGTTCAACACTAGTGATAGGAGGAATCAACCCTAAATCTTGAGCTTCTTGAGCTAAAGGTTTAACATTTGAATGCACAAGGTGAGTAATACCACGCAAGAGGTTAAAACCTTGATCAATATCATAGAGAACTTTCTTAAGAGCCTCTATAGCTTGAATAGAGTCTTGATTATGGTTCTCTTGAATAAGCCAATTACCCATTTTATCAAGTTCAGTTCAAAGTTTTTGAACTTGTTCAGGAGGAACTCTTAAAGCGTCATCCTCATCATGAGATGAGTGAGAAGAGTTTTGCTCCATATCAAGGTTGGAATCATGAAGAATCCAATTATCATCTGGGATCCTAAAGAAAGGAGAGGAAGATTGAGGATCAAAGGCACCCATGAGTCTACAACTTGTTCTAACCGGAATATTATAAGTAGGACTAGTAGTAGTAAAGTTCATAAACCAATATAATGCAAATGAACTAAACTAAAACCACATAAAGCATGAATATTTTTTTATTTTTGAAGTCTAATTAGCATGCAAGATCTAACACAAGAGATAAATCTAGTATTAACAAGATAAAAGGGAATCTAACACCAAAAAGAAAGAGAGTAAGCTACTCGGGTTCACCAAAATGAATAATGGAGGTGAACACACACAATAAGATAAAGGGAAATCTAACACCAAAAAGAAAGAGAGTAAGCTTGCGGGTTCACCAAAATGAATAGTGAAGGTGAACACACACAATAAGACAGTGAAATCTAACACCAAAAAGAAAGAGAGTAAGCTAGTCAGGTTCACCAAAATGAATAGTGGTAAAATGGAATCACCTCTATTTAAATGTGTATGATGTATGGGGGAAATATTAGATCCACTCCTAAGTCCAAATTCTCAAAGGATAGATCCAATTTGATCAACCAAAAGGTTAATACACAATCGAATCAATCTATGGAGAACATGAAAGAGAGAGAAAAACCCTATATTTCCCTATGGTAGAATTGAAGTGTTTAGAATTTGAAATAATTGAAATACAAGCACTGACCTCAAATTAGGGAAAATATGGAAAATACCTATTTCTGATGTCTGTGTGTACTTTTGGGCAATTATGCAACTTGTTTCAGACTGGAAATTCTGAGATGAAGAAAACCCAGAAATCTTTTGTCTTTTCGCTGACAGGTAGTCCTTGAACCTCATAAAAGGTCAAAGGTTACATTCTTTATTTGAAGGTCGATTCTGACTTTGTTCGCAAATCTGGAAAGTTCATTGAAAAGGGTATCCAAATTTGATCTCAGATCCAAAATTTTGCACCTGCACCTGGAAGAAAAATGGGGTTTTTGTTTGTATGGGGGGTTTGCCTTGGTCAAACCCCAATTTAGGAATTAACCTTGAAATTGAATTGAAATGTGGTGTGCATAAACAAAAGAATTGAAACAATTCACCTTGCTTATGTTGAAGTCCTTGTAGAGGATTCAAATCCTCAAATCCACAAGTAGGAAGAATGCTTCAATGGATGTAGAATGAATGTAGGATGTCTCAGATCAATGGCATTTGATCTTCGACACCAATCTTGAATTGATCTTTGCATATGAGGAGGCTTGGATGAATGTAGAAGGATGGATCTTCAAGGGGGCTCCAAAGAGATTGAGTTCGTCAATGGCTAACAATGGATCTCCTTGATGAATGAATGCTTGAACACTTGAATGCTTGAAGGATTTCTTGAATGCTTGAATTCAATTGTTTGCACTTGAGAGAGGAGATTGCAAAACTTGATTGAGAGATGTGAATAATGGATGAGAAAATGAGAGAGGAAGGCCTCCTTTTATAGTGAACTAGGGCACAATCCTCTAGAGGGGCCACCTTGGAGAATTAAATCTAATTAGGTCCTAACCTTTAGAAATCAAGGAATTTTAAAATTTTGAACAGAGGGTCAAGGATGAGGTTGTAATTGATCAGGTCAGGATTGAGGTCGATCCTAACCAGGTTAGGATAGAGGTCGACTTTGACCCCAAAAGGTTGAATTTGACCTTTTGGTCAAAAACCTCAGGATCTTGTCCCAGAATGTTATGAAATGGAGATATGAAGTGAAAAATGGGTGTAGAAGGAAGCAGAACAAGGGGAAAAGCTAGATACATGCAAAGACCCAATCAAGGCGCTTAACATGACCCTAGACCACTTACTCGGAGGGCTAAACACTCTTATCATGGAAGTGCTTCCATTTTAAGACGATACAGATGGCAAGTTGGATAAGTTAATGTTGTGTTGGATTGGATCTTTGATTTGGAAAAGTTCTTTGAGTTTGAAAGCACTCCTGATAATAGGAAGGTGAAAATTGCAGTCACTAGGTTGAAAGGTCATGGCTCACTTTGGTGGGAGCATTTGCAAACTAATAGTATAAGAAAAATAAAGGAAAAGATCATAACCTGGTTAAAAATGGTGAACAAGATGAAGAAGAAGTTCTTTCCTGTTGATTACCAATTTAGATTTTTGATGAAGCTGCAAAAACTTAGACAAAGGGACATGACTGTGAAGGAATACACTGAGGAATTCTATAAATTGGACATCAGATTTGGACATGTGGATGATGAGGTTTAGAAAGTTGCAAGGTACCTAAATGGATTGAGATCAATAATTCAAGATGAAATAAGGTTTTTGAAATTGGATACTGTGGAAGAAGCCTTTCAATATGCCTTTAAAGCTAAGGAGATCTTCACAAAGAAGCATGAATAAAGATATAGAGATAGAGGTGGTAGATTCCAGAGAGTCAAAGGTAGATCCTATGGTGAAGGTGGTAGATTTGATAATTATGTGCAAGATAAGGGCAAAAATGAGTGGAAAACTGAAGATAAACAAAATACCAACTAGAAAGGTGGTAGTTCTTACCGAGGAGGTACTAGTTCATATTGAGGAAGAGGTAATTCTTATTCGAGAGGTGGCTTTAGTGGTAATTGTTTTAGATGTGGAAAAGAAGGGCATAGATCCTTTGACTATAGACACTCTGATGGAAATGAACAAAGTCATAGAAATGCTATGGTACAAGAGGATCTTGAGGGTTCATCAAGTGGACCTGAGGTTGGAGAAAACTTGATGGTAAGGAGAACTTTGTGTAATAAAAGAGTTGATGATGAACCTGTCCTGAGGAGAAGTCTCTTCAAGACCAAGTGTAAGATGACAAGAAAATGTTGCAAAGTGATTGTTGAAAGTGGTAGCTCAGAAAATTTGGCATCCGAGGAGCTGGTTACAAAGTTG
Source organism: Chamaecyparis obtusa (assembly GCA_027943335.1). NCBI lineage: Eukaryota > Viridiplantae > Streptophyta > Pinopsida > Cupressales > Cupressaceae > Chamaecyparis > Chamaecyparis obtusa. Next base: position 140,802 of record BSBK01004869.1, read on the forward strand.
CAATTGCAGAGGTTGTTACACCCTAAACCCTATCATGTTTCATGGATCAAGGATGTGCATAAATTATCGCTAAGTGAGCAATATATTGTGAAATTCAAGATTGGAAATTACTTTGATGAAGTTCTGTGTGATATTATATCTATGGATTGTTTTCATATTCTATTGGGTAGACCTTGGCAGTATGATAGACATGATGTTCATGACAATAGATTGAATCAATATATAGGTATGTGCAGGATCATGCCAAAAAGTGGTGATGTGAAAAAAAAGTCCTGATTGATAGAATCTTTGAAAAACAACTATAACTTTTAAACAATATAACATTTTTGAAATTTGAAATATACATCACATTCTATGTTTCACCTGTACTATAATAATAATAAACAATTATTTCAGTTTGATGAAGTTTAGACTAAGTTAACGTAGGCAGACATGAGATTTTTCATAATTAATTATTTACTTAAAAAAAATATTAAAAAATATGCATCACATCTGGACATGAGTCTACTACTTTTATCTAGAATCTTATAAAATAATATTATCATTTGATTTTTTTTAATGTGGTTAGACATACACCTACTTGTTATCTTTCTAGTCCTAATTGATAGACTTATTGAAAAATGGCTATAACTTTCAAACTGTATAACATTTTTGAAATCCAAAACATGCGTCACATTCTATGATTTTCCTAATACAAGAAAAATAAAATAAAAAATTTCAATTTGATAAAGTTTAGACTAAGTTAATGTGGTCAGACATGAGATTTTTTGTATTCTGGAAAAGTTGTAGAAGAAAAATCATAATTAATTATTTACTTCAAGAAAAATTATTAAAAAATGTGTCACATCCAGACACAAGTCTACTACCTATATCTAGAATCTTGTAAAAAACATATCATTTGATTATGTTTAAGGTGGTCAGACACACACCTACTTCTTATTTTTTTCTTGAAATTTCCATACTACTTAACTGAAATTTGAAATTTTGAACATATAGTATTTTTTTTTTCAAAAAAGGCCTAGTATCTTAGAAACTAAATTCAATTTTCTAGAAATTCTCTTCTTACATATTTTTGATATAATAATTATAACTTGTTCAAAATTTTATGTCAACTTGCCTAAACTTGATTTTCTAAATTTTCATTGCCACTTGAGAGCCTAGTTTGGCATACCATGATCCTGCACATACCCATACTCTTTGGGTGAATGGAAGAAAGAAAATATTTTTACCTTTGATTGAGGTTCTAGATGAGATAAATTGTACTATTGTGATAATTTTTATGGTTAATGGAAAGCAATTTGAGAAAGACATGAAGAAGAACCAAGTGTGTTTTTCTATAATTCCTAAGGGGCCGAGTTGGGGTATTAATGGCCGAGTGACAAAAAATAGTAATGGCCGAGTAATAGAAAATAGTAATGGCCGAGCAACAAAAGAAAGTATAGACCGAGTGCCAGCAGAAATTGAAAACTTGTTGAATGAATACAAGGAGATTGTTGTAGAGGATATTCCTGATGGTTTACCACTAGTAAGAAGTATGTCATTGTATGGATCTGATTGTTAATACTTTACTAGTTACTGAGAGGGGGGGTGAATTAGTAAAACTATCTCTGATGTAGTTTAAAACTTGTAAATAGATTCTTGAATATAAAATAGAATGTAAACAGTCATTCACAAGAATAAATGGAATCACACAGATCAACTCAAGTATTTATACGTGGAAACCCTTAGTTAGAAGGAAAAAAACCATGGTGAGAGAGAGCTCACAACTTCACTACTCCAGAATGAAGGCACCCCCTATTAGTAGCTTACAAAAGCATTGATTAAAGTGCTACCCAGTTAAGGGATTTTACAAAAGATCTGTTAAGATCTGAACCCTGTCAGGAGCTACCTGGCTATAGGACTTAAAACATCAACAAAGATGCTACCCTATTAGGGGATTTTACAAAGAACTGATTAGGTTCACCCTGATAGAGGGATTTTAATATGCTTTCACTCTTTATAAAAGCAATGATCTATTTTGACACTAATTGTCTGATTAGATCATACTTGTTGATCTCATCTCCGGTTTCCCTGACTGTTGATCTCTCTTTCTTTTTTCACCTCTGTGCCTGTAGGACTCCTTAGAAGATATCTCTTCTCTACTTTATACAATCATCAACTATCAACAACATTTTTCTTTGCATCCTATGACCTATATTTATATGAGAGTTCATCGTAATGAAACCCTTAACTCATAGAACCACCATGCTACAAAATCCACATTAAATCATGCAATCAGCAAAAAGCTATGCACTTTGATCTAAAGTTTACCTTACAAAACATCCATAGGAATAAAGTTAACTCCTGTTAAAAAGCTAACTCCACTTCTAAGTAGTCAATATCCTGTATAATCCAAATTTTAACTCAAACTGATCCACTAAATCCAATGCATATCTTTAGGTTGTTTTAGACTGGTATCACCTTATATCTAGTTCAACTTATGCATAATGAGACTAGTGTGTATTCTTAGATTGGTCTACCGATTTTCTTTATCTACCAGTGCATATGTTATGTTTCTTGTCTACCAGTGTCTTCTAAGTGTTGTGAGTGATTGACGACCCGTTACTGGTGCATAGTGTTTGTTGATGAACACTAATGACAATGTAATATTGCTAACAATCTTCCCCTTTGTCATTGGTGGAAAAACTATACACAAACTTCACTCACTTGCTAATCACAGTGCCTTGTATCGGTAGAACACTATGTTGACTTGGTGATCAGCACCTTCTTGGAGGCTCGTGACATGGCTTAACCATCTCCTGTGGATTGGGTTAAATCTGGCATTTATATCGGGCATTGACAGTTCGAGCTTTTGGTGCAACGGACAATGATTCCAATAATTGGTATCAGAGCCTTCAGTCACAGGTTCGAGTCTCCCTTCAGTGGGTGCTGAAGGTTCAGTTGGTGCTGAGGGGGAGATTGTTGACTTGGTACTCAACACCTCTTTGGAGGTTTGTGACATGGCTTAACCGTCTCCCGTGGATCAGGTTAAATCTGGCATTTGTATTGGGCATTGACAGTTTGAGCTTTTGGTGCAATGACAAATTATTCCAACACACTACTTCCCCTATACCGGACTTCCCCTAACTAAATGCTCCGGGTGAAAGTTCTACATTGTCCTATAATTTGTTGCCTTTGCACTTATCCTGTTGTCTGCTCATTCATTGTGTATCTTCTTCCCCTTGTTGCCTCCATAGGACAAAGAGTAATGTGTTTCTTCACATTTGAAGCTTAGTGAAGATATCCTTATATATTGTTCTAGCTGAGTGAAGAAATGGTGCCCACTGACCAGTTACATATTTTGTATTCTTTTGGGCTTCTGTCAGAGAAACAATGATATTTTCCATGTCTTCCATAGTTTTGTAGGATGGTTCATTGATTAGAGCTTCTATAGAATTTTTTGTTAGATTCATTATGTCAAATGTTGGAGCTAAAAACATTTGAAATCCAATGATATCTTGGATCCGCTTATTTTTCTCTTTAGCAATTTTTCTTAGTGCAAGAGTTAAACTTGTCATTTCTCTGTTATAGGATGTTGTAGTTTTGTTCTTAATATCAAACTGAGAGGACAAGGCTTTAATCTCTTTTGTTATCTTGGAAGACTTTTCTGACAGATCTTGCAAAAACACTTCAAAGTTTGATGTTATGCTCATCAAACTTCCTACTTCTTGAAGTTTCTATTGTAGAATACTTAGGTTGGTTGTCACATTCACTTTGATATCTTCAACCTGTTTGTGGAGTATCTCCACTCTTTTCTTCTCATAGTGGTCGATCGCCACTATTTCTAGATCTTTGAGATCCTCAACGATTTCTTGTGCCAACACTTCTAGCTGATTGATGACCGGTTCATCGCTATCTACATCAGTATCAGGAACAAAGTTGCACATAATGTTCTTTATAGTCATTAAGACCATGTCCTATTTTCTTTTGGTCAGCTCTTTGAGCTGCCTGGTTGACATCTTGTTGATGTCTACCACTATATCAGTAATTTTACTCCTTTTTGCTTTCTTCTTCTCAGAAAATGACAACTTCTTTTTAAAAGAGGAGCTTGGAATGTCTCCTTGTTCTTATTGTCCTTTCTCTTGCTCCGGTTTAAGTTGCTCGGTGTGGAATGGGATGTCTTTGTCTTGTCCCTTATTATCTTTTGTTCCTTGATGAGCTGTGTTCTCTGGTTGAACTTCTCCTTTTTGTAGATTTTATTCTGCAGGAGCTTTTTCCTTGATCTGAGCTTCTTCTTCTGGTTGCTTATTGACTACAGCATCTTGTTTTTGTTCTCCGGTGGGACTTCTTTTTGTTGTTGCTCCTCAGCTGTATGAAGTTCTCCCATGGGTATATCAATTTCTACCTCTTGTTTAACATTTATTTGTGTATTAGTTATGAAATCTTATGTTAGAGCTTTTTCCTTTTTAGTAGAAGATGCTTCACTAGTTGTGGATTTGACTAGTGGTGCTTGCATTTGTGCAGTTTGATCCTGAGGACCTAGTTTATCCAATGCACTAAAGTCATACTTAAGCCAGTAGTCTAGAGTTGCTTTGTAGACTTGATTCTCATATCTATTTAATATCTCTACAAATCTATCTAATGTCTTTAGGTTCATGGATGCTTCTTCTAATAGAAGCTTTATTCTCTCTTCGCTGAATCCAGGTCTGACCTTAAGCAATGTTTCCCTTGTGATTCTGGTGTTTATGCCTAGAGCTGTTTTCCATTTTGTTTGTAGCCTGTTGTTTAGTTTTGGTGGGAACTTGGACCTGTAGTCCCTTGGAGTCCTATGATAATCCATGAAAGTTTCTACTATCCCTACAATTAGCTTTTGTTTGTCCTCTTCATTTAGTACACTGTACCACTTTGCAACATTGTCCACTTCTCCAAAGTCCATTACCTCAGTAATTATATCATCAACATGCATAGGTTTAATGTTACATTTTCTTGGAGAAATGAGAACTGTTAGGTTTGTTTCCTGATCTTTGGTTAAGTCCACTAATATCGGTGCTTCTTGTCCAAGTACTCCTTTCCCTTTACAGATGTCAGTTGCTAGTTTAGCTATTGTTCTTTGAGCTGCTTCTTGTTCTGCTTGCTGCTGGGTCTGAAGAAGTTTGGTCCATATTGCTACTTATTCACTATGCACTTTCTCAACTTCTCCAATAAGCATGAGGCCTATCCTTCTTATAGTTGCAAAATTTTTCTGATGAAGTTCAGCTTGTTCTATGGCTTCTTCTAGAGTAAGGTGATTCTGGGCCTCAGAAGAGCTCTTATTCTTATCTCCTTTTCTCTATCTTATGAGGCTTTCCACTAGTCTTCAATATTTTGTAGAAGATGTTCAAGTAGAGTTGTGTGAAGTCCACCGGGATGAAGATTGAATTTATGAAGGTGGAACGCTACAACTTCTTCAATTTTTCCTTTGTCTTCATCATTGGCTAGTTCATATTTTCTTCTAACAGAACCTAAATTCCCAATTTATTTCAGTCCTGCCACAATTTCGTCAATTGTGGGCTTGGCTTTTCTAGGTGGATCCTCCTTTTCCATTTTGCTAGTTTTCTTCTTTATAATCAGAGGAATTATTTCCTCGGTCTCTATCTCTTCTTGATCCGTCTCTTGGGTACTCTGTACCTATTCAACTTTCTTCCCTTTTCCCTTGGGTTGCTATAAGGGCTTCTTTTTAGGTGTGGGGGTCCTTTTGTAGATAATCTTGATTGGTTCCTTTTTTGACAGATTCTGAAGAATCTCAATATACGTACCAAAATGATTGGCACTAAGATCCTCATTTAAGGCATCAGCATATGCCTTAGCAACTTTGGTAGAGATCTTGTAACCCAGCTGAGGAGCATATACATCTCTCGGTTCCACTACTTGAATGATGCAGTTGTTGGTGGTAACCAGAAAGCATACATCGCCCTTGTAATGATCAACTATAGTTGACGACACCCTTTCTCTTGTGTGCATTTTCAGTTGAAATTGTGCGAAGTGTTTAGTCATTGCACCTCTTAACTGGTCTCCTAGTTGATTGGCCATCTTTCTGATTTGATGCATAATCAGACTATCAGTTTTCCATACAACTTCACCGATTAACGGTAAAAAGTTAGAGTAGTAAAAATAGAGACATACCGGTAGGATCTTGTACTTCATTGACTTCTTCCTCATGACTTTGAGGTTCTTCAAATTGTCAAATATTTGGCTTTGGAGCATTGCATAGATGTTGTATTGGGCATTTTTGTGCATAATGCGATGCACAACGTGAATTGCACCACCTGATATGTTGTTGAAGTTGCTTGACTGATAGACCTTGTATCCAAGAATAACAAACACAAACCAAACTCCATCATCCTCAATGTCATTTACAGTCATGAGTCGACCATCAGGCTTGGACTTAGTCAGTTTGTTGATGATGACATTAGCGATGGTCCTTAGGGTTAGAGCTTTCCCTCGGTTGTTGTATCTAGTCACTTTGTGAAAATCGTCTTTGGTGATAGGAATACATACACCTCTATTGAGCCAGAAACCTAGTTCGTGAAGTCGAATGAGAAAAATTTGGATCACATCTTCATGGAAGATGGATGGGTAGTATACTCCATTGATGAGTCCAGATGATATCATCTTGGCATACTTATCTGGGAGCTTCCCCTCTTCACATAGTGACACATATTCTCCTTGAATATATGTTTCACCCAATTCTTCTTGTTTCACGTGAATGAATGTTGTAATGTCTTTAGTTAGGAGGACTCCTTTTGGTACAGATGAGAGTGCCCCAGCCATGTCATTTTATCTATTCTGAATTGGCGCGATATCATAAGCAAGTCGTTCGATTTGATCTCCCCTGATCAGCTCTACGTTAGCGAATGATGAGGCCATTCTTGCTAACTGGTAACTTGCAGAAAGTAGCTTGGATCGGTTTTGAAAATAGTGATTCTTAGTGATCAAAGCGTTAGAATAATACTTAGCAAAAGAATTCACAAATCATAAAGTAAGTAAAGTGAAGACTTGTGAGTAATTCTCCTTTCTTTTATAGAGTTAGGTTATAATGGTAATTACCAAATGGAAACTATATTTTAAACAACTACAGTCATAAATGCCTTACCTAAATTTTCTTTCCATTTTCCTGACCGGTTGATTATAATTTTCCTTACCGGTCTACCTTGCAGACCAAGTGAGTCTAATTTTCATTGGTCATACTGGGAATAGTAGAGGATCTACTGGTTCCCTCTGAGCCTTCACGACTCAGTTTGCTGATGAAATATCACCATCACCAAATGGTGATCTTTCCTTTTTCTTCTCTTTAGCGGAGCTCTTTGATTCTTTTACGAACCAAATATGTTTAACTGTTTTGATAGTCTTCTCTTCCTTATTGGTCTTTTCTTTAAGTTTGACCGGTTCCTTTTCCTTATTGGATAACCAGTTCTTGCACTCTTTAGCTTTGTGTCCAGCTTTGTTGCAATGATAGCAGACTATCCTGGTTGTCTTCCCTAGGTTCATTCTTCTTGTGTAATTGTGTAATCCATAATTCATATAGCTGACTATACTCTGGTTCTTATTTCTCTTGGTAAATACTAGCTTTGGGGATCTAAATGCCATTGTCTTGGATCTACATTATTTTGCCTTGTGTCCAAATTTGTTGCATGTATAGGATTAGCCCCTAAGGCTTCCCTTGCTACTACTGGACACAGGTATGGAACTGGACCAGCACTCACTAGTCTTGTGGCCATTTTTACAATAGTTCTTGTAGTGACTATTGTTGGTCCTTACTAGTGCATTTCTACAGTTATTAGTTTTATGACCCGGTCTCCCACAATGCTTGCAAGATGTGTTAAGGATATTCTTACCTTTTTGTGCTAGCGGTTTCTTCTTATCCTTCTTGATTTCTTTCACCCTAGAAGACTCACCATTCTCTTTGGTAACTTCACCAGTGAATCCAAGACTGATTTGATCTTTATGCCTTCTTTGAGATTTAAGTTGCTCATCAAGCTTGGTCAAACTTTCATTGCATCTTCTCAGAATTTCATTTGTTTCTTCAAGTTCATTCATCTGTTCCCTTAGTTGATACAATTCTAGAGAAAGTCTATTGCATGCTTCATTCCTATCATGCCAGCCTTTCTCCATGTAAGCATTTTCTTGGGTGGCACTCTACATTTATTCTTGAAGTTGTAGAATGATAAGTTCATTCACTCCTACCGCTTCCACTGCCCGGTCCATTGCTTTCTCATAGGTTGTCAAGGACTTGACTGCTGAGTTCCTTTCATCTTCAACTTTTCTCTTTTTCTCGATTAGTTCAGTCATCCTCAGGGCATTGTCCTCTTGGTCTCTCTTAAGATTAGAGATCTGATCAGTTAGGATCTGATTCTTGTCCATGAGTTCAAATACTGCCTCCTCAGCTTCATCAGATCCACTCTACCTAGAGAGCTCATCAATGGTTTCATTGCTCTCATTTAACTATAACGCTAGCTCCTTTCTCTTTGCAAGTGATCTCCTCAATCTATTCTCTAGAGATGCAATGATGTCATTGGCTTCCTCGAGCTATTTCTGATACTGGTAAACTTCCATGATCTTTCTCTCAAGCTGTTAGGCTTAGTATTATAGAGAGTCGATGGCTCTGATACCAATTGTTAATACTTTACTGGTTACTGAGAGGGGGGGTGAATTAGTAAAACTATCTCTAATGCAGTTTAAAACATGTAAATAGATTATTGAATATAAAATAGAATGTAAAAGTTGTTCAAAAGCATAAATAGAATCACATAGATTGACTAAAATATTTATACGTGGAAACCCTTGGTCAGAAGGAAAAAAAACTATGGTGAGATAGAGCTCACAACTTCACTACTCCAGAATGAAGGTGCCCTGTTAAGAGCTTACAAAAGCACTAATTAAAGTGCTACCCTGTTAAGGGATTTTACAAAAGATCTGTTAAGATCTGAACCCTGTCAGGAGCTGCCTAGCTACAAGACTTTGAAAATCAACAAAGATACTACCTTGTTAGGGGATTTTACAGAGAACTAATTAGGTTCACCCTGATATAGGGATTTTAATATGCTTTCACTCTTTATAAATGCAATGATCTATTTTGACACTGACTGTCTGATTAGATCATACCTATTGATCTCATCTCCGATTTGCCTGGGTATTGATCTCTCTTTCTTTCTTCACCTTTGTGCGTGTAGCACTCCTTAGAAGATATCTCTCCTTTGCTCTATGCAATCATCAACTATCAACAACATTTTTCTTTGTGTCCTATGACCTATATTTATATGAGAGTTCATCATAATGAAACCCTTAACTCATAGAACCGCTAGGCTACAAACTCGGCATAAAATCATGCAATCAGCAAAATGCTATGCGCTTTGATCTGGAGTTTACCTTACAAAACATCTGCAAGAATAAAGCTAACTCCTGTTAAAAATCTAACTCCACTTCTAAGCAGTGGATGTCCTGTATAATTCGGATTTTAACTCAAATTGATCCACTAAATCTAGTGTAGATCTTTAGGCCGTTTTAGACCGGTGCCACCTTATATCTAGTTCAACTTATGCACAATGAGACCGGTGTGTATTCTTAGATTGGTCTACTGGTTTTCTTTATCTATTAGTGCATACATTATGTTTCTTGTCTACTGGTGTCTTCTAAGTGTTGTGAGTGACTAGTGACCCCTTATTGGTGCATAGTGTTTGTGGATGAACACTAATGACAACTTAATATTTCTAACACTGATTCCTGGAGCTACTTTTTCAAATAAAGCACCATATAGATTGACACTTACTGAGAATGAAGAACTTAACAGACATGTGAATGAGTTGTTGTAGAAAGGTTTGATCAGAGAAATATTGAGTCCATGTTTTGTACTTATTGTGTTGGCACCTAAGAAGAATGGAGAATGGAGAATGTGTATTGATTCCAGAGCTATCAATAAGATAACAATGAAGTATAGGTTTCCTATCTTGAGGATGGATGACATAATAGATTGTTTGAGTGGAGAAAATTATTTTACCAAGATTGATTTGACAAGTGGTTATCATCATACCAAAATTAGAGAAGGTGATGAATGGAAGACTACCTTCAAGACAAAATATAGTTTGTATGAGTGGTTGGTTATGCCTTTTGGTTTGATTAATGCACCTAGTACTTTCATGAGGTTTATTAATGAAGTTCTCAAGATATTTTTGGGTAAGTTTGTGATTGTTTATTTGGATGATATTTTGATATACAGTAGGACTAAGGAAGAATACCTTGACCATATTCAACTAGTGTTGCAAAGATTGAAAGAGTAGAATCTACTGATTAATTTAAAGGAGTGTTTCCTTATGCAAGAAGAGATTGTGTATTTAGGATTTGTAATTTTAGCTGATGGTTTGAAAATAGACCCTGAGATGGTTAATGAAATTTTGGAGTGGCCTACACCTGATAATGTGGGTGAGGTAAGATCATTTCATGGTTTGGCTAGTTTCTATAGAAAGTTCATTAAGAATTTTAGTTTTGTTTGTAATGCTATGACTGAGACTGTGAGAGGAGGTAAAAAACATTTTAAGTGGATACATGGAGCTGACTTGAGTTTTGAAACTTTGAAACAAAAGGTTGTCGAGTTTCCTATGTTATCTTTACCTAATTTCAATAAGGTATTTCAAATTGACTGTGATGCAAGTGGTAGTGCAATAGGAGTTGTGTTGAGTCAAGAAGGTAAACATGTTTCTTTCTTTAGTGAGAAGTTGAATGATGCTAAAAATAAATATTCTGTGTATGATCAAGAGTTTTATGTTATTGTTCAAGCATTGAAAAAGTGGTGAAATTATTTGATTCCTAAGGAGTTTGTGTTATATAATGATCATAAAGCTTTGCAGTATTTGGGAAGTCAACATAAGTTGAATCAAAGACATATGAAGTGGATTGAATATTTATAGAGATTCTCATTTGTAATTAAGCATAAGAATGGAGTTACTAATTGAGCTGCAGATGCACTGAGCATAAGGTGTTCTTTGTTGACTGAGATGAAGGTTGCAGTACTTGGTTTTGATGAGATGGAGTTGCATGATACTGACCTTCATTTTTCTATGGCATGGAGAGAGTGCAAAGAACCAAATTTATCAGAACAACCAAGTAAGTTTGAGGAGTATTTAATCCAAGAAGGTATGTTGTTCAAAGGAATTCAGTTGTGTATACCAATAAGTTCCATGAGAATTAATTTGATTAAGGAAAACATTGTGGTGGATTGGCTAGACATTTTGGAATTGATAAGACATTGAGTTTGCTTAATGAAAAGTATTATTGGCCACATATGTATAACGATGTTCAAAATTTTGTAAGGAGTTGTGGAATTTGTTAAGTTGCAAAAGGAGTAAGTCAGAATACTGGATTGTATACACCTATTTATGTTCCTAAGAAACCTTGGAGTGACATCAGTATGGATTTTGTTCTTGGATTATCTAAGACATCAAGAGGGTATGACTCCATATTTGTTGTTGTGGATAGATTTTCTAAGATGACATATTTCATACCATGTAAGAAGACATCATATGTAGTGCATGCTATTGAGATTTTCTTCAAAGATACTGTTAGATTGCATGGAGTACCAAGAAGTATTATCTCTGACCAAGATAGTAGGTTTGTTAGTTTTTTTTAGAGGACTTTGTGGAAGAAGATGAATACTGAGTTGAGGTTTAGTTCTACATTCCATCCATAAACAGATCAACAGATAGTGGTTGTGAATAGAAGCTTGGGTAATTTGTTGAGATGTTTAGTTGGGCATAAGTGTTAGCTTGTGGCGACTGATCAGGAAAGTACTATACACTTTTTTTGAGGCTGACATATTTTTGACTATTTTTGAGCTGACATGTTGTAATTCCTGTTAGGAATGGGAACACTGAGAGGGGGGGGGTGAATCAATGTTCACTATATTTTAACTTTTCACTTTAATCTTTATGTTGAACATAAATGCTTAAGTACTAAAATAAACATTCACATAAACATGAAACATGAAATCAACACATGACACCAATATGATTATGGGGAAACCCAAATAGGTAAAAACCCTGGTGGGAATTGACACCCACTAATATTCTGCACTAGTGTTTTGTGATCCTTGCTAGAAGATCCTTTACCTCGTTAGGATAGCTTTAAAATGCTTTAAGTACAGTAGACCTTGTTAAGGGTCAGACCCTGTTAGGAGTCTTTTAAAATCATCCCTATTAGGGGAGAGGATGCATTGTCCAAGAGCTCACTGCTCAAGTGGTGAAGGCTACAACCTTCTGATCTCAAATACACACTATATCTGCAAGATGAACTGTCATTGTGACACTTCTTGTCAAATCAGTTCCTTTGATGCGATGATGCTTTGACCTCTAGCAAAGCTCTAATACATCTTCTAGTGTCTTTGCACACTTTTGCTCTGCTTATCACAACTCTATTTCCACTTCCATATCGAATACAATGGGTGCACCTTATATTTATGCGCTCATACAAAATATACAATTAGGTCGGCCCTATAACTAATTACAAACAATGCTTCCAAATGAATTAGTTTTAGCATGCTTACAATTATACATATAAACATGTCGGCAACCTAAATACAATGGGTGCATGGCCTTTACAATATTACATTATAATCACAAACCAAAATGCTAACTGTCAGCTCCATGCTCTGTTCACTATTGGCACACACTGGCTGTGTAACTTCAATTGACTATAACTTTCTCATCCTTGCACATCTATTTATGCGCTCATAGACTAAGCAAGAATATAGTCTAACCAACTTAACTTCTAGGGTGCATACCATAATTCTTCCGTACACATGTGCCATGATGCTCTGAGCTTCTAAAACTCTGTATACTGTCCAATCTTCAACACTTAACTGAATTCTTATCTTTACATCAAGTGCGCTGACTCCAAACTGCTATATGACTTTGTTGCCATAATGAAAACACTATATCTAGTCATATACTTCAGTATAGACAACTTGCCAACAATTCCTTCTAACCCTAAAGTAGAAAAATATTGTATAATATGGCTTAGGGTTAGGGATTTCATAATGTATGGTTTTAGTACTTGTGGCAAAATCGAGCTGTAAGGGATTACATATTGTAATCAGGTTGTAATCACTAGATAATAATAATATTGGACTCGTTGTTGGTGGACGTAGCCTAGGGATTGGGTGAACCACGCTAAATCTTTGTGTCTTTTGTTCTCTTCTATGTGGTTTATGTTTTTTCTGATATTGGTTATTTTTGCATGTAATTGTTATTTCTGCCTTGTTAATCCTAACAAGTGGTATCAGAGCGAGGTTTTTTTTCAGTTATCCTCTGCAGGAAGATCTCACAGTTTAGTGGGAGTCTCACGATTGAGTGGGAGCAATAGTAGATGAGGGTAGGCTAAAGATTGACAAGTTTAATGAGCAAAAATTTTAGTTATGGAAAATGCAAAAGGAGGACTATCTATATCAGAAGGATCTATGGCGGCCGTTGGAAGGAAAAGCCAAGAAACCAGCAAGCATGTCTGATGAGGACTGGGCAATTCTTGATAGAAAGGCTCTTAGTAGTATTTGATTATGCTTGGAACAATCTGTGGCATTCAATATTACACAAGAAATGATGACTGAAGATTTGATGAAAACCCTAGCGAAGTTGTATGAAAAGCCCTTCGCTTCAAATAAGGTATTTCTCATGAAGTGTTTGTTTAATATGAAAATGGTGGAAGGTGGGTTAGTTGCAGATCATTTAAATGAGTTTAATACAATTACCAGTCAATTAACTTTAGTCAATGTTATTTTTGATGAAGAAGTCAAGCTCTCTTGATTTTGTGTTCTTTGCCTAAAAGCTAGAATGGCTTGGTAATGGCTATTAGTAACTTTGTTTCTAGTTCTAATACCCTAAAATTTGATGATGTTATTGGTGTTATTCAGAATGAGGAAATTCATAGGAAAAGCTCAGGGGGATCCACATCAGGTAATGTCTTAAACACATAAAGTAGCGGTAGAACCAATGAGAGAGGAAAAAACTCTAGAAATCATGGGAAATCAAGAGAAAAATCAAAGGGAAAGAGGTTCGAATCCAAAGGGCCAAATGATTGCTGGTACTATGGAAAACCATGTCATAAGAAGAAAGATTGCTGGTCTCAGAAGAATAAAGGAGACAAACAAGAAGGTAACAAGGAGGAAAATGTGGTAAGTAATAAACTCGAAGAGGATGCCTTGCTTCTTTCTTTAGAAAGTATTGATGATTCATGGGTTTTAGATTTTGGGGCCTCATTTCATGCTACACCCCATATAGGTTACTTTCTTGATTATTTCCAAGGGGATTTTGGGCTAGTTTATTTGGGAGATAATGAACCCTATCAGATTGTTGGAAAGGGAAAAATTAAAATTAAGTTGCAGAAAGGGAATCATTGGCTACTACAAGAGGTAAGACATGTTCCAAGGCTGAGTAGGAATTTAATTTTAGCAGGGCAACTGGGTGATGAGGGTTGCATAGTTACTTTTAAGGATAGAAATTGGAAGGTTTCAAAAGGCTCCTTAGTAGTAGCAAAAGGTGTGAAAGTAGGCACCGTATATCTTTGTACAGGTCATACTATTCCTTCTACTTTAATTATTTCAGAAGATAATGAATGTTCAGGAACAGTGGTTGCAGTTGAGTAGGAAGAACATCAAACCATTTTTGTAGATTTTAACACAACACTGTGGCACAATAGACTTGAGCACATGAGTGAAAAAGGTATGAAATTACTTCATTCAAAGAAAGGTTTACTTGGTTTGAAATGTGTCAATATGGATTTCTGTGAAAGTTGTGTTTATGGAAAACAAAAGAGAGTTAGTTTTGTAAAGAGTGGGAAGGAAAATAAAAATGAGAGATTAGAGCTTGTGCATACAGATGTATGGGGACCAACTCATATATCTTCCCTTGGTGGCTCTCTGTATTATGTTACATTTATAGATGATGCAACAAGAAAAGTATGGATTTATTTCCTTAGAAATCTGATGTATTTCAAACTTTTAAGAAATGGAAATGCTTGGTTGAGAATGAGACTGGTAAAAGGTTAAAATGTCTCATATTTGATAATGGTGGTGAGTACTGCAGCATAGAATTTGAAAATTCAATGTAGCATCTTCCTCTAAATTTCATGATCTACTCTTTTAGCTTTCTGATGCACTCATTTTCTTCCTTGATATTTTCTATTAAAACTCTATTTTCACTTTCAACATTTTTCATATCTTCAAGAGTAGTCTAGAAAGGTCTCCATCTATATGAATTTCTTCATCATCTTTCTTAGAAAATATCTATTTAAAATTCAAGATCACCCATAACCAATTAAGCTAGAAATAAGTGACCAAGCTTTGATACATCGTAGAATATCGAGAATACTGAGAGGAGGGATGAATCAATATTTTCTAAAGAGTCATAACTTTATTCTTTTGTAGGCCCATCCGAACTTTACTTATATGCATCAAAAGGAAAAATGTAATCAATAAAGAAAATAAAGTATAAATACCATCCACAACAACATATACAAGGAGACACCAAAATTTTTATCATCGAAAACTAGGGAAAAACCATGGAGAGGGTTAACTTTCAATATAGTATAACTAGTTATAATATGTTACCAAATATGCTCATTACAAGGCTCATTATCAAAAGGCTCACTATGCAAAATAAATAAGTAAACAAAATATTGAACTATTACAATTGCATCGAATATATGCATGAATCCAATTTCTTTGAAGCTTAGCAAATAGACTATGTACACTTCATTAGTTCTTTTGTACCTTGCATCAAATCTCAATCATAATATTTTACCTTTTATCACATCTCATGTATATCATATATCTCATATCATCAAAAGAGAAATAACATATTTATACCAATTTAAACACATTTCAAGTCGACCTCACACACTTGATCCAAGAATTGAATCAGCTCCCAAAATACTTCACACATTCCAAAAAAATACTTCATACATTTCATCCAAAAAATTGGTCAAGACATAATGAAAATTAATACCAATATGAAGTCATAGGCTTCAAACAATTCTAAGCCTTATCCCAAAAATGCACAAAAAATAAAGATTCCTGGTGATTTACGAACATCATGATGAATTATTCTGCACCAAAGGAAACAAGGCAATTATTAGACCAAACTTATAAAACTTATATATTTTATGTCATAGAATCATATCAAGTACTAGCTTGAATATAGATACATTTGTTACTATAACTAATCGTGATGATGAAGAATGACTAAAATTAGAGGTATAAAAGATTGTAAAAAGATTAGATTAGTTATTATCATGTCATTGATGTCAAGCAATTGATTTCTAATTTATATTGAGTTTCCATATCATTCAGAGTATGATATTGATTGAGTGAGTAAAGAAGAAGAGGAAGAGAAATGTTGAAAAGATGAAGAACTTAATTGGGTAGATGATATAGATCGGATAATGTTAAGGTTATGTTGATATAATTATTTTCTATTAAACATTTGATTATATCAAGTTGGTAAAGAAGATTAGTCAAGTCGATAAGAAAAATAGTTTTGGCTACCGAGTAGAAAAAGTCATTCAATAGAAGGAAAGTAAGTTTCGGTAAATAAAAAGGAAGTCAAGACACCGAGTAGAAGTATTAGTTACCAAGCGAAGTTAACTGAAATTCAGATGAAGTTAGTCACTAAGCAAGGAACATAAATTAAATACAAGGATTAGAATGATATTTAATGATGAACTATGATGAGCTAGAAGATTTTAATGATGAGGAAGAGTTAGTTGAAGAGATCTATGATCAGGAAAATTCAAGGTGATGATCTATGATAAAGATCTAATAGAAAAAAGAAAAAAAATGGTACAAGTTCCAAGAAAGTCCAAGTTCCAAGGTGATGATAAAACGTGTTACCGAGCTCTAAATTCATTGAATTAGTGTATGAGGATGATTGG
Source organism: Chamaecyparis obtusa (assembly GCA_027943335.1). Lineage (NCBI taxonomy): Eukaryota > Viridiplantae > Streptophyta > Pinopsida > Cupressales > Cupressaceae > Chamaecyparis > Chamaecyparis obtusa. Next base: position 157,731 of record BSBK01004869.1, read on the forward strand.
ATGACTGAGATTAATCAAAAGAAAATGTAATAAAGGAGATTAAGAAGTGAAACAATATCTATATAAAGGATGAAATTGTATGAAAAAATGGCTGGCAAGTTGAAGGGTTGATGAGTCACCAACTGATGTTGTGAAGAAGGAAAAGGTTGAATTTTGGGTTAAAAAGTTGAGTTTGATGAAGTATTGATGCAAGTGGAAAGTGAAGGATTGAAGTGAAGAGAAAGACTAGATATAGGATCTGATTATATAAAAGGTAGTTGTAGATTTATAGGTCAATTTATTTACTATTACTTATTAACATTTGTGACAGAAAAATCTCTTAACCGAGTGGACCTAACAGTCTTATTATAAAATCCTTCCAAGAGGTAACATTCTAAAAGAGTGTTTGAAGACCTTTAAGTAAGTCACTCCTAACAAAGTGAAGATCCTAAGAGATCTAAAGAAAATCCCCTAATAGGGTCACATTAAATAGTGTGCATTGTAATCTTTAACCAAATTGGCTTTTAACCGAGCATACTTCAGAAGAGTATTTTTTTGGTGGGTGACAATTCCCACAATGATTTTTTCCAAGTTGAGTTTCTACATTAAATACTAGTGTTATATGTGTTGAATGATTATTGCGAATGATATTTCTAATTGATAAAGTTAATTTACTTTTATTAGTTAATATTGAAGTTTGGACTAATTGAGTTAACATCGAGTGGATTTAGAGAAAGTTTTAAGATACAAAGAATCAAAGATTACTGATTCACCCCCCTCTCCATAATCCAACAATTGGTATCAGAGTTGAGTACTCTTAAGGGATAAGTTTCAAAGACATGAGTAAAAGATCCAAAGATGTATAGGAGGGAAGTACCAAAGTTGAACAAGGAATGTTTCCCTACATGGAAAAGCAAGATGAAGTTACACCTATTAGGAATTGAAGATTTTGCAAACTACTTGTTGGAAAATGAATACACTCCACCGCCTCCCGCACCAATGATACTTGATCAGATGAGAGAAAACAAGGAACACAACCTGGTAATGATTGAAATTGCTTCTTCCCTAAATGATTATGAGTTCAATGATATAAAAGACTATGATGCAACAAAATAAATGTGGGACAAACTTGCACTAGTTTACAGATGTGATTTGCATGTACAAAATGATAAGGTTGACAATCTCATAGGAAAATTTGATGAGATGAGAATGAAACAAGAAGATAAAATTGCACAATATAGTTTCAGACTTAAGGAAGTAGTTAGTGCTATCAAAGGTGTTGGTGGAACAATAACTAGAGAAGAAGTGGTAAGACAAATTCTCAGAAGTCTTACACTAAGATATTCTATTCAAGTCTTTTCTATTCAGGAATTGAGGTCATTACTGAATAATACTTTTACTCTTGATGCTTTGATCGATAAGATAACTGCATTTGAGCTTAGTAATTTTGATAATAGTTTACCAAAGATTGAAACAAATTTTAAGTCATTTCTAATCATTGGAAGCTTAAGAAAAGAAAGAGAGAGTCATTGTAGTCCAGGTGGAAGTGACTATGCAAGTATCCTATTTGAAGAGAAAGAACAAGAAGAATAAGAAGCACTGCTGGAAAGGAGGCTACCGAGAGGAAAATGAAATTATAAAGGTAAACTGCCTCTAAATCTTTTATTGCAACATGATTTGTCACATTGCATCTAGATGTCCTAATAATGATAGGAATGATAAAAGTGACAAGAGGGAGAACTGATAGCATAGGTTTAGAGACTACAAAGATAAAGGAAATAAATCATGCTACCTAACTAAGGAAGTAATAACCGATGGTCAATCTGATGACAAAAGAGAAAGTGTGGATGTTGTTTGTGTTTCTATGAAGGATGATTTAGAAGAGGAAAGATATCAAGATGAAAAATCCCTTATTTCTCTTGTTAGTAAAACCAACCCATGGATAATTGATAGTGGCTACTCACATCACATGACTAGTGACATTGATAAGTTTGAGAACTTAGAAGAATATGATGGAGGATTTGTTAGATTTGGCAATGATGCCCCATGTTTTGTGAAAGGAAAAGGATCCATTGTGCTGAATGAAAATATTAAATGTGATAATGCTTATTGGTTCAAGGGCTAAAGTATAATTTGTTGAGTGTTGCACAATTGAACAACATTGGTCACCGACTGGTTTTTAGAATAGAAAAGTGAAGATTTATGACACTATTGGAGATATGATTGTAATTGGTGAACAATAAAAGGTAACTTATTCTGTTTTGATACTACTACAAAAAAAGTTCTTATTGTTAGAAATATAGATGCAGTAACTGAGAGGGGGGGGGGGGGTGAATCAGTTAACCACAAAAATATTACCACTGATCCCTTAAATATCTTAACAAATTATTTACTATGCCACTTGGTAAATATATAGAGAAATGCTGAAAACTTGATCCTTGAAGTGTGTAATAATTAAACTATTCTTAAGCATTCATCACTGATTAACTTACATGAATAAAGAAAATAACATGAACACAAGAGACACCAGATTTACCGTGGAAACCCAATATGGGAAAAACCACCAATGTAACTAGTTACTATTTTTCACTCTTCTAAAGTGATGCCCGGTTAGAAGCCAACCCGGTAAAAGGTTACAAAACACACTCTTAGGTGTGACCTTGTTAGAGAATTTAATCACCCTGCTAGGAGTGGCCTTGTAAGAGGTCTTGAAACAATTCAATAGAACTGTTACCTTGTTAGAGGATTTACAAAATGGTTGTTAAACCAACTCGGTTAAGAGATTTTGATATCATTGCTACAATTGCTAGAGAGTAACAATGAAATGACCTGCAACTGAATTGCTGAATATAGATCTCTGTTCTGTTTCACTAGATCCTTACTGATCAATTAAATCTTTGCTTCTCCTCAAGGATATCTGACCATCCTTCAAAATTCACACACACCTTTCTTCAAAATGATTTATGCATGTTGTTTTTCTTTTATTCACTACTTGACCTTCTATATATATGCCATTTCATAATCATTTAGATTGTCAAATTGGCACTAATAATTATTATAACAGTCGACTAGGATAAACAAACTGTAATAACAAAATTCTTTGAAAGGGCCAACCTTGCTCGGTAAACATTAATCCTGAAAAGATTTCCTTCGGTGACCGAGAGAACTCGGTAACCACAGCAAATTCTGCAACATCCTTTGGAGACTGAGAGAGCTCGGTAACCACTAATTTTCCTTCGATAATCGACGAGGCTCGGTTAACACTGTTACCCTATCATGTTTCCTTTACACACCCGAGAGAACTCGGTAGACACTAAAAACTGCCTAGCTGACCGACTGAGCTTGGTAGATACTGAGAACTGCTTAGCTGACTGACTGAACTCGGTAGATACTGAGAGCGATAATTGATATGACATTTGTGTGACATCAAAGACAACACATAGCTAATCCAACAATGTCCTTCAGATAATTGTATCCAACAATCTCCCTCTTTGGCATTGATGGAAACACAACATGTCATAGCACAATGAAATTTCACAGAGAAACCAAGAGTAAGAAACATATCCTTAGCTTCATTCTGATTCCCATCATCTTCAAACTTATTTCTTTGACTGAGAACTCTCTCTCTTAACTTCTCAAATTATTCTTAGAAATTTTTTGAAATGACAGCAAACTCTCCCTCTTTGACAACACATGCCAAAGACAACTTACATAGTTTCGACAAATATCAATGTACCTTATGTACTGATTCATATGCAATGATTCCCTAACTATGCTACATCAACTGATTGATCTTCAACATGTTCTGGTTGATGCATCACTAAAACTTTATTTAGCGAACCTTGGACAGGGGAGTGACCCCTAACTTGCCTCTTAGATACAAGAATGCATCCTTAGGTAGTGGCTTGGTGAAGATATCTGTAATTTGTTCTTTTGTATGAATATATTCCAATCTGATTTCCTTGTCCTGCACCAATTCTCTAACAAAGTGATATTTAATTGCAATGTGCTTGGTTTTGGAATGCATTAATGGATTCTTTGAAATATTTATTGCACTTATATTATCACAAAACATAACAACTGGTTCTTTGATCTCAACCTTCATTCCTTCCAAAAACTGTTTAAACCATATAATATTAGAGTAGTTTACTGCTGCAGCAACATATTCTGCTTCTACTGTGGATTGAGATGTGCAGTTTTGCTTTTTACTAGTGCAAGATACTAACCTCTTGCCAAGAAAGAATGCTCCACCACTTGTACTCTTTCTGTCATCAATGTTTCCTGCCCAATCAGCATCAATAAACACTTTTAAATCTAGATTGCCTCCAAATTTATACCATAAGCCATAATCTTCAGTTCCCCTTAAATACCTCAAGATTATTTTGATTGCCATCATGTGATTTTCTCTGGGTTTAGCCGAGAATCTTGTCACTATTCCAACTGCTAAGGCAATATCAGGCCTTGTGTGTACTACATACTGTAATTTTCCAATCATTGATCTGTATAAGGTCTGATCTACTTCTTTTGAATCATCATCTTTGGTAAGCTTCAGTCTAGTACACATGGGTGTACCAACTGGTTTTGAATCTTCCATACCAAATTTCTTAAGTATTTCCCTGATATATTTAGACTGAGTAATGTAGATACCATTTTTATTCTGCTGAATCTGAAGTCCAACAAAGAATTTTATCTGGCCAAACATAGACATTTCAAATTCTTTGTTCATAAGCTCTGAAAATTCTTTGCACTAAACATCATTTCCTGTAAACACAGTATCATCCACAAATATTTCTTCCAAAACAATTTTGTTATCTGATCCTTCTTTGATGTATAAATTGTTGTTGTCATTAGCCCTTTTAAAATCAATTTGAGTAAGATAGTTATGTAATCTTTCATACCATGCTCTAGGAGCTTGTTTCAGACCATACAATGCTTTGTGTAATTTGCAGACCATATCCCTTTTGTCTAGATCAATAAAACCTTCAGGTTGCTCAATGTAGACTTCTTCCTCAAGAATACCATTGAGAAAAGTAGATTTGATATCCATCTGATATACCTTAAATCTTTTATGTGCTGCATATGCAAGTAAAGTCCTCACACCTTCTAATCTTGCAACAGGAGCAAAAGTCTCTCCATAATCTATTCCTTCTTCTTGAGAATATCCTTTACATACCAATCTTGCTTTATTTCTTGATACTTCACCATCTTTATTCAACTTATTTCTGAATACCCATTTTGTCCCAATTACATTTTTATCTTTAGACTTAGGTACAAGAGTCCATGTCTTATTTTTCTCTATTTGCTCTATTTCTTCATTCATAGCCTCAATCCAACTTTCATTTTCTAATGCATCTTTGACATTTTTAGGTTCAAAATCAGCAAATAAACATGTACCTTTTAGTTTACTTCTTGTCATAGTACCATCTGATTTGTTTCCAATAATCTGATCTGGTTTATGATGCTTTTTGATGTATTTGGCTAATACAGGTTCCTTGCTTCCTGAATGAGTTACATTGTCATCTTCGTCATCTTCAGGTTCAGATTGCTCAGGCTTGGTAGATACTTGTTCGGTAGCTTCAGACTGAGACTTGGTACTTTGTGACTCGGTCTGAATTTCTTCTTGTGACCTGATTACTGTACTGGGCTCAGTAGATGTAGTCTCCTTACATGTGTCTGGCAATGTATCAGGTTCGATGTAAACAAATTTTCTGTAGTCCTCTAGTTCCTTTTTGCTTTCTTCTTCAATCTTTTCTGCAAACTCATCAATTCTCACATGTGCACTTTCTATGATTTTGTGAGTAGACAAATTTAGACATCTATATGCTTTACTTTTGCAAGAATATCCCAAAAATATTCCTTCATCACTTTTTACATCAAATTTTCCTTTTCTAGATTCTTTTAAGATGTAACATTTACTACCAAATACTTTTAGGTAACTTACATTTGGTTTGTAGCCATACCATAGCTCATATGGAATCTTGAATGTGTCTTTTCTCAATTGTACTCGGTTCAAGGTATGAACTGTACTGCTGATAGCTTCCTTCCAGTATTTCATAGCAATGTTCTTTTCAATCATTAGAGTCCTTGCACAGTCCATGATAGATCTGTTCCTTCTTTCGGCTATTCCATTCTGCTCAGGAGTTCTCGGGGCTGATACCTAACTTTTGATTCCTCTTTCAATGTAGAAATGATTGAATTCATGGGAGATGAATTCACCACCTCTGTCTGATCTCAAGCATTTTATTCTTTTTCCTATTTCCTTTTCTACTCTTGCTAAATACCATTTGAACTTCTCAAATGCTTTAGACTTTTCTCTTAAATACATAATGGTCATCATTCTAGAATAATCATCAACAAAGAGAATAAAGAATTTTTCTCCGGTATAGCTCTCAATTCCAATAGGTCCACATAAATCAGTATGCACAATTTCCAAAATATCTTCAAACTGATAGTTTTTACTTTTGAAACTAGACTTTCCCATTTTACCAATTTGACAATTCTTGCATAGACCAACATCAGGTTTCTTCAAAGTAGAAATACCTCTTACTTTCTTGAATTTTTTTATTTTCATCATGTTGTCAAAATTTACATGACACAACCTTTTGTGCCATAACCAACTTTCTTCAATTTGAGCAATAAAACATGAGTAATCACCAAGATCAAGATAAAATAGGTTACATTTGGTTTGTTTGCCTGATCCTATCAATTTTCCTTTGTCATCCAAGAGTCTTGCTTTGCCATTCATGAATTCAACCTTGAATCCAATGTTGATTAGCTGTGCTACACTTAGAAGATTATGCTTTAGTCCTTCGACCCAATATGCATTATCACATATAAGTTCTTTGGTTAATGAAATTCATCCCTTTCCTTTTATACAACAGGGTTCATTGTTTCCAAACCTTACATTACCACCATCAAAGTTTTCAAAGTGTTCAAACTTGGTCCTATCACCAGTCATATGATGTGAACATCCATTGTCTATAATCCATGTATCATTCTTGCTTATATGAGAGATAAGTGCCATCTCATCTTCATCATTATCAGATTCATCTTTTACAGCAATGAAACAATTTCTTCTTCACTATCATCTGAATCTTTAGCTAAAAAACATGTTTTCTTACCTTTATCCTTGAATGATTTGAAATTTTTCTTGCCATTGTACTTGTAATTTTTCTTCTCATCTTTGCTTTGCTTGTTTGGACACCTAGCTGCAATATGACCAATGTCTTCACATGAAAAATAGATTAAGGGAGTTTTACCTTTGTATTTTCCTCTGCCTCTTGAATACTTCTTTGCAAGTAATGCTTCAATAACTTCAAGATTGCTATCAAAACTTTCGTTTGATTCTTCTTCACTTTTTGATTGGATTTTATTCCCTTTCTTGAGTGAAAGTTTGGCCTCAAAAGCTGATTCAATATTTTTAGAATTTGAAACATAGTTGTCATAGTTATCCAGTTCAAAGGCTGTCAATCTTCCAACTAAGGCATCCAAAGTTATATTGTGATTTTCTTCACATCTTCTTTCTTGAATAGCAGAAACTCTTATTGCATAAATAGGGAGTAATGTTCTAAGAACCTTACTTATAACCGTTTCATCATCAATTTTTCCTCCAGAAGCTCTGATTGCACTAACACTTGTCTTGATCCTTTCAACATATTTTGCAATGTTTTCTTCTTCTCTCATTTTCATTTGATCAAACTGTCCTCTTAGGCTCTCTGCTTTGGCTCTCTTTACATTGTCATCACCGCCATAGATTTTCTTTAGCTTGTTCCACATTTCATGAGCAATTGTACAGTCTTTGATTTCATCAAATTCTTCATAGCTAAGAGCTGATGCAATGTCTATCATCATAGTGTTATGGTTCTTCTTCTCTGCAATGTCTTCAACAGTTAATGTGCCAGTAGGAATTGTATATTCTTGATCAATATATTTGCATCCTGAATCACCAATGGAAGCCAGATGTAGTCTCATGAGACCTTGCCATGCTGAAAAATTATTTGTGTTAAGCCTTGGAATTTCTCTTTTGTAAGACATCCTGATCTTTAGCTTAGGTCCTTGAAACCCTTCCTGCAAGCACCAAAAGCTCTGATACTAATTGTTGGAAATATAGATGCAGTAACTAAGAGAGGGGGGGGGGTGAATTAGTTAACCACAAAAATATTACCACTGATCCCTTAAATATCTTAACAAATTATTTACTGTGCCACTTGGTAAATATACAGAGAAATACTGAAAACTTGATCCTTAAAGTGTGTAATAATTAAACTGTTCGTAAGCATTCATCACTAATTAAATTATATGAATAAAGAAAATAACATGAACACAAGAGACACCAGATTTACCGTAGAAACCCAATATGGGAAAAACCACCAATGTAACTAGTTACTATTTTTCACTCTTCTGAAGTGATGCTTGGTTAGAAGCCAACCCGGTAAAAGGTTACAAAACACACTGTTAGGTGTGACCTTGTTAGAGGATTTAATCACCCTACTAGGAGTGGCCTTGTAAGAGGTCTTGAAACAATTCAATAGAACTGTTACCTTGTTAGAGGATTTACAAAATGGTTGTTAAACCAACTCGGTTAAGAGATTTTGATATCACTGCTACAATTGCTAAAGAGTAACAATGAAATGACCTGCAACTGAATTGCTGAATATAGATCTCTGTTCTTTTTCACTAGATCCTTATTGATCAATTAAATCTTTGCCGCTCCTCAAGGATATCTGACCATCCTTCAAAATTCACACACACCTTTCTTCAAAATGATTTCTGCATGTTGTTTTTCTTTTATTCACCACTTGACCTTCTATATATATATGTCATTTCATAATCATTTAGATTGTCAAGTCGGCACTAATAATTATTATAATAGTCGGCTGGGATAAACAAACTATAATAAGAAAATTCTTTGAAAGGGTCTATCTTGCTCGGTAAACATTAATCCTGAAAAGATTTCCTTCGGTGACCGAGAGAACTCGGTAACCACAGTAAATTTTGCAACATCCTTTGGAGACCGAGAGAGCTCGGTAACCACTAATTTTCCTTCGATAACCGAGGAGACTCAGTTAACACTGTTACCCTGTCATGTTTCCTTTAGACACCCGAGAGAACTCAGTAGATAGTAAAAACTGCCTAGCTGACCGACTAAGCTCGGTAGATACTGAGAACCGCTTAGCTGACCGACTGAACTCGGTAGATACTGAGAGCGATAATTGATATGACATTTGTGTGACATCAAAGACAACACATAGCTAATCCAACAATTTCCTTCAGACAATTGTATCCAACACTTATTTGATAAAGTTGAGGATGTATGGTTATGGCATAAAAGACCTTGTCATGTAAATTTTGATAACATGATTAAGGTGAGGAAAAATAATAGAGTCAAAGGTTTATCAAAATTGAGAAAACTTGATAAAGTGATGTGTAAAGAATGTCAGATTGGTAGGATGACCAAATCAAACTTCTCAAGAAAGTATTAGTCAATATATAATGGTGTTTTGGAATTAGTTCATATTGATCTCTATAGCCCTATGAAAATACAAAGTTATTATGGTGATTGGTATTTAATTTTGTTTTTTGATGACTACTCAAGGATGATGTCGGTAATGTTTTAAAAAGAACAGTTTGATGCATTTCAAATTTTCAAAGGGTATAAGACAAGAGTTGAGAAGGAAACATGTAAGCAATTGAAATGTCTAAGATTAGACAGAGGAGGTGAATTTATCTCTGATGTATTTACTGTCTTCTGCAATGAGAATAGAATTAACAGGATAGTATCTGCACCGAGGACTACACAATAGAATGCCATATTTGAAAGAAGGAACACATTAATAGTTAATGGTTCTAGAACATTGTTGATTGATAAAGAGGTTCCACAAACATTTTGGAGAGAAACCATTAATATTGTTTTCTACACTCTCAATCAAGTACAATTGAAGAAAGGTACAAACAAAACTCCTTATGAACTCTGGTATGGGCATACACTGAATGTTGGATACTTTAAAATGTTTAGAATTAGGTGTTATATTCAGAAAGATGCTAGGAATGGAAAGTTTGATGCTAAAGGAGATGAAGGTATATTCCTAGGATACTCCACAAAGAGAAAAGCTTATAAATATCTAAATAAGGGTACTAATTCTTTTTTGGAAAGTGCAAATGTGAGGATTGATGAATTTGCAGAAAGAAATGAAGATAGAAAAAATGAATCAGAAGATTACCAAAGATTTGTCTATGTACAAGAAGGAATTTATGGTCTCGTACCCAATCTTCTAGAAGATACCGAGGAACTAGTTGAGCATCCGTCGATAGATGAAAATATTAATGAATAGTCTACTGAGCCTATTTTAGAAAAGTATGTGAGAAGACACCATTCACCAAGAAAATATATTGGAGACAATGATGCAAGAGTGGTCGGGATAGGACCTAAGGTACTCCTAAGACCAATCCTACTTGCAGATAAACAACTCAGAAGCAACAACATAGAGAGGGAGAGAAGGAATGCAGATATATATTTTAACTCCTTCAAACTTTATACATGTTGAGCTGTAAGGCCTTCCTGGTTACTACCATTACAATGAAATTCAATTATAGAAGAGTTCTCATACATGCGAGGATCGAAGACTTCTGATTCTAATTTCCTCCATTGACTTCCTCCTTAACTCTAGAATAACTATACTTATTTATACAAGAGGCCATTGAACATGTCAACTCAAAATATCCTTAGATCCAGCATTGGAGAAAGCAACGACCTAGATTTAGGTCCACATGTTTCCAAATGAGAAATCCCAACATTAATATCGTGACCAAAATTAACTAGACATGTCGACCAACATCAAACAATTAAATTCCACCAATCGGTGAACTCAGGAACCAGGCAACACCAAACACACCAAACCAACTCGGCAAAGGAAACAATAAAATGGTAATCAAGCTCACTAGTGACTGACAAGAACACTTCACTGAGAACTTAAAGGTAGTTACCAAGAAAACAAAACAATATCTAACATATATTTTGCATCAGACAAGAATGCAGGAGTCACGACAAGAAGTAAGTTAAGAGATAACACATGTCTAATTTCTGAATTTGAACCAAGACTAGTCAAGGTTGCACTTTTAAATGAAGATTGGATTAATGCAATGAAAGAAGAAATTGATCAAATTGAAAAGAATAATACTTGGTCACTAGTACCGAGACCTGAAGACAAGAATTTTATTGGTACAAGGTGTATTTTCAAGAATAAAATAAATGAAACTGGAGATGTGATCAGAAATAAAGCCAGACTAGTATGCAAGGGATATGGGCTAGAAGAAGGTATTGACTATGGTGAGACATTTTCCCCTGTTGCTAGATTAGGAGTGAGAATTTTACTCGCATATGCTGTATATAGAGGTTTCAAAGTCTATCAGATGGATGTTAAGTTTGCATTTCTGAATGGAACTCTTAAAGAAAAAGTTTACATTGAACAACTTGAAGCATTTGTTGAGAATTATAACAAGGACATGATATGTGAGCTACACAAGGAACTATATGGTTTGAAGCAAGCACCCCAAGCATGGTATGAAAGATTACACTCATATTTAATCAAGATTGGATTTCAAAGAACAAGTGACAAAAATAATTTGTATCTGAAATGTGATAGTAATAATAAGATTTTGATTGTTGAAATATTTGTTGATGATATCATATTTGGAGGAAATGAGTCAATGTGTAAATCATTTGCTGAGGAGATGAGAAAAGAATTTGAGATGTTCATGATAGGAGATATAAAATTATTTATTGGACTACAAATTCAACAAGTCAGAGATGGGATCTATATCACACTATCAAAGTATATCAAGGAGATCCTAAAAATGTTTGGCACGGAAGAGTCAAAACCAGTTGGTACATCGATGGCTACTGGTTGCAAATTGTCAAAGGAAGATGAGACAAATGAAGTAAATGAAACACTCTACCAATCCTTGATTGGTAAGCTACAATATGGTGTACACAACATACTTGATATTTCTCATTTTGTTGGTATTGTTGCTAGATTTTCTACCAATCCAAAGGAAACACACATGTCTGTAGTCAAAAGAATATTTAGATATATGAAAAGAACCAAAGACTATGGATTATGGTACATAAAGGATGGAAATTTTGATCTAAATGTATATATTGATGGTGATTGGGTAGGTAATGTGAATGATAGGAAAAACACAAGTGGAGACGCTTTCTTTTTAGGAGAAAGATTAGTGACATGGTTAAGCAAGAAACAATGTTGTATTTCACTCTATTATCGAGGTTGAGTATGTTGTTGTAGCTATGAATTATTCAAACATTGTGTGGATAAAATAGCTACTTGAAGGTATGGAAGAGGAGATTACTGATCCAGTTACCATTTAGTGTGATAATACAAGTTCTATCAACATATCAAAGAGTCTAGTGATGCATTCAAACACAAATCACATTTCTATCAAGTATCATTAGTTGAGAGAACAAGTTCAAGACAAGCATGTGATATTGGAGTACGTAAATTCAAAGGAGTAGATAGCATATATGTTTACCAAACCACTACTGAAGGATTCTTTGGAGTATCTTAGAGGTAAATTAGGGGTTATTCTCCTATCCAATATTCACTAAGGCAAGATGCATGCTGCATCAATTCAAGGATTCATTGAAATATATATTTTTTGAGTTGATGCTAGTGTTCACTCTTTGGATGATGCCTAAAGATGTGAAGATATTTATGTAAGGAATGAGAAATCAGTACATTTGAAGTATAATTCACTATCTGAAGAAATTTTTCAGGAGTCTGTATCTTTGACATTGTTGTCAAAGAGGGATAATATACAATTAAAAGATTACTAAGAGGGACAAGATCTATTGAGAGATAAATATCCAAGAGGGAGAATACATAATTGATTATAGAAGGAGATCAAATAATAATTAAGTTAAAGCTCATAGGAAGTAAAGGCCAAAATCATGAATAGTAAGTGTTGCCATCATTAATTGGACAATGAAGATTGATAGTAAGTGTTTCCATCAATGCCAAAGAGGGAGATTGTTACTATAACTGATGGTGATGATGAAGACCGACTAAGATGAGAGGTATACAAGATTTTAGAAAGATTGGATTAGTTATTATCTTTTCATTGATGTCAAGAAATTGATTTCTGATTTATATTGAGTTGCCATATCATTCGGAGTATGATATAGATTGAGTAAGTAAAGAAGAATAGGAATATAAATGTTTAAAAGATGAAGAACTTAATTGGTTAACTGATACCGAACAGACAATGTTAAGGTTATGTTGATATAATTGTTTTCTATTAAACATTTGATTATATCAAGTTGGTAAAGAAGATTAGTGAAGTCGGTAAGAAACATAGTTTTGGTTATCGAGTAGAAAATTCATTCGGTAAAAGGAAAGTAAGTTTTGGTAAATAAAAAGGAAGTCAAAACACTGAGTAAAAGGTTTCAATTATTGAGAAAAGTTAACAAAAATTTAGATGAATTTTGTCATCGAACAAGGAACATAAATTAAATACAAGGATCAGAACAACATTTAATGAGGATTTGGAAAATGTTAATGATGAGGAAGAGTTAGTTGGAGAGATCTATGATCAAGAAAATTCAAGGTTATGGTCTATGGTAAAGATCTAAGTGGAAAAAAGGGAAGGTACAAGTTCCAATAAAGTTCAAGTTCTGAGGTGATGATAAAACATGTTACCGAGCTCTAAATTCATTGAATTAGTGTACGGGGATGATTAGATGATTGAGACTAATCAAAAGAAAATGTAATAAATGAGATTAAGAGGCAAAACAATGTCTATATAAAGGATGAAATTGTATGAACAAATGGCTGACAAGTTGAAGGGTTGATGAGTCATCAACTCATGTTGCGAAGAAGGAAAAGGATGAATTCTGATTCAGAAAGGTGATTTTGATGAAGTATTGATGCCAATGGAAAGTGAAGGATTTAAGTGAAGATAATGAGCGCACAAAGGATCTGATTATGCAAAAGACAATTGCAGATTTACAGGTCAATTTATTTATTGTTGCTTATTAACATTTGTAATAGAAAAATCCCTTAATTGAGTCGACCTAACAGTCTTATTATAAAATCCTTGCAAGAGGTAACATTCTAAAAGAGTGTTCCAAGACCTTTAACTAGGACACTCCTAACAGGGTGAAGATCGTAACAGGTCTAAGACAAATCCCCTAACAAGGTCACATTAAATAGTGTGCATTGTAATCTTTAACCAGATTGTCTTTTAACCGAGCATACTTTAGAAGAGTATTTCTTTGGTGGGTGACAATTCCCATAGTGGTTTTTCCCAAGTTGAGTTTCCATGTTAAATACTGGTGTTATATGTGTTGAATGATTATTGTGAATGATATTTCTAATTGATAAAGTTAATTTATTGTTATCAGTTAATTTTGAAGTTTGAACTAACTGAGTTAACACCGAGTGGAATCAAAAAAATTTTAAGGTACAAAGAATCAAGGATTACTAATTCAGCCCTCCTCTTCGTAATCCAACAACAGATCTAGTATCTATAAGAATATTTCCCAAAATGTGAAACCATATCTATAATGGTGGAGAAATGCGAAAAAAAACATGAAGAATAGAAACATAGAATTGTTGAAGTAATAACAATAGGTTAACAATCAACTTATCTTCAAGAGTTAATATGTTGACACCAGGGACAACCTATATAGTTTGTGCACAACATTCTCCTTTTCATATCACCAATAAAATCATTAATGACAAAAATCCAACAAAAAATTGAAGGTTTAAAATATTACAAACCATGAATTGGATGCTAACAAAAACTAGAAACGTGACATATAATGATGACTAGGAAATGACTATAAAATAATTTCCCTAGAACTTAATACTTATAAAGATACATCACCTTTTTTGTTTGACTAGTGCATTTTAGGTTTGACCCTAATGAGAATCAAAATGACACCCTAATTTAGGATCTCAATGGTGCATTTTCATATCTACATGGACACACATATTGAACCTCAGATGACATCTTTTTGAAAAAAATAAGTTTAGATTTTTGGTGTGCCAAAAATTAGGGTAGCATGTCTGCAATGATCATCACCTTTTCCTCGAGAATCACATATTTGAGTCTTTAGAATGATACTTTTTTCTCACTCATTGTGCATTTATATAGATCGACATCTACATCTATAGAATGATTTTTTGCATCCTTCAATGACTGCATCTATGGATCAATGTTTGCATTTGTAGTTTGATATCTCTACCAGGCTTAGCTGATATAGTTGGAATAGAGAGAAGATATCCTTGAAAGGATGTACACAATTTCCTTTTAAGAGTTCAACCATAACTCTAGTTGAGAATTGAAGTTCAAACTCTAACTTAGGGTTGAGTTACAAAAGAATATATTAGATCAAAAAACTTGATTTTTGTGCAAATTAAATCCCACAAATTGATAGGGGTGAAAAATGAATATCTCTACAATAGCCAACACATTGTTGTCATCATGATTAGTACTCTATTAGTGTGGGGAAATGACCTCAAGATCCATTTGTAACCATAAATGACCATGAAACGATCAGATGAATCCAATCAAGACCATACCATAATAATGGCTCCACTGAGTGAATCGATAGAAGTGAAAGGTCACTAGATGAAGATAAAAGAGTTAATGCTTCAATCCTCTATTGGTCTTCATTTCTAAGAGATTCCCTGATGATCCCTTCATGTTCTTTGGCCCCTAAAATGACCACCTTGATTATCGGGGAGAGTCCTCTCGATAACCAACCTCCTTTGTTAAATGTATTGTGTCATGGTGAAAGTCTATCAAACATCAAGGAGAACGCTAAGAAGTATTTCTGATGAAATTACTACACTTATTGACATTCAAAATTATTTTGATGAGACATAAGAGATGTCTCACTGATATATGGTATTTAGTGGCATAACATCACCCATCGAGCTGAGCTTTTAATCCTCTAGCAAACACCCAAATTACACTGATGTGAAGCTATATGGATATCGAAGAGACTCTCACCAACATAAGGCCCCCTTGGGCTAACTAGCACTATTGAACGATCTTTTTTTCCTTCTACGATCACCTAAGTTACATTGAAGAAAAACCCTATCGGGATGACTTACATTGATAACAGCCACCGAGACATCATGACCCATTGGACCATCCTTTTTGTCTTTCTGCGACCATTGAAGCTTTCTTGATGGGTGATCAGTTTAGAAAGACCCAAAGATGTCTTGCCAAAACATCACTTGTGTTGCAAATACCCAAACTGCATTTCAGTGAGACTCCTGAAAAGCTATACCAAAATGACCCTATCCATGCAAGTCAATACATCGATGAAATACATAGTCACTTGATATATCTCCACCTCCCATCAAAAAGACCAAATTGGTGAAAGTGAAAGGAATTTATATTGATAACATCCTTATCAATGAAGCACATAAACATTCATTAGACCACCCAACTACGTTAAAAACTATCATTAGTAAGACAAAAATAAGTCTCATTGATGAGCCCTGTCAATGAAAGAAAAACTTCAATGGGATGCTAAAACACTCTGTCGACGGCCTTGGTTATATTGACAATTTCTCATCGACAAGAATGAGAAACTTGTCTCATCGAAACCCCTTGTTGTCTCTCTATGCCAATGAACCTGAGGTATGTGATTTTGGTTAGACCTGTAAGATGTCTCATTGACATTCTACTCTTGGACTCGAGAAATATCTCATGGCTCCATGATTGAAGAGACCCCATAGAGTCTCATTAAAACTCTTCCTTGGAACGTTCTAATAGATTTTAGCTCCCTAGGCACTATTCAGTTGAATCTTTGTGATGAAAATCCTAACTAGAGGGCAATGGTGACAAAAAGTCAACAATTATTCTTGTTATGAATGTGGTGTTTCTATTGTTGTTGTCATTAGTGGTTGTCATTGATATCAACATACATTGGTTGATTGGATGAGGTTCTATTTTGATGCTTTGGTGATCCAGATTAGTGGACTTTGGATGTTGTGTTGTAATGATATATCTTTGGTCCTGTTTATCATGGTCCCATTCATATTGTAACATAATGAGATACACTCTTTTGGGCTTGGTCCGATCTAGAAATTGGTTAACATGCTTCAGAAACATAATATGCATTATAATATATAAATTATATTCTTTGGCTCTAGATATTATGGTAAATGGGTAGTGTATTATTTTGAGTCAGGAGTTTCTGTGTGGTCCACATTTCATTCCTTTCCACCAAGGGAATATTTTGTGGCGATCTAATTCAAATTCTATTTGGCTAACTTAGATGATTATGAAGGAATGAGATTGTATAAGGAAAAGATGATTCTATTTGAAGTTCATGCGTATGGAATGATGTGAATCTGTAAGAAAAAATCTAGATATTACCAAGTATGTCAAAGTGTGTGGCTGACGACAGAAGACCAGATGGTTCTTCTAGTGTTGTAGTTGGTGATAATTATTTTAGTGGTAGATTCCACTTCATTATTCTTCTTTTGATAATGAGCCTTTTTCTATTGGTTGTGATAGACAAATAGTGAGCCACCCTTTGTAAAAATCACCTTAATCGGTGTTTCATAATTGAGAATTAGCATTTTCTATGATTTTTCCCATTTTGGGTTTTCCACATAAAATATGGTGTTCATTATATATGGTGTTCTTATGTGCTTTCATGTTCATATATATTTTATCTATCTAATTGAATTAGGGTTTCTCTAGATTAATGAAGATCAAGAAAAATATTTTATGATAACTAATTGGCCCCCCTCTTAGCTATCTAGATTGTTCAACAATTGGTATTAGAGATTTGGTTCCTCAAAGAAGAATTTAATCGCTTGAGGTAGATTTGATGGAACAAAAACTGATAATTCATGTGTTTGATGGATCCGACTACAATTTCTAGGAAGTGCAAATGAGAGGTTATCTTATTTCCCTAAGCTACATTATTTTGTAAACAATTCAAACAAAATATGTTGTACTGGAAAATGATACTACTCCTGCGAGTGAGATTTCAACCTATGAAGAGAAAGAAAAAGAAAGGTATGCAATCTATAATGCTTTATTAAAGACAAAGTTAACAAATTTTATTTCATTGAATATTTCTTATTAAGTTTGGGAAAAGTTGAAAGAAATCTATGAAGGAAATGATAGAGTCAAATTATTAAAGAAGTTGATAGTGTAGTAAATGAAGTAAAAAATGGAGGCACTTTGACAGATAAAGATGTTATAGAGAACATTATAATGACTTTACCAAAAAGCTATAATGATAAGATCAAGTAAAAAATTGAGCCACTTTGACAGATAAAGATGTTATAGAGAACATTATGATGAGTTTACCAAAAATATATAATGATAAGATCTCATCTATTGAGGAAGTTTATAATCTAAAGAAATTCATCAAAAATAAACTCTTTGGCACTTTAAATTGAGTAAAATTGGAAAAAAAAGAAGAAGAAATCTGAAACGACCTTTAAAGCCACAAAGAAAAAAGAAGATCCAGATAGTGAGATTTCAGATGAGTTGGAGGAAAACTTTATAAGAAAACTGAAGAAACATATTGACAAATACAGAGATGTCCACATGATGCACACTCATCTACAAATCTGCAGATATGTAGAGTGTTGTTGGGGCATTACAAATTATCACCCTACAATCATAACACCCAAATTCTCCACCCACTAAGGCCCATTTTCGTATTTACTCAATATAATCTCATTTTCAAGATTAATTAGCTATTCCTCTACACACTTCAAGGATCCTTCATGCATTGTAAGTACTTGACTATTTTATTTGGCTCTCATACATAGCTTCTCTCCATGCTGGATAGTTTGCAGCTCTTTCATATTTATTTCAATTATTGATCAACCTTCATTCCATCAATTTTTGGCTTTTTAGTGTTCAGGGGAGTTCACTCTCTTCATCCATATTGTATCCTTTTAGCATATCATGTTATTATTTCTACATTCTTATTATTTTAATTACATATCCATCATCTTTGGTTATTTATCACCATCTTTGTGTCCTTTTACTACTATAGAGGTGGAAACACAAAAGAAGGGACTTGATTGAGGCAGGTCTCAAAATAGCCCCAACATTTCTCTCATTTTCACGTGTATAGATTTGTAGACACATGAGCTCAATATATTAGCTTCATAAATCCTTAAATCTAGTGCCATATTCCCTCTCCTTCATTTATCATTGTTTTCATAATATAATCAATAGTCCTTATTATTCTATTATCATATCGTCTTTTGTTCTATCTATTTATTTAGTTTCTATTAGTTTTGTTTGGGTTTCTATGTCACCTTTCATACTTTATTCGTACGACATGTACGCATACCGTCTTTTCATCATGTACTTGCATTGGAGTCCTAGAGCTACATGTGTCCGAGATAGTGAGCTTACAGAGCTTGGTGATTTTTCTCTGTCATTATCTCTTTTGTTTGTCGTAATCAAAATGTTTTTATCAGGTGGCATCTTTAAGCTATTTACATTTAATTGTGTGTGGTTCCTTAGTTGTTAAAAAATTATTGCACTCAAACACTTTAAAGTCACTTAGAACTCTCTTAAATACACATGATACTTAATCTCCCTAGATCTGCATGCTAGTAGAAGTGAGGAGGCACAAGGGAAGTCCCATCTCTTAACACTCTAATAAGTCTCTAGATCAGTGTACTTTTTCTGTCTACACGTACTCATACTCTGTTTAGATGGAGAAAAAGGTAAAACATATATCAATCAAAGATGCAAATAGTACATGAATCTATACAAGTGAACCCAATGGCACTACTCAACCATAAAAGAAAATTGCTAGTTAAAAATACAGGTGTTAATAATCTAAATAATTGATCAACTATGGAACCAAGAAGTCTAAATAATGGAGCCAAGAAAATGAGATATGTCCCCAAAAAGAAAGGAATATCAAATGATAATTTCTATAGTGCTAAAGGAAGAACCTCCTCTAAAAAAGATGATGATCAAGATCAAGAAGACAACAATCTAAATATGCACTATAAAGTACCAGTAATTGAAAAATGGTTATGTACCTAATTCACACATGTATAGGACATGAATCTATGAGATTCAATGTTGTTGTAGAGGGAAACTTAGAAAACAAAGGTGTGATAGCAAGATAAAAGGTATTACACAAAACCAACATGGTTCTCTATGATAAAATGCATGTACAAAATAAGGCACAATAGAATTTGCAATATTCTTAGAAAAGAATATACAAGAGGGGCATTTATCTCTGTGTGTCTACAAATAGAGAAGTGCATACAAAAGATCCTAAATATTGTCAAATAGGGTATAAGTACTATAAATCCATGGAGAACAAACTAGGTGAAGTCATCCAATGCAAAGATATCCATTTCAGATGCTAAAACATCCAAGTAATTAAGTAGATAGTGAAAACAAAAAATTTAATAAAATGTACCCAGAGACACAATCTAGAAAAAATAATTGTAGATATAGATACAAAACTTTGAGATATTTCTACAAGTAGATTGGTGCTAGAATCATCTTTCCAATGATATCTTCTTTGCACAATTTTAAGTTCATTTTTCTCAAGTTATGAGCGAAAAAACACAAGCAATTTTTTTAGGGAAAATGAGGGTTTGGAGGGTATCCAAAAAAAATAAAATTTGAAAAATAAAAACTTTCCAAAAATGAAAAATTCTTGAAAAAATTGATAGTTATTTTGCTTCAAAAGCTATTAAAAATAACCCAAACCCAAATTCACAAAAGAAGGCAAATTTAGAGACTCTGCAACATGTTTGAGAAAAAAAAACCACAAAATTTGAAAAGGGTTATATGATGCCATGTTAAAATTTACAACACAAGCACCTTAAAGATCAAACAATGAAACATGAACATTTTCCACAAGAAGGGCATCAAGAAAATAATTGTTACATATCTCAAGAAACAAATATTACATAATTGCAAGATTGCTGGATGAATTACAATGAAGAGATCAATTTATTTTCTATAAAGTAATATTTCTAAAAATATGCAAAAGCTAACACAAACTAAAAATAGAAAACTAGAGCTAAATAGACAAACTAGAAGAGCATGATATGCATAATGTACAAATTGGATCCCAACTAGTCTAAACTAACCTAAATTAGGCTCAACTAAGTAAACTTAAGCTAGACATGCATGTGCAAATATGTGCTCAAATGCATGAGATTATTCTTGAGCATGTGCACAACTAATTAATGAAACATATTTAAATATGTTTAATGCAACAAACATGCTTGCTCTAATATATTCCAATACCATTTTCCCTTCTTATTGTGTGTGGGTTATTTTTAATATTTGAGAAAGAAGAATTAAAGATCCAAGTAGAGTAGGCTAAGAAAAATATATTCATACTTTGAAGGATCGAAACTCTTGGACGTTGTGTCTTAGCCACATAGTCTGACACTCTTTCTGCAAACCTTCAGGGAGATGATAAGAGTGAGATCTTAAGTGAGAATCCATTTTTTATATTTTGCATTAGTCGTCACTAGAACTAGGTCACCTAGCCACATAGCCCCATATTTTAAAGTTTGAATTTCAACAATGGGTTCCTTGTTTATTCCCTTTTCTAGATATGTTCTTCTAGTATGTATATTTAATCTAAAGTTTATTATTGTCAACTTTGTATCTTTACACCTAGTTCTTTCTCTATCTTATGCAATCACATCAACAAGAAATAAAAAAGAATAATTTAATACAATCAAATCCTCATTGTTTGTGGACTTGGTTGTGGCATTCCAAAATCTACTTATCTTTGTAAATTATGCTATGTAACATGCATATCTTAAGGGTGATCTATATTTAGGACATGTGGTAACATGGTATGAAGACTTTTTATGTATGACCTATATTTAGGTTTGGTGGTAGTGTGTTAAATAAAATGGAAATATATTTTGTATTGAAGATGACATGTTTAGTGGCTTGATTGACATATGTAGTTACCTTATCGGATGTATATATAAATATAGAATTTATTTTGTATCTATAGTATTAGTGTGAGTGAGAGGTGAAGGTGATATAGAGATAACCTATTTCGGTGAATTTCTAGAAATAAAGTGTAAGTAGAAGTAAGTTAAGAAAAGTGTTGATGTGGTATCAAGAGAAGGATTTACATACTATGTTGCAAAAATTTGGTGTGGACTAGAAGAAGATCTATATTGGATCTACGATTCTCCATAATTATTGCGCTATTAATTGGAACTATTTCATGTATATGAAGATGGGATTTTATTAGTTCACATTTTGTCCATAAGACATATTTTTTAATACCTATTTTTTATAAGCATAGTTAGCCCAACCGACATTGAGCCAAACAACAGTGAGAAAACCAACAATAAGACCTCTATTAAAAATTACCTTAACTAGTGTTTACTTCCATGAGAATTATCTTCTCCATGGTTTTTCACATCTTGGTTTTCCATGTTATATGTGGTGTTATGGTGTTCATTGTTCTTATTCTTTCATACTCTTATTAGTCTTTATTATTTGAATGGTTTATGTGTATATCAGATCAGTAAAACTTTTAGAAAGTATTTTTGAATAACTAGTCCACCCCTCTTATTTATTTGGCATGTTCAATAATTGGTATTAGAGCTCGATTCCTTGTAGATAGAGATTAACCACTTGAGGGAGATCTAGGATGTTTGAATAGATGGAAGGAAGATATAATTCTAATAAAAATTGGAAGATCATGATGAGTGAAGTTAAGTGCATTCAATCTGAGAATGAGGAGTTGAAAGAAAATTTTAATTAAGGAAGAAAATTCATGTATCTCAAGTTTGATGGATCAAATTTGGAAATTCAAAGAGAGGCACAAGGAAGTAAGTCAAGAACTAAAGGAGTCAAAAGAAAAGGTGGTGAATCTAGAAAATAAATTGAGTCACAATAAAAATACTGAGGAATTTCTCAAGTAAGAGATCAAAAAGAAAATGGAAGAATGGAAGAAGAACAAATGAAATATAAAAGACATCATCAAACAAAGTTCAGGAGAAAATGAAAATCTAAAATAGGAATTGAAGAAGCTAAAATCTAAAGAAAAGTTTTGTGAGAGTAGTACTATCATAGATCAAATTTTAGCTCTATAGAATAGTCACAAACACAAGGAAGGATTAGGATTCACTAGTGAGTGTTCAGGTCTAAATAATAAAGAGAAAGGAAAGGAAATCAAAGTTGAATCAAAGTCCAAGACAACAAGAAAGGTCAAGAATCAAGGGACAACTTCAACAAGGCCTCCAGTCAGGCAACCAAATGCTCAAAGATGCTGATCATTTAACAGTTACTGCTGTTGGCATTAAGCAGAATTTCCACTAGTGACAACACTTATCTGCATTCTGAGTGCAAACCGAGCAAAACAGTGCAAACCGAGCAGAACAGTGCAAACCGAGCAGAATAGTGCAAACCGAGTAGAACAGTGCAAACTGAGCAGGACAGTGCAAACCGAGCAGGACAGTGCAAACTAAGCAGGACAGTGCAAACCAAGCAAGACAGTGCAAACCGAACAAGATAGTGCAAACTGAGTAGGACAGTGTAAACCGAGTAACATTATGTCTACCGAGTCACCAGTATGTACCGAGTTCAAAACCTACCGAGTGGTTAGTATGAACCGTGCCTTCACTTCTACTGAGTGCATGACAATGCCGAGTAATGCAGTGGACGTTGAGTATCAGAAAGTCACCGAGTTAGTTTGCAGGAACCATGTAACCATACTTGGGCCGACATAGTAGCACTTATGTTTATTTGTCAAGTCGACTTTGTAATTGTAATTGTAATTAATTGTTTAGACTTGTATATAAACAATGTTGTAAAAATTGTCAAGATGTATGAAATGAGTATGAATGTGAAAAAGAAAGAAAGGCAGAGATAAGCAAATTACAAAGGGCTACAGCAGTATAAGGAACAGCAAAGACAAATTCATCACAGAAGGTGATCAGTACATCAGCGAATCTCAATCAGCAATCCAATTGCAAAGCAAGAGATATATTGTTTCATCCTAACAGGTGAATCAGTACTAAAATCCTTTAACCGGGTAGACTTAACAATCTTTTGTGAAATCTCTTTACCGAGTACATACTTCTTTTGTAAGTTTGTAAAAATCCTCTAACAAGGTGGACCTAGCAGTCCTTATTGCTCCTAGCAGGGCAGATCATCAGAAGTGATCAATTGTAAGCCTTAACCGGCCAACTTTATTCTGCAGTACTAAAGCTTTGTGGGTTTCATCGCCACCCCAGTTTTACTTTCTTTTTGGAAGGTTTCTGGGTAACCAAATCTATGTGTCATTGTTGTGAATGCTTTTAAGTTTCATGCTTTCTATATGCAAAAGGTTAAAGTGAATTATATGTTAATACATCTGTAATTGAAAGAAAATTTGAAGTTACTGATTCACCCCTCCCCTCTCAGTAACTTGGTTAATTCCTGAATATTTCCAACAATTGGTATTAGAGCAGCATTGGTTCTCAAGATTAAGCTTAACTAGCTTGAGCAAAGATCCAGGACAATGGAGGTATTCAAACTGAACAAGGTGATTGAAAATGAAAAGCTAGATCTGGAAGTGGCCATAGCTAAACTTAAAGAAGCAAAAGAACATCTTTCCCAATCCCTAAGAAGAAGGAAGGAACTTGCAAATTAGATGAATGATCAGAATTACATTGAAGAAAAGATTGAAGATCTTTTTCCCTCAGATAGCTCAGATGAAGCAAACAATGCTGTCAAAGAACTCCTAGAAAAGAATGGGTCTCTGCAGGAAGAAGTGAGAAAATTAAAAAGAGAACAAGAGCTACACTCAACAAGATTTTGTGAGATCTTAGAACAAAAAAACAAGTTGAAAGATGAATTAGATGGAAGGAACAATGAAGTCCAAAATAAAACCCTTCAGCTAGAAAACCTAATTGATCAGATCTCCCATACAAATGAGGAAATTCTGACTCTAAGATTAGAAATAGAAAGCACAAGAGAAGAACTAAGATCTGAAAAGAAAATCAATCTAAGATTGGTGGATGACCTAAACACCGAAAAACAAATCAATGAAGGAATGCTGAAAAGCCAAGAAGACTTAAATTAGCTGTATGAGCGAAATCTTCATAGGCAGAAAGGAAAAGCAGGACTTGGATACAAAGGAGAAGGTGAATCTTCTAAGCAAGGTACTCAAAGAAATCAGAAACCTACTTGTAATCATTGTGGTAAAATAGGACATACTTCAAATAAATGTTGGAGCAATGAAAAAGCAGAATTCAATGGAAAATGCTACAACTGCAATCAACATGGTCACAAAGCAAATAAATGCAGGGAAAAACCAAGATTCAGAGGTAATTGTCACAAATGCAACAAACAAGGTCACAAGGCATCCGAGTGTAGATCCAAAACATTCAATCTAGCAGAACAAATTATGAAAGCAATGTTTGGATGGGACTACAACACCTGGTGTAGATGTCATTACTGTGGAGAATATGGACACATTGGCATGAATTGCATAAAACATCATCTAAGGAAAAGAGATACTACTGTAAGATGCTTCAAATGCACTAAACTCGGTCACATTGCCAGAAACTGCATGAATGCTAGTGAAGTTGAAGATGGAAAGAAGAATGAAGCAACTAAGGTCAGGAAACAGGCGAGACAATAATGGGTTCCTAAATCTACCGAGAAAACCAGTCCAAGTAATGGAATGGGTGGCTCTACCGACTCAAACTAAATTTCCAAGAAAGCACTGGAACTGTATTCTCATAGACCAATCTCAAGCAGTTCTAGAACCGAATTAAAAGAAAGATCTAAATCAGCATACAAGATGTAGTAAGATCATAGGAAGGTCGGTATCAGTTTTCACCGAGCAAGGTCGGTACCAGTCTTTACCAAGTGAGGTCGGAGCAATATGAATTCTCGAGTTCACCAAGTTGCACAGTCTTTACCGAGCAATTAATTCTTAGTGGGTGACAGTCTGTCGGAATTCATACCCTAATTTGTACTGAGCATTAATGACAGAGTTGTAAACAAAAGGCAAGAAATTGAACTCATTCTTCACCGCGAACTTTAGCACTTTGAGAGCAGAAAATTTCAAGAGCAATCCAGTGATTCAAATACTTTTGCGAAAAGAATTTTCTGTGAGCTACCATGGCATCATCCAGCACTTTAGCAAAGAAAGGATCAGAAATGTTAGTCCAAGGGGAATGGAGAGCACCAGATT
Organism: Chamaecyparis obtusa; assembly: GCA_027943335.1. Taxonomy (NCBI): domain Eukaryota; kingdom Viridiplantae; phylum Streptophyta; class Pinopsida; order Cupressales; family Cupressaceae; genus Chamaecyparis; species Chamaecyparis obtusa. The sequence continues at coordinate 183,928 of BSBK01004869.1, forward strand.
TCAAAATCGTGCCCGCAATTGCAGTAGCCCTAGATCCGAACGGAGCTCAATCTTAGATTCCTCCTAAGGTACTACTTATTAATGATATTCGCAATCATTTCAATTGTGCAATTCAAGAAATGGGAAACCTAGAGCTAGATATTGTGCGTGAGGAACTGTGTGTGGATGGTATTCTAAAACCCGAACCAAACATCTAGAAGATAAAGGATTAGTTCACATTGCACATTTACCTCGAAACTTTCAGGAGAAATGGGTTAGATACATTCTCAGCCGTGTACATGATGGCAAGATTTGGCTTGAGCAACCCATAGAGATCACCAAGAAGATGATTCATCAAATCACCGGTCTTCCCATGTTGAACAAAGCTAAAACTACCAAAACCCTAGGTCGGCCGGAACTGGAGAAGAAAACCCTAGTTGAGTGGGATGGTAGAGGCATGAAAGTAAGCAGCATTACCGATGCTGAACTGAAGTTTGGTACACACATAATTGCCCATAAAATATACAGTTCAAGTCGACAGAATAGTGTCTCCTGTGAAGCCATTAACTTAGCATACAAAGTGGTCAAGAATAACTTATCATTTGACCTTGCAGATTTATTGTTAAAATAGTTTAACAAGAACATGGAAAGCATTCAAACTTCCAAAAACAATCCATGTAAGTTTGGATCTCTACTGGTTTGTTTATTCTTCTATGTTCAGAAATTCTTCCCTTCCAAAGGAAAAGTTGTATGGAGAAAAGATGTGCCAGTTCTTTATGAGATAAATGAATATATTTCAGAAATGGGTGAAAATTTTGAAAGCATCATGGATAGTTATTTTGGGTCTTTCAAAGAGAAAATGAATGATAGATTCCAGATTCCACAGAAGTTGGTGGAAGATTATAAGGATGACATTTGTTTCATGGTGGACTGTGACAATGCATATATTCAAGCAGCTAAACCAAGGATTGTACATGCAAAACCTCTTCCTTATGAGGTAAACATTGATGAAACCAAGAATATCATTAAAGCCCTTCTTAATCAGCCTGTTAATCCCAAAGCTCCATATTTTGAAACATACGATGAAGCTAAGGTGAGAATTGAATTAAGCATAAAGCTTCCACAGGCGGTAAATAAAGGAAAGACGAGGATAGCCAAAATGCAAATGCTAACCGAGGACAAAGGAGAAGACACTGAAGAAGAAGAGGAAAAGGATGAGAAAACAGAGGAACCAAAACCTGCAAAGAAGAAAGGAAAGGTATTCACCACTAAGGCACCTAAGCCTCCCACTGCTGTATTTACAAGGAGAAGTGCAAGAGGTAAGGCAGACAAGGCAGACAAGGCAGACAAAGATATAGTATTCAAAAGGCCTCCTCTAAACTTTCAAGAGAGGATCAAACTTTTTAGAGAAGGATCAGGATCTGGAGTAAGTAATATAAAATCTTTTAAATATGAAACCAGATCGGAAATAGAACAGAAGGAAATAGAAGATGCTGTCATTGAAAAGATGGGACAGTGGAAATACTCTCCTGATTAAATAGCCCCACAGGTTCCAGCAGCTTTATTAGATCCAATAAAAATGAGGTGGACAAATGTAAAGCAAACTGTAAAAGACATATTTGATCAAACCCTGAGACAGTTAATGCCGAGCTTGAAAAATGATGAAATAAAGAAGGCATTAAAGGAGAATGAAAATAAGATGACACTAAAGTTCAATACTTGTTTGATTCTGATCAACAATATTGAATCGGTTGTGAAGGCTACAAATGCCACATGGAAGAACATATACCATCTTCACCAATTGAGTATTGAAACAGTAATAATAAAAGACATTGAAGATGACAGTGATGAACAAGAAGAAGCCACTGAGGTAGATGATACTGTGAGAATAGCGGCAGAAGTCATTGCATCACTTCCTACCTCTCCAGTAAAAGTTTCTACATCTAGCCCGGAGACACCTTCAAGCATGGTTGTGACAACTTCAACATTTGTCCAATCACCTATGGCAACAACAACAGAAGCAACTACCATTTCTTCTACCGAGTTACAGTCTCCTACTTCATCAAGTTTTCCAGCAGTAAGTATTCCAATTTTTGATTCTACAAGTGTAAATATTTTAAGTTCTCCAGTAGACAGTATACCAGTCTCCATAGCCAGTCCTACTATGTCTACTGTCACTACTACTAAGGCATTAAGTACAAATAAGCCTAAGGCTCAACCGAGTATAAAATTTTTGGGTAAGAATATAGTAGAGGATATAGACCTAGATGAAGAAATAGAGATTCCAACATTGGATTTTGCAAATCTATCAGCGGACCAAATGCAAAATATAGGTGAAATCCTCCAAAGGAAAGCAAAGAAAAAGAAGCTTAAAGAGGAGAGAGACAAGGAATATCAAATCATTAAGGATGCTAAGGACATTTTGTTTGATGCATTAGGTATTAAAGTAGACTCCTCTCAACATGTTTTGTTACAATTAGCAGAAGCAGTAAATAAATACAATGAGGATTCATCTAGGACAGAAAAGTTAGTTGAAAGAGCCGAGAAGAGATTCAACAATAAAGTGCTTGAGCACATTGCTTAGCACATAGCTATTAATCAAGTGGAATTGTCTTCAGTTTTGTCAAACATTGAATCTACCTATTCGAATGTTACCTCTCTTTTGGCCAGACTGTGCAATATTGCCGAGTTCACAAAGGATGTCAAGGATAAAATGAATAAAATTGATGAGGATTTGAAGATTAGCATACAGAAGCTGCAACTTGAACCAAGTTCAAGCTCTGCTCATCACATGAAAATCTCATACCTATCAAATATGCAGTCAGATCTACTGAAAGAAGACACAAGGATCCGGTCCACACTGCTAGACATTCAGAACATGATCCTTCCCATCATGAATACAATGTATAAGCACATTGAACATTCCAAAACATTGATTCATGACAATCAGTTCTCTATAGAAGATCACATGATTGAACTCTCTGTAGAAGTCCAAATTGCAATCCAAACATGCAAGATTCTGCAAGAAAATTGGGACAGAACACTGGCACTAATAATGAAGGTTCATTCTGTGTTTCTATCAAATTTTGGATTCTCTCTGTAAATCACTTGTATATACACCTTTGGCATTATCGTCAAAAAGGGGGAGATATATGTATAGAGGGAGATATATGTATAGAAGGAGATATATGTATAGAAGGAGATATGCATAGAAGAAGATATGTATAAAGAAAAAGTTAGCACATTGAAAGGGGGAGATAATGTATAAAGCCCTATAACAAAGACAAATTTTGAAAAATCAAATTTTGACTCAGCATGATTCATGTATATAAGTTTTGGGCAATAAGTGTTTTTGTCACTAATGCCAAAGGGGGAGATTGTTGGCATTAAGAAGAATTGCCACTAGTGACAACACTTATCTGCATCCTGAGTGCAAACCAAGCAGAACAGTGCAAACCGAGTAGAACAGTGAAAACCGAGCAGAACAGTGCAAACCGAGCAGAACAGTGCAAACTAAGCAAGACAGTGCAAACCGAGCAAGACAGTGCAAACCGAACAAGATAGTGCAAACCGAGCAGGACAGTGTAAACCGAGTAACATTATGTCTACCGAGTCACCAGTATGTACCGAGTTCAAAACCTACCGAGTGGTTAGTATGAACCGTGCCTTCACTTCTACTGAGTGCATGATGATGCCAAGTAATGCAGTGGACGCCGAGTATCAGAAAGTCACCGAGTTAGTTTGTAGGAGCCATGTAACCATACTTGGGCTGCCTTAGTAGCACTTATGTTTATTTGTCAAGCTGACTTTGTAATTGTAATTGTAATTAATTGTTTAGACTTGTATATAAACAATGTTGTAAAAATTGTCAAGATGTATGAAATGAGTATGAATGTGAAAAAGAAAGAAAGGTAGAGATAAACGAATTACAAAGGGCTACAGCAGTATAAGGAACAGCAAAGACAAATTCATCACAGAAGGTGATCAATACATCAGCGAATCTCAATAGGCAATCCAGTTGCAAAGCAAGAGATATATTGTTTCATCCTAACAGGTGACTCAGTACTAAAATCCTTTAACCGGGTAGACTTAACAATCTTTTGTGAAATATCTTTACCGAGTACATACTTCTTTTGTAAGTTTGTAAAAATCCTCTAACAAGGTGGACCTAGCAGTCCTTATTGCTCCTAGCAAGGCAGATCATCAGAAGTGATCAATTGTAAGCCTTAACCGGCCAACTTTATTCTGCAGTACTTAAGCTTTGTGGGTTTCATCCCCACCCCAGTTTTACTTTCATTTTGGAAGGTTTCTGGGTAACCAAATCTATGTGTCATTGTTGTGAATGCTTTTAAGTTTCATGCTTTCTATATGCAAAAGGTTAAAGTGAATTATATGTTAATACATCTGTAATTGAAAGAAAATTTGAAGTTACTGATTCACCCCTCCCCTCTCAGTAACTTGGTTAATTCCTAAATATTTCCAACAACTGCTTCATATACAAGAATTTTGGTCATAATGCTATTGAATGTAAGATGAGGAAGGAACAAAAGGTTCAATGCTTTAGTTTTCATAAGTTTGGTCATAAAGAAAATTAATGCAATTCAATCAAGTATCTAATCCAATTAAGGGAGATGGAATGAAAAATATCTTTCAAGGAAATTGTTATGTATGTCACAATTATGGTTGCAAGGCTAATCAATGTAAATCTAGAATTCAGTTAGTGAGATTATGATAGAGGAATGTTAATTTCTTTAAATGTGGTTAGATTGGTCATTAGGCTAACACTTGTAGATCTAGTAGTATTCTGATAAAGTCTAATAATCATAAAAATGTTATAGTTTAGGATGAATCTCACAAGGCATTCATGGTATGGAAGAATAAAGATGTTTGTGAAGAGAATTATGTGGTGTCGGATACTGGTACTAGCTCTTCGGATAAGTGAGTTGGATGTGTTGGCTCAAGGAGAGTATTAAAATTCTAAATCGGTTACTTCCCCTGCTCTAAAGTGATATTGGTTGTCACTGGCTTGTCTCTAGTATTTTGGATGATAAATCAATGGTTATATTTGTTTCAATTGGTTGATGTGCACTATACAAATGGACGACATAAATGATAATTAGTTTTTGGTGAGAATTATAATTTTGATTAATCAAGGTCATAAAGATGACTTTAAAAAACATTCATGTCATTGTGGCAAGAAGAAAATTAAAAGTATTAGCAAAACATTATGAGAACTTAAGTGTGAAGATGGAATCTCAATTGATTTTTCATAATACTAGTGTTTTCGTGTCAAGTATGCTAGAGAAGAAAAAATTGGAAGAGTTTGACCATGATAAAATTAGATAGATGGAAATTGGATTGTCTGCAAATGAGTTACAAAATATTCGTAACTTAGGATTAGATATTTGGGGAGAATTTCCCTAGTTCAATGATGAGGAGCTTGTCATATTTTTGTTCATCCAATTTATGAAGACTGCTTATATATGACCTATATTTAGGTCTAGTAGTAGCGTGTTAAATAAAATGGCAATATCTTTTGTATTGAAGCCGACATGTTTTGTGGCTTGACCAACATATGTAGTTACCTAATCGGATGTATATATAAACAAAGAAGTTATCTTGTATCTATAGTATGAGATTGAGAGAGAGCTAAAGGTGATATAGAGAGAGTTAGTTTTAGTGAATTTATCGTAGTGGTGTGTAAGTGGAAGTTAAGAAAAGTATTTTTCTAGTATCAAGAGAAGGACTTACATACTATGTTGCAGAAAATTTTGTGTGTACTGGAAAAGGATCTGTACCCTATCTATTATTATCGATAATTACTATTCTATTAAATGGAACTGTTTCATGCATATGCAGATGCAATTTTATCAATTCACATTTTGTCTGTAAGACAACTTTTATAATACATCTTTTGTGTAAGGGTAGTTAGCCTGACCAGAAGTGATCCAAATAGCAATGAGAAAATCAACAATGAGCCCTCTACAAAAATTCACCTTAACTAGTGTCACCTTAACCGATGTTTACTTTCACAGGAATTAGGTTCTCCATAGTTTTTACCATTTTGGTTTTCCATGTTAAATGTTGTGTTATGATGTTTGTTATTCTTGTTCTTTCATACCCTTATCAATCTTAATTATTTGAATGGTTTATGTCTATGCTAGATTAATAAAAGTTTTAGAAAGTATTTTGGAATAACTAATTCATCCCCGCCCCTTTCAATTATTTGGCTTGTTCAATAGTAAGTTATGGCATGATAGCTTTAGACATTTCAGATATCTCTATTTGTTGGTTGTGTCACAAAAATTTTGACCCTTTCCCTACAAAAGCCCTAGAAAGTGGTCATACCCTAGTTGCAAATTGCCTTGACTTGCAAAGAAAAAGAAAAAGTATAATGTTTCATGACTTGTGCCCTTAGCCATAGATAGTTCATGGTGTGTCCAAAATTTAGTTAAAGGTGAATGTGCTAAATTACAAAAACCAGGGAGATTTTCAAGTTTTAAGGTTTCTGAAATAGGTCTTTTCCATGCAAAGGGTTTCAAAAAAATGCCTAAGTCTAAAAAGCCCTAGCTCCGATCTATTTCTCTATTACCTTTTTGAATCACTAGAGTCCTTATAAGGCATGTGCCTTTTATTATTTCACATTGGTCACTCAGTCTCCTGAGAGATCCAGCATATTCCTTTTAATCAAGCGACATCCTGAAACCCTTTGGTCGTGTAATCTCCTCAAGTCATGGGAATATTCCCTTTTCATAAGTGACTTAGCAGACGACCTTTAGTCATCCAATCTCCAAAAAAAGTCAAAGTCAGCAAAGACCGTAGGATGCAGATAAAGTTAGCATTGGTCGCTAGTTCTCCAGATAAACCTCAGGTTAGGCTAAATTTTTAGCGATCACGTGATTCCTTTGATTGCATGATCACCTTATAAAACACAGGTTAAGAGAAAGAGGCTGTGACTTGGAGAATTTCGTTAGTCACACAAGGGTTAAGTGCTTGTTGGGGTCAAAAAATGAAAAATAACATGGATCCGGTTGCCGGATTTGATGACGTGTCCACCCTTGATTAGTCACAGAGGAGAGTGACTTGTAAATTATTAGTGGGGTTTGGCATGCAATCTTCTTTTAATCTGAAGGTTGTCATATGACCATAGGGAAAGCTTTTCCCCTTTGCGATCATGCGATGACCGTCCGATCTTCCAGCATGTAAGGACTATTGTTGTGGTGGTTCTGAGATGCCAGGTCATGCTGACATGCTCATTTCTGATTGGTCGCAAGGATTGGTGACTTGGAAGTTGTCAAGTGGGGCCGAGATCTTGTAGATTTTAATGTCACTATAGATCTTCCATGATCTGACGGTTGTCGTGACTTTGCATGGTAGAGATGTGTGAAGCTTTATTGATCATGATTTTGTGATAGCCGTTGATATTTTTCTTCAGTGAATATTGGTGGTCATGTTTTAAAGGGTCGATGAGGGCTTGGGTAACTGTTGAAGAATAACAGGGACCATTCGATGAGCCGAGAAAGAAGAAGATCTATGAATCTATTTTAAAATGAAATCATGTCACCGTTGCCGCCACTTTTGAATTCGATTGAGGGTTTCTGCAAAGGGTTAGAGACAATGCGCAGAAAGAGCCATGATGCCAGGACATTTTTGGTCATTTTCCAGCTCGGTTGTGAGCAAGAATTTATGAGGATCGTGATGACCATTGCAGGTAGATTTTGTGTCCAGGAGTCCTTTTGTTGAGAGGAGATTGATGGTTGGGTCATGCCACTTCTGATGCAACTAGAATTAGTGGGGTTTTTATAATGATATTCTTTGTCCTTGAGGCTCGTAATTGGTTGGATTGCTACTCAGAGTGATGATTAATTTGATTTTGATGGCCTTGTGCTGAGAGCATGTCTTGTCTGCATTCATTGTTTGAATGAGGTTAGGTAATTTTGAATTTTGTCTTGAATGATCAGATGCTTGTTGAAATCCTTGAGATAAAAAGGATTTTTCATGATCATTCAAAGATATTGGGAGTTAGGTGTTTTGACTAGCATACTGGTGAACCCTATTCTCAGTCAGGATTGTAATAGCTTTTGCTTCAGTGCTTGTTGATGAAAGATAAAAAGTTGGAGGTCTAAGTTGTTATTTTCAAGCTTGATTTCTCAAGAAATATTGTATGTACAAGAAGGATTCATCATACTTAATACAAATATCTAGTTCTTTTCTCTCCTATGTGTCAAGTCAAATGAATTTTGAACTTTCTAGTTCATTGCATAATTATTCATGTATGTATCTTCATTCCTAAGTTCTGATCTAGGATTAGATTAAATATTGCTTTGGATGGGATATGAATTCATCCTTGTATGCATAAGGATTCTCTATAAGTAGTAAGAATTGTGGCAGGTGTGTTTATGGCTATGAATCTTGTATATTGTTTGGTCTTTGCATCTTTTGTGTCTAGGAAATCTTGCCCAATGGATAAGGCACTGGCTTAAATGAGTAAATCTCTAGTTGAAACATACTGATCAAGGTTGTTGCAATTAACAAATTGAATCATGAACCATTTTAATATTTTAAACTTTGGTTGAGGGAGTTGTTTGCTTGTCCATAGTAATGGAGAGTCAATGAATGTTTGGTTGGCATTTAGTACTTTCTTGTTATCATCTGTTATATGAATCCAGTCTTGGTGTTGTATAAGAATATAGTTTTTCATTCGATTAGGTATACCCACCTTGGTTTTTGCAGAGCTAGAAGTGCAGAGGGTAGTCCTATCCCTATAGTTGGTCCAATTACCTTAAGATCCCTATACATTTTGGAGCTAACCACTCCTAAAATTTTTCTAAAGGTATATTGGTAGACTAAGAGCATAAGTCATTTTGAAACACCAACAAGATGGTGACTCTGCTTAGGAGATTATAATCATAAGTAAATAATGGAGGTTCCGAGTTGAGTTGGACTCTAGGCCTACTTATTCCAATTAGTTGAGAATCTCTAGTTATGTTACATACAATCAATATTTCACTACCCAGATTGATTTAGCCCATCCGAGTCACCAACTAGATGGTGACTCTGCTGGGGATATGTTACACAAGTCTATAATAACCAGTAGGTCATCATTGGTAACACAGGGTTACTCTTTTCCTTTGTCTTGTCAAACTCATTGTGGTATTTTTTAGTGAGGAAATAGTGTTCTAAAGTTCCCAATACACTTGGGTGGTGACTCAAACAATCTCTACAATAGTGCTAATTAGAAAATCATTTACAAAATGAGTTACAAAAGTACTAGGTCTCAAAGGAAAGAACATCCTGAAGATAGATTAGAAGAAGGGCTTCCAAGCAATTCTGGGCCTAGTTAAACAAGGAAGGGAAGGAAAAATAAAAACATGTCTCATACTTGGAAACATAAAGAGGATACAAGACAAGAAAATCAAATCCAGCCTGGTCAAGAAGGAAATGTATCAGAATATGAAGAGGTTGTTGATTGAGGGTTGAACCGGTATGAGGATGAGGTTCAAGTGGGAGATGCTGAATCTGAGACAACTCTCCTAGAATCTGAAGAAATTTTTGAAGAAGTTTATGAGTTGGAGAAAAAAATCCAAGAACAAATTTCTATCAGACAACAAAGAGAAAAGGAAAAAGAAGACAAAGTAAGACATTCCATGATAAGGGCTAAATAGTTAAAAAGACAATTAATAGATTTGGAGGCAATAAATTATGTCCCAAAGCCTAGAAGAACAAGGGAATAGCCTATTGTCCAAGAAGTGTGTGAAATAACCATACCTAGAGATAAAGGTAAACAAAGAGTTGTTGGAGTTACAATCAATGAACATGTTAGTGATAGGGATCCTTTAGATAAGGAGGTGATATTAGATGCTGATCTTGAAAAGGCTAGAAAAGGTAAAGAAATATGGCCTAAAGAACTTGAGAAAGAAGAATTGGAGGCAACTCCTACAGAAATGAGGAAGAAGATTGAGTTTCTCAGGAAAACTTCAGGACCTTCAAATGTTGTTGCTTCTTCTTTGGAACAAGGTGGAAATCATGGGAACCTTGCAACTCAAACAACAATTGTCCCACCACCGGGTACTGCCAAAGTTTCTATTGTCTCAAACACAAGGGCATCTACATCTCAAGGAGCTGAGCCACCTCAAGGAGGATGTGTTCATGAAAAGTACAAAAAAAGTATCTTCTTTGGTATTCCTGGTTATCCTAATGTAATTCCGGAAGAAATTAGAAAAAATCTCCCTAAATTTGTTGGAAATAATGTCATCACATGTGAGAAACATATAAAGAAATTTATTGATGTAATAGATGATTATAATATTGAACTTGATGATGTAATAATGAAGCTATTTGTACAATAACTAACTGAGGATGCTAGGAATTGGTTTAGAGGTTTACCCCATGCTAATATAGGATCCTGGAATGAATTTCTAAATTGTTTTAAAGAACACTATGGTGATAAAACAAATTAGGGGTTCATGTTAAATGAATTCAATAATATAAAGAAAAATTAGAATGAGGATGTTCTTGAATTCAATATAAGATTCCAAAAATCTATGCACAAGCTCCTGCAAGTTATCAGATTAGATGATAGGGTATGTCTTGTGACATACTTGAATGCTTTTGATGCAAATAAGGGGTACCTTTTGAGGGATAAGAATCCTAGAAATCTTGGGGAAGCTTATAAATTGGCCATTAACATAGAAAGTAACAAAAGAATATCAAGAAAGTTGCAAAGAAGAGAGGATTGGAAGCCTCAAATGCAAAACAAGAGGGAGCCAGGAAGATTTGCAAACATAAAGCCCAAAGAGGAGGATAGTCTAAAATAGATTCTAAATGCTTTATAATATCTAAAGCCTGGTGAGAAAAGAAACAATAGGGCTACAACTAATGACAAGCCAGCCTTTAACAACTTTAGCAAGCAACCAAGAATGTAAAATTACCCTTACAATACTCAATGGAAGGATGGCAAGCCCATTGTTCCAGCTAAGAGGGATAAGCCTGATGATAGAACTCATGATCATTTGCAAAGAAGTTCAGTAAACATGAATGATGATATCCCATGGTGTGTTTCTTGTTAGTCTCCACATAGTCTTGAATACTATGCTATTGCCCTGAATATGTCTAAAAACCAGGAACAAGATGAACAATATGATGAAAATGGTTGTGCAATGACTTCTTCACATACTTGGGATGAAATTGACTATGATGATGAAATTGAGAACTAGGATGTTGTTGGTTCTCAGGTTAGAAATGAGCTGTTTCATCAGCAAGTTTTTTCTGATGAAGAGGAAGAAGAATTTGATGATGTTGGATGTGGTGTAGTGAAGTATGAGGAGCCTATTCTTCTAAGGTGACCCTCTAATGAAGAAACTGCCCAAATCACTGTAGACATGGTCACTCAAGCCAGGGGCAATTATAAATTGAGAAGTAAGATAGTTGAGAATGCAAATGGTAAACCAGGTAGCATGTTTATCAAGGAATCAGAGAAGGGAACACAAAAATTTAAGGAAAAGGGAAAGGGTGCTCATGTTGTCAACCAAGTAAAAATAAAAAGGAAAGTTGGGCATGTTGTGATGCATAAAGGTAAAGAAAAGACATTAGAAGTAGTTGTTCCCCCACCCCAAAAATGAAATGAGTCTCAACACAAGGATCAGTCTAGCTTGACTATCCAAGTGGAAGATAAAAGTGTCACAACTATGAGGAAGAGCATGGATGATCAAAAATATGTTCCTATTGATATGAGTAGGTTCCTTTCGCAGATTACTATCAAGGTTCCACTTTTGGAAATGATGAGAATAGAAGAACATTAGATGAAAGCTTTGGATTGGGTAAATGGAACTTCTTCCACAAGTGTCCAGGGGATGGATAAAAGTGACAAACATGTGGCTTCTTTGGATGACACACCTGATGGTAAAAATGAAGAGATTATCTCCAAAATCCAACAAATCTATTTGGATGCAAATGTTGTTAATGTTGCATCAGGAATAGTTGATCCTTTCTTCCTATCTCTGATAATAAATAGAAAATTGTTGAAGAATTGCATGATTGATTCTGGGGCATCGAACATTGTCATGCCTATAGAAATTATAAAGTCAATGGGACTAAAAGTTGATACACCTCATGGAAGGTGTCAAGCTATGGATTCAAGAGAGGTGCTAGTTATTGGTACTATTAAGGCTTTACCCTACAGATTAGCAACATATCTAGATAAACAATTAACTATGAGTGTTCTGGTGGTTGATATCCCTCCTTAGTATGGGATGTTGTTGTCCAGAAGGTGGAGTGCCTCTATGGGAGGAAGTATGCAATGTGACCTATCTTCTTCTACATTTTATATTGGAGGAGTAAGTGTGAAGGTGTCAAGGGAAACTAGAACCCCTCGTATGATTGAGGAAAATGAAGATGATAGTATGAATTGTTTTGTGGACACTGACATTGGCTCTTTCCAAGTTCAAGGAAAGGAAATGCAAGAGGAGGTCAAGCCTTTCCTTTTAACTAAAGATGAGGATAACATGGAAAAAGAAAATGATCTATGGACTTTATATTTTGATGGAGCAAGTTCAAAGGAAGGTGTTGGAGCAGGAGTGTTATTAATATCTCCAAATGGTAAAACTTTTAAGTTTTCTTTTACTCTCCTATTTTCTTGCACAAACAATGTTGTGGAATATGAAGCCCTGTTAATTGGTCTAAGATTAGCATCAAGACATGGGATTAAATGTCTTAGGGTGATTGGTGATTTTGAGTTATTAATCTCTCAAATTAGGTCAAGATATGCATCAAAGAATCAAAGGCTAAAGCAATATCAAAATATTGTTTTGGGATGAAATTGAAGGTTTCAGTGCATTTGGTATTGATTGGATGGATATGATCCAAAATAGGATGGTGGATTTATTGGAAAATATAGCACTAAGGCTAGAGGATATCACTTTTTGTTGGGATATCCAAAATTGAGGTTCAGTTTAGGCCTTCTATCCCAGATAATGTTGAAAATTGGCAGGTATTTTCTGATGATCGGGACATACTGAGATTCTTGCAATGTGAGTCTCATTTTGGTGATCAGGAAATGAATTTTAGTACTTATGTTGACACAGATAATGGAAAAGAGACTGTCTTTGGAAAAGAGGTCTTGCAGTTAAAGTACAATAGGGTTCCTAAAGGACTGGTTGCTCTTGAGAGGGTGTTTGACAATAAAGATAGGGTTTTCTCTACCAAGGTTGTTGACAAGATAAATGATTTGGAGGAAATAAATCTAGGAACAAGTCTAGTACCAAAAAATGTTTATATTGGTAGGAGATTGTCTCCAGAGGTCAAAAAGGCATTAATTAATCTTCTTAGATAATTTAGACATATTTTTGCATGGTCTTATGATGATTTGAAAGCTTATAGAGAAGATTTTTTCCAACATGAGATACCACTGAAAGAAGGTACCAAACAATTTAGGCATAAATTAAGGCCTGTGAGTCCAACCTTGGCACCAAAAATGCAAGATGAACTTAAAAGGATGATAGATGTAGGGATAATTAAGCCTATCAGACATTTTACTTGGGTTCCAAACTTGGTTGCAGTCAGAAAGAAGAATAGTGACATTAGATTATGTGTTGATTTTAGGAACCTGAATGTCAATTCTTTGAAGAATAATTATGGTTTTCCTAACATGGACAATATTTGCAAAGAGTCGCTGGATCAGAGTTGATGTCCATGATGGATGGCTTCTTTGGATAAAATCAGGTTATGGTCAAGGAGTCAGAACAATTTAATATTGTGTTCACCACCCCGTGGGGAACATATGTGTATGTTAGAATGCCCTTTGGTCTGACAAATGTTGGTGCTACTTTCTAGAGAGCCATGGATGTGGCTTTTGCATATTTTATCAAAAAAAATTTGGTTGTGTATCAAGATGATCTCACAACATATTCAGCTAAGGAAAGTCAAAATTGTGATAATCTTGAGAAGATTTTTGTCAGGGCCTTGGAGTATGAGGTTTCTTTGAATCCAAAAAAGTGTGCTTTCAGTGTTGTGGAAGGAAAACTCTTGGGACATATTGTATCCAATGATGGAGTGAGGATTGATCCTAAGAGGGTTATGGATATAGATAGGCTTTCCCCACCTAAGAATGTTAAAGGTATTCAATCCTTTTTTTTGGCAAGTGAACTTTTTAAGGAGATTTGTTACAAATTTTGCATAAATCAGTATCCCTATCTCCAGAATGTTGACGAAGGGAGAAAAGGTTGAATGGAGTGAGGAGGAAAATGAGTCTTTCAAAGATATTAAATAGGCCATCAAGGATGCCCCTATCCTAAGGACACCTGATTATGGTAAGCCTATGTAGATCTTTTCTTTTGCCTCTTGTTATACAATAGCAGCAGTTTTATTGCAAAATAATTCAGATGGATATGAGCAACCGATCTCATTTTTTAGCAAGTCCTTACAAGCAGCTAAACTAAAATATGATATCACTCAAAAGCAGGCTTATGCCCTGGTCAAAGTTGTCAAGGCTTTTAGATGTTACCTTGTGGGAGCTAAGGTGGTTGCATATGTGCCTAGTGCTGAAATTAAGGATATATTGGTGCAGAAAGAAGCTTCAGGAAGGATATGTAGATGGATCAACATGATCCAAGAATTTAACATTGACATCTAGATTACAAAACTGGTAAGAGGCCTAGGTCTTTCAAAATTGATGGCCCAAAGTAATTTTATTTTCAATCATATAAATATGTTGGAGGAAGAACAAAGGCTATATATTTGCGATATGGATTGTTGTGATTGGTACAAAGATGTTATTGGTTATTTGTAGAGGTTCACCCTTCCTCTTGATATGGATGAAAATAAAAAGAGATTTGTTAAGTTACAGCCTACCAGATATGTTATTGTAGATGATAAGTTGTGGTGGAGAAGCAATGAGGGAGTGTTTCTCAAATGCTTAGATCAGGAAAGATCCAGGACCTTGTTAGAAGAAATGCACCATGGTGTTTGTGGAGGGCATTACATGGAAAAGATCATAGCCCATAAGATTCTTAGGTCTAGATTCTGGTGGCCTACAATTTTTAAGGATGCTCATCATCTTGTAAGAAAATGTGATGCATGTCAAAGATTTGTTGGTAAGTTTAAGTTTAATGGGAATCTGCCACTCAGACCTGTTGCAGTTCAGGCCCCTTTTCAGAAATGGGGTATAGATTTTATTGGAGAAATTCCAAATAGGTCTAGTGGTGGGCATTCTTACATACTGGTGGCAAAAAATTATTTTACTAAGTGGGTTGAGGCAATCCCCACTGGAAGATCTACTAGTAAGGTTGTGACAAATTTTGTAATGCAAAATATTGTTACTAGATTTCGTTGTCCAGAGGTTATTGTGGTTGACAATGCAATGTCTTTTAGATCATAGGAATTGAGTGACTTTTTTCAATAGTATGGGATACACATTTCATTTTATTCCACTTATCATCTACAAGGCAATGGCTAGGCTGAGTCCAGTAACAAAAAATTGATCAAAATTCTCAAGAGGGTGTTAGATAAAAATAAGAATGCTTGGGACTCAAAGTTACAATTGGCATTGTGGGCTGACAGGGTAACTGTAAAGAAAGCCACAGGATGTGCTCCCTTTGATCTAGTGTATGGGATAAATGCTAGATTGCCTCAGAATAATTTATTGTAGATGTATCAGTTTGTTCAGGCATATGATGAAGACTTAGATGATGAGATGAGAGTGAGAATGGATGAGTTGATACAATTGGATGAGATAAGGAGGGATGCACATGAAAGGAATGAAGGATTGCAGAGATAGTGTAAGAATCTTTATGATAAAAGGACTACCTAGAGAAGCTTTGAAATTGATAACCTTGTCCTGATGTGGAATGCAAGGATGGAAGATAAAGGTAAGCATGGGAAGTTTGACCCTATCTGGCTAGGTCCCTATCTTATTGAAAGAAAATGGGGAACAAATTCTTATATCTTAAGGGAACTAACTGTTGGTACTTTGGAATTGCGTGCTCATAGACAATTCTTAAAGATTTAATTCTCTTGAAGTATCTTTTCCATGAGCAGTAGTTTAGGGTTTTTATCTGTATAGTCGAGTTGTTTTTGGTCAGGATTTTGAGGGTCTGCTTCTCCAGGAGATTCTATAGTTCTCGTTGTATCTACAGGAGAAACACATCCCCGAGTATGAGCCACTATTGGTTGTGTCACAAAAATTTTGACCCTTGCCCTGCAAAAGCCCTAGAAAGTGGTCATACCCTAGTTGCAGATTGTCTTGACTTGCAAAGAAAATGTATAATGTTTCATGACTTGCGCCCTTAGCCACATATAGTTCATGGTGTGTCCAAAATTCAGTCAAAGGCACATGTGCTAAATTGCAGAAACTAGGGAGATTTTCAAGTTTTAAGGTTTCTGAAATAGGTCTTTTCCATGCAAAGGGTTTCAAAAAAATGCCTAAGTCTAAAAAACCCTAGCTCTGATCTATTTCTTTGTTACCTTTTTGAATCACTAGAGTCCTTATAAGGCATGTGCCTTTTATCATTTCATGTTGGTCACTCAGTCTCCTGAGAGGTCTGGCATATTCCTTTTAATCAAGCGATATCCCGAAACCCTTTAGTCGCGCAATCTCCTCAAGTCATGGGAATATTCCCTTTTCATAAGTGACTTAGCGAATGGCCTTCAGTCACCCAATCTCTAGAAAAAAGTCAAAGTCAATGAAGACCGTAGGATGCAAATAAAGTTAACGCTGCTCGCTAGTTCTCTAAATAAACCTTAGGTTAGGCTAAATTTTCAGTGATCACGTGATTCCTTTGGTCGCATGATCACCTAATAAACCATGGGTTAAGAGAAAGAGGCTCCGACTTGGAGAATTTTGTTAGTCTCACAATCGCCAGACGATCAAGGGTTAAGTGCTTGCCAGGGTTAAAAAATTAAAAATGATAAGGATTCAGTTGCTGGATTTGATGACGTGTCCACCCCTAATTGGTCATAGAGGAGAGTGACTTGTAAATTGTTAGCGGGGCCCAGTATTCAGTCTTATTTTAATCTAACAGTTGTCATATGACCGTAGGGAAAGATTTTCCCCTTTGCAATCATGCGATGACCGTCTGATCTTCCATCATGTAAGGACTATTGTTGCAATGGTTCTGAGATGCCAGGTCATGCTGACATGCTCATTTTTTATTGGTCGCGAGGATTGGTGACTTGGAAGTTGTCAGGTGCGGCCGAGATCCTACAGATTTTAATGTCACCATAAATCTTCCATGATTTGATGGTTGTCATGATTGCACATATCATAGATGCGCAGAGCTTTATTGATTGGGATGTTGCGATAGCCATCAATCTTTTCCTTTAGTTAAGATTGAAGGTCATGTTTTAAAGGGCCGATGAGGGCTTGGGTGACTGTTGAAGACTAACGGGGACCGTTAGATGAGCTGGGAAAGAAGAAGATCTACGGTTGTGTTTTAAAATGAAATCTTGTAGCCATTGCCACCATTTTTCAATTCCTTTGAGGGTTTCTGCAAAAGGTTAGAGACAATGCGCCGAAAAAGCCATGATGCCAGGCCATTTTTGGTCATTTTCTAGCTCGATTGCAAGTGAGAATTTATGAGGAGGACCATGATGGCCGTTGTAGGAAAATTTTGTGTCCTAGAGTCTTTTTGTCAAGAAGAGATTGATGGCTAGGTCACATCACTTCTAATGCAACCTGAATTAGTGGGGGTTTTATAATGATATTCTTTGTCCTCAAGGCTGGTACTTGGTTGGATTGCTACCTAGAGTGATTATTAGTTTGATTTCGATGACCTTGTGCTGAGAGCATGTCTTGTCTACATTCATTGTTTGAATGAGGTTAGGTAATTTTGAATTTTGTCTTGAATGATCAGATGCTTGTTGCAATCCTTGAGATAAAAAGGATTTTTCATGATCATTCAGAGGTATTGGGAGTTAGGTGTTTTGACTAGCATACTTGTGAACCCTATTCTTAGTTAGGATTGCAATAGCTTTTTCTTCAGTGCTTGTTAATGAAAGATAAAAAGTTGCAGGTCTAAGCTGTTATTTGCAAGCTTGATTTCTCAAGAAAGATTGTATGTACAAGAAGGGTTCATCATACTTAATACAAATATCTTGTTCTTTTCTCTCCTATGTGTCAAGTCAAATGAATTTTGAACTTTCTAGTTCATTTCATAATTATTCATGTATGTATCTTCATTCCTAAGTTCTGATCTAGGATTAGATTAAATATTGCTTTGGATGGGATATGAATTCATCCTTGTATGCATAAGGATTCTCTGTAAGTAGTAAGAATTGTGGTAGGTGTGTTTATGGCTATGAATCTTGTATGTTGTCTAGTCTTTGCATCTTTTGTGTCCAGGAAATCTTGCTCAATGGATAAGGCACTGGCTTAAATGAGTAAATCTCTTGTTGACACACACTGATCAAGGTTGTTGCAATCAACAAATTGAATCAAGAACCATTTTAAGCATTTAAACTTTGGTTGAGGGAGTTTTTTTCTTGTCTATAGAAATGGAGAGTCAATGAATGTTTGGTTAGCATTTAGTACTTTCTTTCTATCATATGTTATATGAATCCAGTCTTGGTGTTGTATAAGAATATAGTTTTTCACTTGATTAGGTATACCCACCTTGGTTTTGCAGAGCCAGAAGTGCAGATGGAAGTCTTGTCCCTATAGTTGGTCCAATTACATTAATATCCCTATACATTTTGGAATTAACCACTCCTAAAATCTATTTGAAGGTGTATTGGCAGCCTAAGAGCATAAGCCATTTTGAAACACCAGCACTAGCTTCAGTAGCTTAGCAACAAGAACATGATCAATGGTCTACCTACAGTCAAGTTTTTTGAGGGTGTATATTCAATTTTTTCAATAGGAAAGCATCCCAAAGATAATTTTGAAAAAGGGAAGTCCTAGATAGCACCAATGACTTCATAGTGATGTAGTAGGCCCCTTTCCAATTCTATCATTCAACAAGACTTTCTATGTCTTCACATTTATTAATGACTATTCTTTATTTGCATGGGTCTACTTTATTGGTCATAATATTGAAGTGTTTGATAATTTTCTCACCTTCAAGGCTCATGTTGAGAATAATTAGGAAAAGCCATCAAGATTCTACAAATAGATAATGGAAGGGAATATGTGAAGTCAAGACTTATAGACTTTTGTACCCTTGAGGAGAGTAATCATGATCCAGACAAGACCAGTGAATCACCAAAGGCGATGTTCGATCATGCAACTAGAGTACATAGTGAAGCAATTATAGAGATATAGAGAGAAAATGTATGATCCAATGTATTATTCAAATATCCACCAATATACATGTCGGGTTGTTAGGCCTTCCTAGTTACAACCTCATACAAAGAAATGAATCTCAAATCCTACTACCGATCTGTCAAAGTCTCAGATCTAGCTTTATTTTATCAACTATCCATTCAACAAATCCTACACAAAAGATACATTGAGATAAATTACATATAGGCAAAGTCTCTAAGTCAACCGAAGAAATAAAAACATTCCCCAAGAATAGGGAACATGCACAAAAAATAGGTCTAACCCAAAAGGTACAAAGATCCATGCAAAGGAAACCACAAGGAGCGCGATCATAGGAAACGATCCATGAGACATCCAAAAACCACATGGTAGGATAACAACAATTGAAAATCAAAGATCACCAGTCGCACATCGAATCTTGAAATAGGCCGAAGAAAGAATTGAACACGTTACCCAAGGACAGGAAATGGATCAATCTCAAACATAAATAATCATCAAGAGGTGCAATCATAGGAAGATGATCCTAGATAGCTATTAATCGATATTGTATAATCGCACACTTGATCTTGAACAAATGAATGATTGCAAGTAGAATCTCTAAAACCAGTAAACTAGAACAAAATGCAAAGAACTATTTTTGGATGATGAAATATTGTGTGAAACTCATGCTTCTGCATCAGACACCTATAGTTGATAAAAATAGATGATTTACATTAGAGCTTCTAAACAACCTGAGAACCCAAACAATCCAACTTAGATTGGGAAATCCAAATAGAATCTTCAATCAGTATGTTCTTCAAATTAACCAAGCATTCCATGTAATCCTTTCCTCTTGTGCTTCTTCTAACTTTTCTCTCCAAGACCTTCTCAATTTCCTTTTTCTCCTTCTTAGGATATTCCTGTTTCATGTTTGTCTCATCATCTAACTCAGGGTATTCATACAAATCCACAATGTTGAAAATAGGTGTTATATCAATGTCAATCAATAATTCAACCTCAAAAGCATTACCGCTATCAAACTTCTTCAATATCTTACAAGGTCCAAACTTCTTCATCTTCATCTTACTGTATGTGACAACATGAAATATTTCATTCTTGAAATGAATCATAACATCATCACCAACTTCAAAATTCTCAGTCTTCTAGATCGGTCAGTTATATCCTTATATTTTTTATTACTATCCTCCAAGGTGCACTTCACCTCATCATGCAATGCATTCATTAATTAAGCATATCCTTCTACTTCAACACTTCTCTTCTCTTCTAGACTAAGATCCTTCAAATTTGATATTCCTTTAGGATGCATACCAGTCACAATCTCAAAAGGTGATCTACCTATTCTCTAGTTTACTTAATTGTTATATGCAAACTCTTCTTGTGCCAAAACCAGATCCCAATTACTAGGTTTATCTCCAAAAAGAAATCTCGACAAATTACCCAAACTCCTATTTAAAACTTTTGTTTGTCCATCGGTTTGTGGATAATATGTAGAACTGAACTTCAAATTGGTACCCATCTTTTTCCAAAGTGTCTTCCAAAAGTATCTCACAAAATTCCTATCCCAGTCAAAAATAATATTCTTAGGCAACCCATGCAATCTCACAACTCCTCTAAATAATAGACCAACTTCATGAACAACATCAGATGCTTTCCTAAAAGGAGTGAAATGTGACATCTTTGAAAACGTGTCTACCACAACAAATATAGAATCATTACCTCTTTGTGTCTTTGGTAATCCAAGAACAAAATCCATGCTAATGTCTTCCCAAGGTCTACTAGGAATAGGTAAAGGTGTGTAAATCTTGTATTCCGACTTACTCCCTTAGCAACTTGACATATTCTAAAACTTCTAAAAAATTTCTAAACATCCTTATACAACTAGGGCCAAAAGTATTTCTCCTTAATCAAACTAATTGTTTTATCAATACCAAAATGTCTCGCAAGTCCTCCACTATGTTTCTTATTGATTATATTTTCTCTCATAGATCCTCTTGGTATACATAACTAAATGCCTTAAAACAACATACATTTATGAATAAAGTAATCAACCCACTTACTCTGATTATTGGTGATCGGTTCCTTACATGCTTTCCAAGGTTCTATAAAATTGGGATTAGTTTCATACAAACTTTTCAAATCATCAAAACCAAGTGCCTCAACCCTCATTTCATTCAATAGACTTCTTCTTCTTCTCAATGCATCAAAAACTGTATTTGACAATCCACTTCTATTCTTCAATGCAAAGGTAAAATTATGCAAGTACTCAACCAACTTCACATGTCTTTGATTCAACTTATTCTAACTACCCAAATACTGTGATCAATATACATCACAAATTACTTAGGCATCAAATAATGTTTCCACTTCTTCAAAGCTTGAACAATAGTGTAAAATTATTAATCATAGACTGAATACTTTGTCTTACAATCATTCAATTTATCACTATAAAAAGAAACAAGTTTACATTCTTGACTCAATACTTCTCCTATTGCACTTCCAGTTACATCATAATCAACTTGAAATACCTTAGAGAAATCAGGTGAAGCCAGTACTGGTAATTTAGCTACTTTCTACTTCAAGCTTTCAAAACTTATGTCATCTCCATGTGTCCACTTGAAATATTTCTTATCTCCTCTCATTGTCTTTGTCATAGCATTACAAATAGAACTAAAATTTCTTATGAAATTCTGGTAGAAACTTTTCTATCCATGAAAAATTATGACTTTTCTTGTATTCAGAGGTGTAGGCTATTTCAAAATTACTTCAACTTTCTCAGGGTCCATCTTCAAACCTTCAGCTAAAATCACAAAACCCAAATATACTATCTCTGCCTTCATGAAAGAACATTTATTCAATTTAATCAACAAATTTTCCTCTTTAAATCTCTGCATTACTTGTCTAAGATGCAACAAATGATCTTCCTTATTCTTAAAACATATTATAATGTCATCCAAGTAAATAATGAAAAACATACCCAAGAATCTCTTCAAAACATAATTTATCAACCTCATAAAAGTACTAGGTGCATTAGTCAAACTAAAAGGCATAACCAACCATTCATACAAACCTTCTCTTGTCTTAAAATCACTCTTCCATTCATCTCCTTCTCTGATTCTAATCTAATGATAGCCACTATTCAAGTCAATCTTGGTAAAGTATTTTTCTCCACTCAAACTATCCATGATATCATCCATCCTAGGTAATGGAAACTGATATATCACTATGGTTCTATTTATAGCTCTTGAATCAGTACACATTATACATTATCCATTCTTCTTAGGTTCAAACACAATTAGTACTACACATAGACTCAAAATTTCTCTAATCAAACCCTTCTACAACAATTTTTTAACTTGTCTATTCAACTCTTCATTTCCTGTAGGTGTTAATCGGTGAGGTGCCTTATTAGGTAAGCTAAATCCCAGTATCAGATCCATGCAGTAACTAATGCATCTCACAGGAGGAAACCCATTAGGTACATTATCTAAAATAATATCTTGAAATTCAGTCAACAACTCATTAACCTCAATCGATGAATCATCTTATGTGCTCACAATCGGTCTATTATGAACAAAGGCATAGCATACATCATCCTTCTTCAAACCCTTTATAAAATATTTTTGTTCAAGAAAATAAACTCTAATAGTAGTGAAATTTTCACTCCTAAATTCTTCTACTAGAGGAAACAAACCTTGTTTCTTTATATTAGCCACAATAGTATACCTATTCAATCTACCATGATGTATAGCTTGTCTATCATACTGTCATACTCTACCCAACAATATGTGACAACAATCCATTGGCATAATATCACAAAGAAATTTATCGTGATAGTTCCCAATCTTAAATTTCACAAGACATTGTTCACTTACCAAAATTTTATGCTCATCCTTAATCTAAGAAATCTAGTAGGGATTATTGTGCTTCATCCTCGGTAACTGCAACTTTGTAACCAACTCTTCTGATGCAATTTTTTTTTAACTTCCATTGTCAATGATTACCTTGCAACATTTTTCAGCAACTTTACATCTAGTTTTGAATAAGCCTTTCCTCAGAGGGTCCTCATTAGTTCCTTCATTCCACAAATCTCTCCTAACCATCAAATTCTCACCACCTTCTGGTTGGTTCAATGAATCAGGTGTATCTTCCTGCACAACTGCATGATTCATGCTACTATTAGGATTAAGTAATATTGAGAGGGGGGGTGAATCAGTATTACAACACTTTAAATTAAACTTCAACCAATTGCAAATAAACCATATAAATACAAGAATGAAAAGAACATAAGCACATAACTCAACACCATTATTTGTGACGTAGGGATAGGGTAGATACAAGCATAATCAAGCAGAATTGACTCCACTTGAATCAACAAACAACCCCTTCTTAGAGTTACACATGGAAGCAATATGAAAACCACATAAAATCAGTGAAAACACAATGGATATGAGACAAGCAACTGGTAACAACACTGGTGCAATTATATTAAATCTTTCAACATGCCTGGCTGTGAGGCCTTCTGAGTTTCAGCCTTATACAATGAATTATGAAATCAGAATTACAACTCCCACTCAGTCTTCTTTTCTACCATCCTCTACCTAGAACTACCTTCCTACAACAACCCAAGCTCCAAATATAGAGCCAGCAAAGCCACAAGTCGTCTAGTCAGACATTTAATTACATTAGAGGTCCATCTTGGAAGAGTAAACCAAAAGAAAAGAAAGAATGAACACAACTCAATGTGAGGCTAAATTTAGGTACACACATGACCCAAGAACATGTCCCTAACTTAGAAAGATCCCATTTCATCTTACGAAACTGCGCAAGTTAAAAAAATCCACCTTTCGCGTGGAACTGGCTGAAAATTGATACCCGATGAAAATAGTCATAACTCCCAACTCATGATGAATTAGGATTTTCAGTCATAGGTGAAGATATTATTTTAGGTCCTCTTTAAGGCCCTAAGATTGAAAAGGCTGATTCATTAAGGATCAATGGCTACACGATGCACAATCAACACGTAGAAAGAATGAAAATATGGCTCCAACAGCAAGGAAAATATCTCTAACTTTGAAATGGTCCATCCAATTCTTATGTGCTCATAGGAGAAGGTTCCAAAATAGGTCCTCAACATCATGTAAGCTTCGCAAAACATGAAACCAATAAATGAAATGATTATAATGGAAACAACATATAGGTACTGAAAATAGGAAATGTTTTTGGTTGATGCAAGATTGCTCAAACACTCGGGGTAAATAAAGAATTGATTTCCACATCAGGCACTGCTCATATTTTGACATGAATCATAAAGATCCAACTCATCTTGTGTAATCCATGAACTATCTTCAACTGGCTTATCTTTCCACTGAACTAGGTATTCCATGTAGTCTTTTCCTCTTGTACTCTTGCTCACTCTACTATTTAAGATCTTCTCAATGCTTTTTTTATTTTTCTTAGGATAATCCAGATCATCTCCCATCTCATCAATTGATTCAAAGTACTCATATATATCAACAATATTGAATATAGGTGATATATCCATATCCTCTAGTAATTCCACTTCATAAGAATTTCCACAGTCAAACTTCTTCAGAATCTTTGATGCAGGGGCATTCTAGGGTACTCGATGAATCTGCATGGAGGTGTGTTGTTTTGGTTCTGTGGTACTCATTTGAAGCTTTAACCGGCAGTCTCAGTTATTGAAGGAAGCTCAGTCACTGAAGGAACTTGGTGGAACTTCTGGTACTCGGTGGAACTTGTGGTCAGCAATGCCTGTGTTGCTTGGTGTCACTTGGCTTGGTTGGTTGTTTAACTGGTGCTTGGTTGTTTCTCTGGTGCTCAGTAGTTCTAGTTTAACGACTGGAGTTCTTGGTGATTTGGTTAGCCAACCTGGTGCATTTCTTATTGGTATCTTTTGTTGTATTCTCCTATGTAGATCTAGAGGCCGACATGGAGAATTAAATAATTGTAAGGCTATTTGTGAGCTGACTTGTATTGCATTTAATATTTATTTGTAGGAGTTAATTATGTCATCCAGTCAGCTTGTGGTTGAGGATTAGTATTTAAGGAGTGTCTAGGTAGTTGTTTAGTGGAATTCTGGGAGTGGCAGATGAAAAGTGAAGTTGTGGAAAAGATAGTGTAGACTTGGATCCTGGGAGATCTAGCAGATCAGATTGAATTCTGATAGTTGTAACAACAGAGCTAGTGGTTTTCATGCTTGGAGATAAGGAGACTGTTGGAAACAATAATTGAAGCAATTGTTGTGTTGTCATTTATGTCAAACCTTGACTGGTAAGACTGTTGCTACTTAGGAAAGTACTATATCTATTGTATTGTTGTGAAGAAGGGAAAGAAAGGATGGTAACAATAGCACCTAAGGAAAGGTTGAGTTATCTTGATACTACAAAGTGTACTTGACTATGTTGTACAATTATGAGACAATGTATTGTTTATCTTAGTAAGATTGAAGACTAAACTGGTATGCTTGACCGAGCAAAAATGGAGAAATCATGTTCAAGCCGAGTAATGTTAGTGTCAACTGAGTTAGTATATACCGAGAAAAATTCTAGTGTCAACCAAACATCACTTAATTGCCGAGAAAGATAGTATAAGCTGAGGAAACATTTTTAGTAATGACCAAGCTTTCTACATGAAGACCAAGTAGTTGATCACAGTATTGACCGAGCATCAGTATTTTTATATTTGAAGAGAATTCAGATTTGGAGCCAACATTGTTGAATTCTTGGATTATGTAAAACATGTTGACTTTATTTATTGATTGTTTGAAAGCATTGAATGCACTGAAAAATGTTTTATTGTAAATCTTTAAGAAATTTGAGATGTTTCTAGAAAAGGAGCCAAAGAACATAAAGTGGGTAGATTCAATGAATCTGACCTAACCCTAAGATCTACGAAGGAGATTGAGTGGCAAAAGATGAGTTAACATAATTGATAAAATATTTCAAGAACCTAAGTATTTGGTATGTGTGTGCATGGGTGAAAAGAGGATGCTGGAAGATCAGTAGATGTTATTGACTGTTTAAGCAAAAAGGCTGAAGGAGAAGTGTGGTGATTGCTTCAAGAAAAGTTCCAAGCAGATCAAAGATGGAGATGGCAAAGTTTCAAAGTTAGTAAACCAGCATTTGTGTACAGAATTGGATCTGATATTTGCAAAGTGAGTTGTATGTTTTTCAAATCAGTACTGCTGCTACTTTCTAACCATTGTAACACTCAAAATCCTTTTAACAGAGGTTGACCTAATAGTCATATGTTTAAATCCTTTGAACAAGGTTGCATTCTAATGGAATGTATGTAAGTCCTATAACAAGGCTCACTTCTAATAGAGTGATTGAAATCCTTTAACCGAGTCACACCTAACAGTGTGTATTGTAGCCGAGCTCACTTCAGAAGAGTGAAAATAATAATAGCATGTTACAAAGTGGTTTTTCCCAGATTGGGTTTCCACTATAAATCCTAGTGTCAATGCTTGTGTGAATATTTTGGTTTTAACATTTCTATGTTTTACAAGTTAGATACAGCTGGGTAGTGGACTACAGTATTATATGTTTCTATTATAGAATCAGTGATGACCGAGTAGCTTTTGGTTGTTAGATCTGATTTAAAGAAAAGTTTTTGAAGATTGTCTTATACATATGGACCTGAGAAAAACTGATTCACCCCCCCTCTCTGTTGTTCTAAATAATATTAACAATTGGTATTAGAGTTGTGTTTCTTATTATTGGTGTTTACAGAACTCAAGTTCAAAGGAACTTGAAGAAAATGATCAGGATGTATAAGAAGGAGGTACCGAAGCTAAATAAGGAAAAATTCCCTGCATGGCAAAGCTTGATGAAGTTTCATCTGGCCGGTATTGATGATTCTACAAAGTACTACATTGAGAATGACTATGTCTCACCCGTCGCACCTTGGACTACCGAAGAAATGAGAGCTAAGCAAGAACATAATCAGGCAATGCTAGAAATTGCATCTTCCCTAAGCTATGCAAAATTTGAGGACATTAAGGATTGCACAAGTGCTAAGGAGATGTGGGACACTCTTGCAAAGATCTATGGCGGTGACATAAATGTACTGAAAGCTAAGGCTGAGAGTCTCAGAGGTAAGTTTGATGAAATGAGAATGCAAGAAGGTGAGAACATTGCACAATATTGTGGTAGAATAAAAGAATTTGTGAATGCTATTAGAGGAGTTAGAGGGACTATTGATGATGAAACTATAATTGGAAAAGTACTAAGAACTCTGCGTCCTATATATTCTATTAAGATCTTACCTATTCAGGAATCTAGATGTAACTCTGCAAATACTCTTACTTTGGAAAGTTTGGTTGGCAAGCTGACTGCTTTTGAACTCTCTAACTATGATAACTTCATTGTTGGTAGTATTGGTAATATTGAATCTACTTTTAAGTCACAATTAGTTCTAAACAAGACAAAGAAAGAAAAACAAAGATGCATCAGTGAAAGTGAAAGTGACAGTGACACTTTTGATGAAGAACTTGAAGATCTAGAAGCTCTTATGGCTAGAAGACTGAGAAGGGGAAAAGGAAAATATAAAGGTAAACTCCCTATTATATGTTTTGCATGTAATAAAGTTGGTCATATAGCTGCTAGATGTCCTCATAGGAATGAGAAAGATGAAGAAAGAAAAAGAAAACACAAAGACAGAAGAGATGATAGAAGCTACCGAAGGCACAAAGACTACAAAGGAAAAGGTAAGAAATCTTGTTACATTGCTGAAGAAGAAACTGACACTGATAGTGATGATTTTGAAATTGAGGTAGTCTATGTTGCAATGAAAGATGAATCTAATGAGGATGAGAAAACTGCATTGATCTCCTATGTGAACAAGAGTGACAAATTGATTATTGACAGTGGTTTTTCACATCACATGACTGGTGACAAGAGTAAGTTTGAGACCTTACATCATTATAGAGGTAAAAGTGTAAGATTTGGTAATGATGCACCATGTCCTGTTAGAGGAAAAGGTTTGATTAAGATGACTGATAAGATCTCTTTTGAAAATGCATATTGGGTTGAAGGTCTAAATTATAATCTGCTAAGTGTTGCACAGCTCAATAGCACTAGTTACCGAGTGGAATTTCATCACAAGAAAGCTAAAATATTTCATGCTACTGAATTGATTGGAAGTGGAGAATAGACTAGAGGTAATTTGTTCTATCTTGACCTATCTAAAGAAGCATGTATGGTTGCACAACTTGATGACATTTGGTTATGGCATAAGAGGCTATGTCATGTTAACTTTTATAATCTGGTAGAAATAAGTAAGAAGAAGAAAGCAAGAGGTCTACCTAGATTGAAGAAGCCTGAGAATGTGATGTGCAAGGAATGCCAGTTAGGAAAAATGACAAAGTCAAGTTTTAAGAGCAAATCCTTTACTTCTAAAAACATTTTAGATTTGGTTCATACTGACCTTTGTGGACCTATGTGTGTACAAAGTTACTGTGGTGCTAGATATTTTATCTTGTTTGTTGATGATCATACCAGGATGATGCATGTAATGTTTCTAAAAGAAAAATCTGATGCTTTTCAATTCTTTAAGTGGTATTTGGCTAAAGTTGAGAAGGAGATAGGTAGGAACCTGAAATGTCTTAGATTTGATCAAGATGGAGAATTTACATCAAATGAATTCAATCTGTTTTACAATGAAAGAGGAATCAAAAGGCAGATGTCTGCACCTAGAACACCTCCACAGAATGGTATAACAGAGAGAAGAAACAAGTCTATTTTGGATTGTGCAAGGACATTGATGATTGAAAAGAATGTGGCACAGAAATATTGGAAAGAAGCTATAAGTACAGTTGTCTACACTCTTTACTAGGTACAGATCAAGAAAGGTACAAATCTGACACCCTATGAATTATGGCATGGGCATGCACCGAGTGTTAAATACTTTAGAATCTTTGGAAGCAAGTGCTATATATTAAAAGACAATAGGAATGGAAAGTTTGATGCTAAAAGTAATGAAGGCATTTTCCTAGGGTATTCCACAAAAAGTAAAGCTTATAAGTGTTTGAACTCTAACACTAACAAAATTGTGGAAAGTGTGAATGTCAAAGTTGATGAGTATGCAAGAAGAAATGAAGTTGATAGCAAAAGAGAACCAGAAGATTATAGATCTTTTATGTATATTGAAGAAGAAGAAGAAGAGGCAAGTAATAGACTTGCACCTGATGCCGAGTCTCGGGTAAGAAATGTTGAGAAATAGGAAGATGCTACCAAGCATCAGGAAAACAATGTCGAAAGAGAACAAGAACATGCCAAGTGACAAGATAATGCTGCTGAGTATCAAGAAGAGGTTGCCGAGCATTCAGAAGCTAAATTTGACAATCTTGTTGAGGAACCTGATGAAATAGAGGAGAGAAGAGCTGAACCTATTTTAGAAAAATATTTAAGTGTTGGAATTAGGAGAGATAGGTAATGAGAGGGGAGGGGTGAATCAGTGCCTTCAAAATTTCACTTGTAAACATTTCAGATCTATAACTATAAACAGTGATAACTGACCAAAACAACTTGAATCTAATTGCATGAATCAATCATCCATTTAACTTAAGTAAGTAAAAACAATGAAATCAATATCACAATCACATGACACAAGTATTTTGGTAACACAAAAACCCTTGTTAGAAGGTAAAAATTGCAATGGGGATGACACCCACAAATTCTTCACTACTGTAGATAGAAAAGGTTTTCCTATTAGGGCTACAAGTTTTGATCACTTCTGGTGATCTCACCCTATTAGGAGTGACATGTTAGATCAGCTAGATCTACCTAGTTATAGGATTTTAGCAACACTAATGAAGTGTGCACTCGGTTACGAGATTTTCAGAAGACTGTTAAGTCTACTCTGTTAAGAGATTTTATCCAAAACTCTATTACAATTGTCAGAAAGCAATAGGTAATTATTTTCTATTTGACAACTCAATTGTCTGATACTGATCTATAAGCTCTGATAAAATATCACCTTACTTGTGATGAATCTCTACTCTGAACTGCTCAATAGCCTTTGCTGATTCTACTCAATCTGAATTCCTCTATACTCGGTTCTTCTCTATTAATTGATAGACTTGAAGTTAGGCAATTGCTACAAGTGCTCCATGATTCATATATCAGCTCACACCAAAAATGATGCGAACACACGAATATATAGTGTTCTATTTTTTACACTTTAACAAAATTAGGTTACACATTATAGTCATAACCCTAAGATCTATGGTGTACTATAATAACCTAGATCAACTATTACAAAAGATATACATTGCATTTAATGAATATCATTACATTAAATGTTTCTTGATCTTGGTAAAATGTTTTATGAACTGTTGTAACTATTTGCATAGAAGTATGTGCCATTTTTTATTACTATGCCATTTTCTGTGATCCTCGATAAACACTTTATAAATTGCTCGGTGTATACTGTGATGCTCAGTGTTTACTGTCTGTCGGTGTCAGTGTCTACTGGTGCTCGGTAAACTATTTGTTGCTCGGTATATAAGCTTTACCGACTAGTCTATTCTGCTTTATGTTATTGATTAGCTCAATGTAAGTGACCAACCGATATCTTTACAAAGCTTTGGTACTAATGACAATCTTAAAAGCTCAATAGAGATAACAATCTCCCCCTTTGGCATTAGTATCAAAACTTCGAATGTATATAGACAAAATTTTCTATATAACTTATATCTCCGCCATATACATATACACAAAATTTTTTTTCTAAGTACTAAGTACTCCCCCTTGGTGCATGCTCCCAGTAATATGAAGTATACGTAGCATCTATGTACATATTTGGCATAACAGCTTATATATTGTTTGGCATAACAATTTATACATTGTTTTCCCCCTTTTGATAGTAATGCCAAATACAAAAATTAAGTAGTATACTCACATCTTGTCAAAAATATGCTGATGGGTTTTCTTCACTGACTCCAAGAGGTTGTCCCATTCCTCTTTCAAGTTGGTGAGAGTGATGTGCTCAAGACCGACTTGTACATCCATGTCAAAGATGTTATCTAACACTGAAATTTTTGGTGTTGCAACTAGTAGCTCGGCTTTGACAATGTGTGCTTCAAAAAAATTTAGGTATGGAATGAGTTCAGTTTGCAACTCAGTAACCTGATCTGTTATGTGATCTTCTTGTTTCTTCAAATCTTCTATTAACTGTCGGAGTTCCTAAACTCAGTGAATGTGCTTTAAGAAAGCATGAGGCTTGGTTATAGCTACATTTGTACTCAACTATATTTCTGCTTCCAATCCTTTGATCTTTTCACTGACTGCAATAGTGAAGGTGTTTGTAGTATAAAGCTTCAATAAATATTGATAAATTAACTGGGTGATGGTTTTTATCTCAGTGATTACCTCAGATAATTTGACCTTCTTCAATGCCACTTGTAGGCTTATTTTCTCAGCTAATTTGTTCTGAATCCTTGATTCTGCCCTTTCTTCAATCCTTTTGTCTGCATCAATATCCGAGTCATTGATCTTCTCAGCAAGTGTAGCAAGTTGATCTATGATAGGTGTATCCTCATCAATATTCATCTCAGGTACTACATGTTGGAGGATATCCCGCACATCTATTAAGATTTCTTTTCATTTGTGTGCTTGCTTCAACTTTTCTTGCGCTACCTTTCTTGTACATAATTCCCCATATTTACTCAAGTCTTTGGGGCTTAGGGTCCTCGGGTCACACTCAGGGATAATGATCACTTCATCTAGGGTGACTGTCCCTTTTCCTTTCTTCTTCTTCTTCTTCTTCGGTGCTATAGGTGATTTCTTCTTAATAATAGTAATAGTTTTATCTCCAAATTTCAGAGTATCCTTCCTGGTTAACACACGTTCTTCCTTCTTCTTCTCCTTTGTAGCTATAGTCTCAGTTGATATAGTGGGAGTCTCAGTTGTGGTGTCAAGTGGGATCACCTCTGTTTCATTTGTTTCTCCTATTTCCTTTGCTTCAGTGGAAGGTGCCTCTGTATGTGTAGGCTCATCTATTTCTGTAGGTTTCTCTATGTCTTGATCCCCTGTGATGTCTTTGTTTTGCTCGGGATCTAAGCCATTGGGTTATACTTGGGAAAGAATTTCAGCTACTTCTATAAGTACAGGAAGTTCACCCGGTAGTGATGTAAATAGACATTCAGTGTCTAGTGTTTCATCTTTATTTGGTGCAATATTTACATCTTCATCATCTTGGTCATTAGGATCACCATTTGTGATGTCCTCAACAAGTACATCATCATCAATTTTCTTCTCCAGTTGAACATCAACTTTATCCAGTGCATCCTGTGAAATACTTATTTCTTCCTTATCCTTGGTGATATCAATTGCCTCAGTAACTGATATACCAGTATTCTTTGATTTCTTTGATGTTCCCTCATCAATGCAAATACCTTTACCTTTGGAATTGTGTCTCTTCTTAGACAAGTTCAAGAATGCTTCTTGCTCAACTTTTTCTTCGGCCTTCAAAATTGATGTCCACAAAGAATCAGTTGTGGTATCCATATCTGCTACATTTTCATCCATGATCATCAAGGCTCTATTCTTGATCATAAAGTTTTCTTGGTATTTGGTCAAGTATTCACTAACTTCTCCAAAGCTTAAATGTGAGGCTGCCCGAACTAGAGAGCGTTCTCTCTTTCTCTTCTTGGTGTCTAGTGCAATAGCCCATTTTTCAGTATTTTTGTCATCCAATTTCTTCAGTAATGCATAGGCAAATTCCATTGGAACTTCCTTGAATTTTATCATCATTTGGATGATTGCCTCTTCTATCTTGATTTGATCTTCTTTTGACATCTTGTCAAATCTGTCTAGTAAGGGATCAGTGAGGTCTCCATGTTCAATTATGTCTTCAATGATTTCATTTTTCCATCGGGGCCACAGAGTTGTTGATATGCTGCAATAGTTTCAAAATCTCCAACTTCTCCAATTTTGCAATGAATATATGATCTTACGTCTTTTGTCAATAAAACCCTTTCTGGTATGCTTGAAAAAGCTCCCATTGTGTCTATTTGTGCTGCGACCTTGGGATGTGGCTTAAACTTAGGTTCATCAAAATTTTCCCTAACGATTAGATTAACTTCCTCCTCAACACTTTGTGATTTTCTTGCAGATGATGTAGATGCCATAAATTGATTCTAGGGTTTCGGCAAGCAGCAGTATAAAAGGTGTTTGATAGAAAATGAACTTACTTGGTATCATGAAGAGTGATATCGGTTCGATCTAAAGTATCCTTGAATCCTTTTGAAAATATTTTAGCTCGAACTCTGCTCTTTGAATTCTCCGCTCTTCAAAATTGCAATGTAAAAATGAACTCTATCCCCATGTATTTATAGACTTTTGATATTCCTGCTCAAACTTTGCTAGAATAAATGCTTGATCTAACTTTTGGTATGAATCACTTGTTAGCTCGGTGACAACTAAAAATTTTCATCCACTCGATTCACATAGAATTTCTTCATCAATTGATACATGTGCTTGGTTAACCTTAGATAGTGATTACCGATAGGTAACCAACTCTTGGTCTCTCTTTTACCGATTGTATAACATTGTTAGCTCATGACAACTAAACCATAGTGCATCTTTATGCATACTGATTTGGTATAAGAACATTATGCATAAGGAACTATATGTAAAATGTGATCATTTGAAATGTCGGTCCCATACATACCTATTTCACCTTAAGTGGAGGTACCGATGTCACCCAATCCAGTGGACAAGGTTTCACCGACAATATTACTTGACTCAGCATTCTCATTAGATGCCTTCTTCCACATAGTGTTCCTTATCTTCGTGATATTTGTGATAGTATATCCACTTTCAAATATATGGTTTTCATCTGGTGCTCGGTCTCTATAGTTCTTTCTTAAGTGACCGACCTTATGGCAATGCATAGAAGCCATCCCAGTGCTTGTCCAGCTTCTTGATTGTCCAATCCAACTCTTTCTATAACAATTTTCTGCAATGTGTCCATATCTACCACATACAACATAGTTAGTCCATGTATTATAATCCCAAACATAAGAGTTACCTTGTCTCTTCAATTGATATGGCCTGCGTTGTGGTTTCTCCTTAGGTGTCCAAACTTGTTTCATTTTTGCCTTATAGTCTCGTGTAGTGTGTCCATGCTTGTTACAAATATAGTGTATTTTCTCCATAGTGGTATTATTAGCAATATCATTTTCTTTAGCTCTACACTCATAAGAAGGATGTCCAAACTTACCACAGTAGTAACAATATCCATTAAACTTAGGAGTGACATGAGGTTTACCTTGTGCTTTGCTTCTACACACATTAGATGTATGTCTCGGTTTGCCACAGTGATAACATGCCAACACTTTAGGTTTCTAATTTTGACTGATGTTGACTTGTTCAGCTTGTTGTGATGTTTCTCCTTTACCGGTGTAGCCTATACCGGCTTTGCTCCCAAATCTTCTCTGATTAGTTAGAAAGTCATCAATCTTCTTAGAGTTGTCCTCAGCAAGTTTCTTCATTTCATTTTGTTGTTGTTGATTTTTCACTTCATTTCTTAGCTTCTCATTCTCTTCTCTGAGTCTTGCAACATCTTCTAGTCTTCTTGGCAATTCTGCATTCACTCAGTTTACCTCTTGATTCATAGTCATCATTTGATTAGTTACTTGGAAATGTTGGTTAGTGAGTCTTTGTATCTCACTCTCTTTAGTTTGAAGTTGTTCATTCATCTATCTTCGGTCATCGATTGCTAGATTTCTTTCTTGCTTGACTTGTTTTTCTTTGTTCATTGTTTCTACCATTCTCACCATCTGAGATTCTTGACTGATTTGTAGTGCTTTCACTTGATCAATTAAATATTGATTCTTTTTAGATAGATTAGTGATTATGCTTTCAGATCCATCGGAGATGCTTCCAAAACTGGATCCAATATGCTCAAACATTTCATCAATAGGTTCTTCATGGTAACCGATCTCATTCTATAGAATAGCTAGGTTCTTCCTTTCAACCAATAATTTCTTCAATCCTTCCTTGGCTTGCTTATATTGTTCCACAAACATCTGCATTTGTATCTTCTAATTCTCGATAGTCTTGTCAAGCTTGTATCTCTCCATGACTTAGATCTTTACCCTTTAGTGGTTAAACTATTCAGTAAGAGAACTGACCTCTGATACCAATTGTTGGAATTAGGAGAGATAGGTACTGAGAGGGGAGGGGTGAATCAATGCCTTCAAAATTTTACTTGTAAACCTTTTAGATCTATAACTGTAAATAGTGATAACTGACCAAAACAACTTGAATCTAATTGCATGAATCAATCATCCATTTAACTTAATAAACAACATGAAATAAATATCACAATCACACAACACAAGTATTTTGGTAACGTAGAAACCCTTGTTAGAAGGTAAAAGCTGCGGTGGGGATGACACCCACAAATTCTTCACTATTGCAAATAGAAAAGGTTTGCCTATTAGGGCTACAAGTTTTGATCACTTCTGGTGATCTCACCCTGTTAGGAGTGACATGTTAGATTGGCTAGATATACCTAGTTATAGGATTTTAGCAACACTAATGAAGTGTGCACTCGGTTAAGAGATTTTCATAAGACTGTTAAGTCTACTCTGTTAAGAGATTTTATCCAAAACTCTATTACAATTATCAGAAAGCAATAGGTAATTATCTACTATTTGACAACTCAATTTTATGATACAGATCTATAAGCTTTGATAAAATATCACCTTACTTGTGATGAATCTCTGCTATCAACTGCTCGATAGCCTTTGCTGATTCTACTTAATCTGAATTCCTCTGTACTCGGTTCAACTCTATTAACTGATAGATTTGAAGTTAGGAAATTTCTTCAAGTGCTCCATGACTCATATATCAGCTCACACCAAAAATGATTTGAACACACAAATATATACTGTTCTCTTTTGGTTGCTTTAACAAAATTAGGTTACACAATATAGTCATAACCCTAAGATCTACGGTGTACAATAATAACCTAGATCAACTATTAGAAAAGATATACATTGCATTTAATGAATATCATTACATTAAATATTTCTCGATCTTGGTAAAACATTTTATGAACCATTGTAACCATTTTCATAGAAGTATGTGCCATTTCTGATTACTATGTCATTTTATGTGATCCTCGATAAACATTGTATAAACTGCTCAGTGTATACTGCGATGCTCGGTGTTTACTATCTGTTGGTGTTAGTGTCTGTTGGTGCTCGGTAAACTATGTACTGCTCGGTATATAAGCTTTATCAACTAGTCTGTTCTGCTTTATGTTACAGATTAGCTCAATGTAAGTGACCGACCGATATCTTTACAAACCTTTGGTACTAATGACAACCTTAAAAGCTCAATAGAGATAATAGTAAGAAGACATCACAAGCCTAAATAGATAATTGGAGACAAACGTACTGGAATTCTGAACAGAAGTAAGACAAAGGATCCAACATGTTTACTATGTGAATTTGAACCTAAGTCAACTAGAGAGGCATTAGAAAATGAAGACTGGATACAAGAAATGAATGAAGAAATAGACCAGATAGAGAAAAATGATACTTGGACTTTGGTGTCAAGACCTAAAAACAAAAATGTTATATGAACAAAGTGGGTGTTTCAAAATAAGTTGAATGAAAAAGGTGAAATAACTAGGAACAAAGCTAGGTTAGTATGCAAAGGCTACACAGAAGAAGAAGGAATAGATTATGGGGAGACATTTTCCCCTGTAGCTAGATTGGAAGGAGTAAGAACTCTACTTGCATATGCTGCTTATAAAGATTTCAAGGTATATCAAATGGATGTCAAGTCTGCATTTTTAAATGGTATACTAGAAGAAGAAGTTTACATAGAATAGCCATAAGGTTTTATTGATCCAAACAGAAGACACATGGTATGCAAAATGAACAAAGAACTATATGGATTAAAACAAGCTCCCAGAGCATGGTATCAGAGATTGCATAACTATTTGATACAAATTGGATTTTCAAGAACAAATCACACAAGCAATCTATACATGAAAGATGAAGAAGGTAAAGGTATCCTGTTGGCAAAAAAATTTGTGGATGATATTATTTTTGGTGGACAAGATGCTTTGTGTAAATGATTTTCAAATGAAATGCAAACTAAATTTGAAATGAGCATGTTTGGTGAGATCAAATTCTTTGTTGGTTTACAAGTATATCAGATGAAGAAAAGAATTTTCATTACACAGTCTAAGTATGTTAATGAAATACTGAAAACTTTTGGGATGGAAGATTCTAGACTAGTAAGTACTCCTATGGTTACTGGACAAAAGTTATCTAAGAATGATGATGCTGCAGAAGTAAACCAGACTTTGTACAGATCCATGATTGGAAAATTGCAGTATGTTGTACATAGTAGACCAGATATTACACTAGCTGTTGGGATTGTGGCAAGATTATTTGCCAATCCTAAGGAAACACACATGATGGCTGTGAAAATAATTATGAGATACTTGAAAGGGACTGCTGCCTATGGGCTATATTACAAAAAGGATGAAAGATTTGAACTAAGAGTATATACAGATGCTAATTGGGTAGGAAATGTAGATGACACAAAGAGTACTAGTGGTGGAGCTTTCTTTCTTGGATAGAGATTAGTCTCCTGGATGAGCAAGAAACAAAATTGCATTTCCCAATCTACTGTTGAAGCCAAGTATGTTGTTGCTACAGTAAACTGTTCAAATTTGGTATGGATAAAACAATTGTTGGTAGGCATGAAAGAAGAAATCACTGAAACTGTTGTTATTTTCTATGACAGCACAAGTGCTATCACCATTTCTAAGAATCCAGTGATGCATACTAAGACCAAAAACATAGAAATCAAGTATCACTACTTGAGAGAATTGGTAGAAGATAAAGAAGTCTGAATGGAATATGTGAATACAAAGGAACAATTAGTAGACATATT
The DNA here is from genome assembly GCA_027943335.1 of Chamaecyparis obtusa. Lineage (NCBI taxonomy): Eukaryota > Viridiplantae > Streptophyta > Pinopsida > Cupressales > Cupressaceae > Chamaecyparis > Chamaecyparis obtusa. Next base: position 222,106 of record BSBK01004869.1, read on the forward strand.
CACTAAAGCTTTATCTAAAGAAGCACATGAGTATTTGAGAAGTCAATTAGGGGTCCTTCCCCTAACTGAGGCTGCCTAGTTAAACTAGGAGCACTACATCAAAAATGCTACAACAAAACATTTGACAACTTGATGCAGAAGATTGTCACACTTTAGGACTAGCCTAGAGTTGTGAAGAAGAGCAAAGACAAGGAATTAGTCATAAGCAAGATGACAGAGGGAGAAACACTAAGCTGCATAGATAATATCTACATCTAATGGATGTATTTTTTAGTTGCTACTTTTGCATTTTTTTTCAAAGAGGGAGATGAAATGAGATGATATAATAACACATGACACTAAAAAGAAAAGTAAGGAGATGATGAACTGAGATGAAGGATCAGGATAGAGGGAGATATGGATATTTCTGACGATCACAGAAGTGAGGCTAATAGATTCTGAATCAGAATGAAGCTAAGGATATTACAAATTTGTTTTTTTGATGGACAGATAAGTTTTTGGATTGGTTGGTAATCCATGTGTTATTCAAGTGATATCATATGGTGTTGCCATCAATGCCAAAGAGGGAGATTGTTGGAAACTGCAATTGAAGCAATTGTTGTGTTGTCATTGATGTCAAACCTTAATTGGTAAGACTGTTACTACATAGGAAAGTACTATATCTATTGTATTGTTGTGAAGAAGGGAAATAAAGGATGGTAAAAATAGCACCTAAGGAAAGGTTGAGTTATTTTGATACTGCAAAGTGTACTTGACTATGTTGTACAATGATGAGACAATGTATTATTTATCTTAGTAAGATTGAAGACTAAACTGGTAGGCTTGACCAAGAAAAAATGGAGAAATCATGTTCAAGCTGAGTAATGTTAGTGTCGACCGAGTTAGTATATGCTGAGAAAAATTATAGTGTCGATCGAACATCAGTTAATTGTCGAGAAAGACAGTATAAGCCGAGGAAACATTTTTAGTAATGACCAAGCTTTCTACATGAAGACCGAGTAGTTGATCACTGTATTGACCAAGCATCAGTATTTTTATATTTGAAGAGAATTCAGATTTGGAGCTAACATTCTTGAATTCTTGGATTATGTAAAATGTGTTGACTTTATTTATTGATTGTTTGAAAGCATTGAATGCACTGAAAAATGTTTTATTGTAAATCTTTAAGAGATTTGAGATGTTTCTAGAAAAGGATCTGAAGAACATAAAGTGGGTAGATTCAATGAATCTGACCTAACCCTAAGATCTATGAAGGAGATTGAGCGGCAAAACACGAGTTAACCTAATTGAGGAAATATTTAGGGAACCTAAGTATTTGGTATGTGTGTGCGTGGGAGAAAAGAGGATGCTAAAAGATCAGTAGATGTTATTGACTGTTTAAGCAAAAAGGCTGAAGGAGAAGTGTGGTGATTGCTTGAAGAAAAGTTCTTAGCAGATCAAAGATGGCGATGGAAAAGTTTCAAAGTCAGTAAACCCGCATTTGTGTACAGAATTGGATATGATATTTGCAAAGTGAGTTGTATGTTTTTCAGATTACTACTACTGCTACTTTCTAACCATTGTAACAGTCAAAATCCTTTTAACAGAGGTTGACCTAACAGTCATATGTTTAAATCCTTTGAACAAGGTTGCATTCTAATGGAATGTATGTAAGTCCTATAACAAGGCTCACTTCTAATAGAGTGATTGAAATCCTTTAACCGGGTCACACCTAACAGGGTATATTGTAACCTTTGACAAGGTTGGCTTTTAACCAAGCTCACTTTAGAAGAGTGAAAATAACAGTAGCATGTTACAAAGTGGTTTTTTCCAGATTGGGTTTCCACTATAAATCCTAGTGTCAATGCTTGTGTGAATCTTTTGGTTTGAACATTTCTATTTTCTATAAGTTAGATACAGCTGGGTAGTGGACTACAATGTTATATGTTTCTATTATAGAATCAGTGATGACCGAGTAGGTTTTGGTTGTTAGATCTAATTTAAAGAAATTTTTTTGAAGATTGTCTTATACATCTAGACCTGAGAACAAATGATTCACCACCCCTCTCTATTGTTCTAAATCATATTAACAAAGACTTCTTGGTGGCTTGCAAGCACAAGTTCAGATCTGCCTTAGGGTTTCTATCAATTGCTGATCTATTTCAGAACTGGACTAGCTAGAGTTATATTGGATCTAGTTGATCTTGCAAAATTACTATTGTTTGTAATTGGCCCTAACGCGGAAGGCCTTACATCCAGGCATGTTAATGAAAATTGAGTTGAAATATTTTGTTGTTGTGAATTTCTATTATGTTGGTAATTGGCTACAAGGTTGGACTATCATTAATTGGATCAACCATCCTTGACTGCATCAGGTGGTATCAAAGCTGAGTTGATCTTGTTGTGTGAAGGTTGACCTAGCAAGGCTGATCTTGCGAAGTTGATCTGGTTGGAAAATAGATCATATGATTGGAATTGCAGATCTGTGGCACTGAACTTATGGAATCTTGACCTGGTTGTTCATGCAAGGTGGCAAGCTGATCTGACTTGCATACAACTTGGAGGTTGTCACGAGGTGGTCGGTGTAGGGTTTTGGTTGCTTTGGGTTTTCTTATCTTTAAGGATTCCTCCGAGAAAATTGGACCCTAGAGTGATTGCAGATCTTTTTGATGCTGTGAAATCAAAGATTATAGAGAAGGTGAAATCTGATTTTAGATATGAGATGGAGCTGATGAAGAATGACATGATCATTGAGATCATGAGAGCTGTTGTTGGTGTACCTCGGAATTTTGGTACTGAGGATGGTTATGAGGAAGTTTCTGAAGACTTTGAAGTTGCTAGATCTAGTGGAGATGACTAGAGAGACAGATCTAGTGAAGAAAAAACTGGTCGGTTACATAGATCTGGAGCTCAGTTCAGTAATAGTTACCAAATGGAAGTTTCTAATTTCTCTGGTACTTTGAAACCTAAGAATTTGATTGACTAGATTGGTGAATTAAAAGATTTCTTTGAGCTGGAATAAATTGAAGATCCTCTTTGAGTAAGATTGGCACATACTAAGTTGAAAGGACATGGTGCTCTTTGGTGGAAAGAATTACAAAGAGATAGAGAAGATGAAGGTGAAATGAAGATCAATCAGTGGAGGTTGATCCTGACTAAGTTGAAAGCTAAGTTTATACCTACTGACTATGAGCTTGACTTATTTAAGAAGTTGTAGAATCTGAAGCAGAAAGATTTGAATGTTGATGATTATACCGATGAGTTCTACAAACTTACTATTCAGTCTGGACACAAAGAACTTGGTAAGGAGAAGGTAGCTCGGTATGTGAATGGTTTGAGATTCAATATTCAGGATGACCTTGGTATGCTAAAGATTGATTCTATTGAAGATTCTTATCAGTATGCTTTGAAGGCAGAGGATAAGTTGAAAAGGAAACAACATGGTAATCCTCGAGGCAAGGAAAAGATTGATCACTCAGTGAAGGATAAATTGACTGCACAAGATGAAGAGAAACCTATGGAACCGAAGAAGAAGATAGGTAGAGTTATCTTTAAGGGTACTTTTTATAACTATGGTGAAGAAGGACACCATTCTTTTGTGTGTACATGGAAGAAGCTTGGTGATCGACAAACTACTGTGGTGAATGAAAATGTTGACAATGAACCTAAATTTGAGAACTTGTTGGTTTGGCGAACATTGCTTGGTACAAAGGAGGAACCATGTCAGAGGAGTAACTTGTTTAGAACTCAGTGCAAGTCTAGAGGTAAACTTTGTGATGTTATTGTTGACAGTGGTAGTACTGATAATCTTGTTACTAAGGAATGGTTCAAAAACTTGGTTTGAGTAGAATGAAGCATCTTTGTCCTTATAGGATTGGTTGGTTGCAAAATGATCGTGCTCTGGAAGTAAGAGAACAATGTTTTGTTTATATTCAGATTGGCCAGTATAAGGATCTTGTGATATGTGATATTGCAGAGATGAATAGTTGTGATATATTGCTCGGTAGACCTTGGAAATATGATTGCAGAGCTATGTATGATTGTGTCAAGAATGCGTTTACTATTGAGAAGGATGACAAGAAGTTTTCCCTGATGCCTTTCTTTGATACAAAACTTGGTAGTAGAAGTCCGAGTATTGGTAGCTAAGTTGAGTTGGTGGATCCTGAAGGTATGGATGATTAGTATGGATAATAGACCTTTGTGTTATCAAGGAAAGACTTGAAAGGATAGAGGAAGCTGAAGTGGAAGAGTATGCAAGCTAAAAATTTGGAGGACTTGTATGTGAAGAACCAGTTCAGGGTTTATGTGTTGAATCCCAGAAGATGTTCTTCCAGCATATGAACATCTTTTTGAACCTAGGGTGTCTGATGCAGGGGCATTCTAGGGTACTCAGTGAATCTACATGGAGGTGTGTTGTTTTGGTTATGTGGTACTCGGTTGTAGCTTTAACTGGCAGTCTTGGTTATTGAAGGAAGCTCGATCGTTGAAGGAACTCGGTGAAACTTCTGGTGCTCAGTGGAACTTATGCTTAGCGATGCCTGTGTTGCTTGGTATTACCTAACTTGGTTGGTTATTTCACTAGTGCTCAGTTGTTTCTCTAGCGCTCCATAGTTTTGGTTTACGATTGGAGTTCTTGGTGATTTGGTTGGTCGACTTGGTGCATTTATTGTTGGTATCTTTTGTTGTATTCTCCTATGTAGATCTAGAGGCCGACATGGAGAATTAAATAATTGTAAGGCTATTTGTGAGCCAACTTGTATTGCATTTAATAGTTATTTGTAGGAGTTAATTATGTCATCCAGCTGACTTATGGTTGAGAAATAGTATTTAAGGAGTGTTTGGGTAGTTTTTTAGTGGAAGTTTGGGAGTGGCAGATGAAAAGTGTAGTTGTAAAAAAGATAGTGTAGACTTAGATCCTACGAGATCTAGCAGATCAAATTGAATTTTGATAGTTGTAATAGCAGAGCTAGTGGTTTGCATGCTTGGAGACAAGGAGATTACTCGGTGGCTTGTGAGCACAAGTTCAGATCTTCCTTAGGGTTTCTATCAGTTGCTAATCTATTTCAGAACTAGACTAGCTGGAGTTATATTAGATCTAGTTGATCTTGCAGAACTACTATTGTTTGTAATTGGCCCTAACCCGGAAGGCCTTACAGCTGGGATTGTTAATGAAAATTGAGTTGAAACATTTTGTTGTTGTGAATTTCCACTGTGTTGGTAATTGGCTCAAGGTTGGACTATCCTTAATTGGATCCACCATCCTTGACTGTGTCAATCTTACAAGGTCCAAACTTCTTCATTTTCAGCTTGTTGTAGGTACGAATTGGAAATCTATTCTTCTTCAAATGAATCATAACCTCATCTCCAAATTCAAAAGATTTATGTCTCCTTCTCTTATCTGCTCTCTGTTTATATTTCAGATTACTGTCCTCCAAATTCTTTTTAGTTTCATCATAAAAATTTCTCATATATAATGTAAAATCCTTAGCTTCAACACTTCTTCTTATCTCAGTAGGCAATTCTCTTAACTCTGTGGTTATCTTAGGATGAAATCCAGTAACAATCTCAAATGGCGTCCTCTTAATGCTTCTATTTATAGAATTATTATATGCAAACTCTTCTTGTGCCAAAACTAAATCCCAATTAGCAGACTTATCTCCAACTAAACATCTCAACAAGTTTCCCAAACTTCTGTTCACAACTTCAGTCTGTCCATCTTTCTGAGGGTGAAATGTAGAACTAAACTTCAATTTTGTATTCATATTCTTCCAAAGTGTTCTCCAAAATTAACTAGTAAACTTAGTATCTCTGTCTGAAATAATAGATTTCAGAAAACCATGAAATCTTACCACTTCCTTGAAGAATAATTCAGCTACGTGTAATGCATCAGATGTCTTCTTATAAGGTATGAAATGAGCCATCTTAGAAAGTCTATCAACCACTACCAAAATAGAATCATTACCTCTCTAAGTTCTAGGCAATCCAAGAACAAAGTCCATACACACATCTTCCCAAGGTCTATCAGATACATACAAAGGTGAATAAAATCCCAAATTCTAACTAGTTCCCTTTGTTGTTTGGTGAATTTTGCAACCTCTAACCATTCTTTGTACATCTCTATAAATCGGTGGCCAAAAGTATCTTTCCAAAATAAGTTTCTCATTCTTATCAATCCTAAAATGTCTAGCAACTCCACCACTATGTTTCTCCTTTATTACGTTCTCCCTCATAGATCATCTAGGTATGCACAAATGAACTTCCTTAAATAACATGTCTTCTTGAATGAAATAATCAGTCCACTTATCACTCACTATTTGTTCCTTACAAGTTTTCGAAGGCTCTGCAAAATCAAGGTCAGTTTCATACAAACACTTCAAATCATGAAAACCAAGTACCTCAACTCTCATTTCTGTCAACAAATTTCTTCTTCGGCTCAAGGCATCAACAACTTTATTTGACTGTCCACTTTTATATTTCAATGAAAAGGAAAAATTCTACAAGAACTCAACCCACTTAATATGTCTTTGATTCAATTTATTCTAACTTCCAAAATATTGTAAAGCTTTATGGTCAGTATACAACACAAAATCTTTAGGCATCAAATAATGTCTCCATTTCTTCAAAGCTTGAACAATAGCATAGAATTTCTAGTCATAAACTGAATATTTTCTCTTAGCATCATTCAAATTTTCACTAAAGAAAGCTACAGGTCTACCTTCTTGACTCAAAAAAGCTCCTATTGCACTTCCACTAGCATCACATTCAACTTGAAAAGATTTACTAAAATCAGGCAAGCAAGTGTAGGCAACTCTGCAATTCTTTGTTTCAATATTTCAAAACTCTTTTGTGCTCAATGTATCCATTTGAAATCCCTTTTATCTCCTCTCATAGTTTTAGTCATAGCATTACAAAAAGAACTAAAATTTATGATGGACTTCCTATAAAAACTTGCCAATCCATGAAATGATCTTACCTCTCCAACATTCTCTAGTGTAGGCCAATCAAGTATAACTCTCACTTTCTTAGGATCCATCTTTAATCCATCAAGTGAAATTACAAAACCAAGGTACACAATCTCCTCCTTCATAAATGAACATTTCTTCAAATTAATCAGCAACTCTTCTTCCTTCAATCTCTGCAATACTTGTCTGATATGCTCAAGATGTTCTTCCTTACTCTTACTGAATATCAAAATGTCATCAAGATATACAATCACAAACTTACCCAAGAATCTTTTCAGAACTTCATTCATAAGTCTCATGAAACTACTAGGTGCATTAGTCAAACCAAAAGGCATAACCAACCATTCATACAAACATTCATTAGTCTTAAAAGTAGTTTTCCATTCATCCCCTTCTCTAATCCTAATCTGATGATAACCACTCTTCAAATCAATCTTTGTGAAATACTTCACTCCACTCAAACTATCCATTATGTCATCCATCCTAGGCAAAGGAAATTTGTAGTTTACTACTATCTTGTTTATAGCTCTAGAATCAGTGCACATTCTCCATTCTCCATTCTTTTTTGGTACTAACATAATAGGTACTAAACAAGGACTCAAACTTTCCCTAATCAAACCTCTCTCAAGCAATTATTGCACTTGTCTATTCAACTCATTCTTTTCATTAGGTGTCAACCTATGTGTGCTTTATTAGGAAAACTAGCTCTAGGTATCAAATCCATACAGTGACTTATACTTCTCATAGGAGGCAAACCATCAGGTACATTATTAGAAATGTTGTCATGAAATTCAGTCAACAAAGGTTTAACCTCAGGTGCATGTTCTAACTCATCTTGTTTCTTATTTTTCCTTGGAATTAAAGAAAAAAAAATATTTTGTTCTTTCATTTCTCTTGGAAACTTTTTACCCTCAACTAAGCATACTCTGACCATAGTTCAATGACCTTCATCAAACTTCTCTACTAAAGGAAATAATACTTGTTTCTTCCCATCCATCCAAATAGTATATTGATTCAATCTACCATCATGCAAAGCTTTCCTATCATATTGCCAAGGTCTCCCCAAAAGAATATGACAACAATCCATAGGCATAATATCACACAAAACTTCATCATGGTAATTCCCAATTTTGAATTTAACAAGGAATTGTTCACTTACAAGTAGTTTATGCTCCTTCTATATCCAAGAAATATGGTAAGGTTTAGGATGTCTCAAACTCTACAACTACATCTTTATATCCAGCTCTTCGGATGCCAAATTATCAGAACTTCCACTATTAATGATTACCTTGCAACATTTATCAGTGATCTTACATCTAGTTCTGAACAAACTTTTCCTCAGAATAGGTTCCTCATCAGCTTCTTCATTCCACAAGATCCTTCTCAACATCAATTTTTCACCATGTTTAGGTTCATTAGATAATTCCTCAACTTCTTCACAAGAGAAATTATTTTTTCCATTACCTCTAGTTTTCTTTCGAGAGTTAGTACATTCAAAGGCTCTATGTCCTTCTTCACCAGATTTGTAACAAGTACCTTTAAACCAAGATTTCTCTTCTTTTCCCACTATTGGTATTCCTAGAGTAACCAATATAGCTACCTCTAGAGTAATTACCTCTTATACCAGGAGGTTCATCTTTCCATCCTTTATCTTGTACTGCATTGTCATATCTGCCACTTTCTCCATAAGATCTATCTCTACTTCTCTGAAATCTGCCACCTCTTCCTCTCTATCTTTGATCATGTCTTTTTGTCAATTGTTCTTCTTCCTTCAAAGAAAATTGGTATGCTTCTTCCACAATATCTATTTTAACATAGCTAATCTCATCTTGAATCGATGTCCTTAGGCCATTTAGATATCTAGCCACCTTCTCAACTTCATCATCCACATGTCCAGATTTGATATCCAATTTGTAAAATTCCTTAGTATATTCTTTCACACTCATGTCTTTTTGTCTCAAATTTTGCATTTTTCTCATAAAACTAACTTGATAGTCAGCTAGAAGAAACTTCTTGTTCATCTTTCCAAGCATCTTCATCCATGTCTTGATCTTTTCTTTTCTGCTCTTCTATCTCTCATTTTGCAAATGATCCAACCAAAGGGATGCATGACCTTTCAACTTTGTGACTAATATCTTAACCTTCTTATTATCAAGAGTAGCTTCATACTCAAAGGATTTATCCATCTCAAAGATCCAATCTAAAAGTGCATCAGTCTCAAGTCTTCCATCATAGAAAGAGACTTCAACTACAGGTCTGGAGTTAGCCTTAGACAAAAATCTCAAGAGTCTTTCCTCATCCTACTCAACTTTAGGTTCAGGATTAGGTGCTTCCTCTTCTTCATCACTAACATCTTCAAGATGTGTCCCTCTTCTCTGGGCTATATCTATAGCTTCAAGCCTAGTTGCACTATGCCTCAACATATCCATGATAGCATTATCATTTCCTCCACCACGAACCATCTTGACAATCAAGTTCTAGGAAGATCATAACCTTCTGCAAGTTATAGGTCAGATCTTAGATGTGCCACCCTACAACCAATCCAACAAGGTTCTCCACGATCCAATCCAAAAGAAAGAACTCACTCTGATACCACTTGACGTAGGGACAAGGTATATTCAAGCAGAATTGACTCTAGTTGAATCAAAAAATAAGCCCTACTCTGAGTTACACATGGAAGCAATATGAAAACCACATGAAATCAGTGAAAACACAATGGATATGAGACAAGCAACTAGTAACAACACCGGTGCAATTATATTAAATCTTTCAACATGCCCCACTGTGAGGCCTTCCAGGTTTCGACCTTATACAATGAATTATGAAATCAGAATCGCAGCTGGTACTCAATCTTATTTTATACCATCCTCTACCTAGAAATTCCTTCCTACAACAACCCAAGCTCCAAATATATAGCCAACAAAGCCACAAGTCGGTCAATCAGGCATTTAATTACATTATAGGTCCAACCTCGAAGAGTAAACCAAAACTAAACAAAGAATGAACACAACTTGATGTGAGGTTACATTTAGGCCCACACATGATCCAAGAACATATCCCTAACTTAGCAAGATCCCATTTCATCATACAGAACAGTGCAAGACAAAAAACTCCACATTTTGCATGAAACTAGCTAAAAATTGATACCTGAGGAAAATGGTCATAACTCCGAACTCATGATGAATTAAGATTTTTGGTCTTAGGTGAAGATAGTAATTTTGGCCCTCTTCAAGGCCCTAAGATCGAAAAGGCTGATTCATTAAGGATTAATGGCTAAATGATGCGCAATTAGCACATAGAAAGAAGGAAAATATGGCTCTACAAAAAAGGAAAACAACTCTAACTTTGAAACGGTCCATCCAATCCTTATGTGCTCATAGGAGAAGGTTCCAAAATAGGTCCTCAATATCATGTAAGATTCACACAACATGAAACCAATAAATGGAATGATTATAATGCAAACAACATACATGTACAAAAAATGGGAAATGTTTTTGGTTGATGCAAGATTGCTTAAAGACCCAAGATGCTCCTACATCAGACACCTAGGGTAAATAAAGAACTGATGTCCACATTAGGCACTACTCATCTTCTGACTTGAATCATAAAGACCCAACTTAGCTTGTGTAATCCATGAACTGTCTTCGATTGGCTTATCTTTCCACTGAACTAGGTATTTCATGTAGTATTTTCTTCTTGTACTCTTGCTCACTCTACTATTCAAGATCTTCCCAACGTTGTTTTTATTCTTCTAAGGATAATCCAGATCATCTCCCATCTCATAAATTGATTCAAAGTACTCAAATATATCATAAATAATGAATATAGGTGATATATCCATATCCTCTGGTAATTCCACTTCATAAGCATTTCCAATGTCAAACTTCTTTATAATTTTACAAGGTCCAAACTTCTTCATTTTCAGCTTGTTGTAGGTACCAACTGGAAATCTATTTTTCTTCAAATGAATCATAACCTCATCTCCAACTTCAAAATATTTATGTCTCCTTCTCTTATCTTCTCTCTATTTATATTTCAGATTATTGTCCTCCAGATTCTTTTTGATTTCATCATGAAAAGTTCTCATGTATATTGCAAAATCCTTAGCTTCAACACTTCTTGTCTCAGTAGGTAAATCTCTCAACTCTATGGTTCCCTTAGGATGAAATCAAGTAACAATCTCAAATGGTGTCCTCTTAGTGCTTCTATTTACAAAATTATTATACGTAAACTCTTCTTGTGCTAAAACTAAATCCCAATTAGTAGGCTTAACTCCAACTAAACATCTCAACAAGTTTCCCAAACTTCTGTTCACAACTTCAATCTATCCATCTGTCAAAGGGTGAAATGTAGAGCTAAACTTCAATTCTATATTGATCTTCTTCCAAAGTGTTCACCAAGAGTAACCAGTAAACTTAGTATCTCTATCTAAAACAATAGATTTCATCAAACCATGCAATCTTATCACTTCCTTGAAGAATAATTCAGCTACATGTAATGCATCAGATGTCTTCTTACAAGGTATGAAATGAGCCATCTTAGAAAATCTACCAACCACTACCAAAATAGAATCATTACCTCTCTGATTTCTAGGCAATCCAAGAACAAAGTCCATACTCACATCTTCCCAAGGTCTATCAGGTACAGGAAAAGGTGAATAAAATCCCAAATTTTGACTAGTTCCCTTTGTTGTTTGGAAAATTCTACAATCTCTAACCATTCTTTGTACATCTCTATAAATTTGTGGCCAAAAGTATCTTTCTAAAATCAGTTTCACAGTCTTATCAATCCCAAAATGTCCAGCAAGTCCACCACTATGTTTCTCCTTTATTATGTTCTCCCTCATAGATCATCTAGGTATGCACAATTGAACTCGTTTAAACAACATGTCTTCTTGAATGAAATAATTAGTCCACTTATAACTCACTATTTGTTCCTTACAAGATTTCTAAGGCTCTACAAAATCAAGGTCAGTTTCATACAAACACTTCAAATCATGAAAACCAAGTACGTCAGCTCTTATTTCTGTCAACAAATTTCTTCTTCGGCTCAAGGCATCAACAACTTTATTTGAATGTCCACTTTTATACTTCAGTGAAAAGGAAAAATTCTACAAGAACTCAACCCACTTCATATGTCTTTGATTCAATTCATTCTGACTTCCCAAATACTGTAAGGCTTTATGGTCAGTATACAACACAAAATCTTTAGGCATCAAATAATGTATCCATTTCTTCAAAGCTTGAATAATAGCATAGAATTCCTAGTCATAAATTGAATATTTTCTCTTAGCATCATTCAACTTTTCACTAAAGAAAGCTACAGGTCTACCTTCTTGACTCAAAAAAGATCCTATTGCACTTCCACTAGCATCACATTCAACTTGAAAAACTTTACTAAAATCAGGAAAAGCAAGTGTAGCCAACTCTATAATTCTTTGTTTCAATGTTTCAAAACTCTTTTGTGCTCCATGTTTCCTTTTGAAATCCCTTTTATCTCCTCTCATAGTTTTAGTCATAACATTACAAATAGAATTGAATTTTTTTATGAAATTCCTATAAAAACTTGCCAATCCATGAAATGATCTTACATATCCAACATTCTCTCGTGTAGGTCAATCAAGTATAACTCTCACTTTCTCAGGATCCATCTTCAATCCATCAGCTGAAATTACAAAACTAAGGTACACAATCTCCTCTTTCATAAATGAACATTTTTTCAAATTAATCAACAACTTTTCTTCTTTCTATTTCTACAATACTTGTTTGATATGATCAAGATGTTCTTCCTTATTCTTACTGAATATCAAAATGTCATCAAGATATACAATCAAAAACTTACACAAGAATCTTTTCAAAACTTCATTCATAAGTCTCATGAAACTACTAGGTCCATTAGTCAGACCAAAATGCATTACCAACCATTCATACAAACCTTCATTAGTCTTAAAATTAGTTTTCCATTTATCCCCTTCTCTAATTATAATATGTTGATAACCACTCTTTAAATCAATCTTTGTGAAATACTTCGCTCCACTCAAACTATCCATTATGTCATCCATCATAGGCAAAGGAAATTTGTACTTTACTATTATCTTGTTTATAGCTCTAGAATCAGTGTACATTCTCCATTCTTTTTTGGTGCTAACACAATAGGTACTGCACAAGGACTCAAAATTTCCCTAATCAAATCTCTCTCAAGAAATTCTTGCATTTGTGTATCTTTCTCAAGGTTTAACCTTAGGTGCATGTTCTAACTCATCTTGTTTCTCAGTTTTCCTTAGAATTAAAGAAAAACAAATATTTTGTTCTTTCATTTCTCTTGCAAACTTTTTACCCTCAACCAAGCATACGTTGACTGTGGTACAATGACCTTCATCAAACTTCTCTACTAAAGGCAATAATACTTGTTTCTTCCCATCCATCCAAATAGTATATTGATTCAATCTACTATCATGCAAAGATTTCCTATCATATTGCCAAGGTCTACCCAAAATAATATGACAAGAATCCATAGGCATAATATCAGACAAAACTTCATCATGGAGATTCCCAATTTTTAATTTAACAAGGCATTGTTCACTTACAAGTAGTTTATGATCCTTCTATATCCAAGAAATATGGTAAGGTTTAGGATGTCTCAAACTCTACAATTGCAACTTGTTAACCAGCTCTTCAGATGCCAAATTATTAGAACTTCCACTATTAATGATTACCTTGCAACATTTATTAGTGATCTTATATCTGGTTCTGAACAAACTTTTTCTTAGAATAGGTTCCTCATCAGCTTCTTCATTCCACAAGATCCTTCTCAACATCAAGTTTTCACCATGTTCAGGTTCATTAGATAATTCCTCAACTTCTTCACAAGACAAATTATTTTTTCCATTACCTCCAGTTTTCTTTCCAGAGTTAGTACATTCAAAGGCTCTATGTCCTTCTTCACAACATTTGTAATAAGTACCTTTAAACCAATATTTCTCTTCTCTTTTCCCACTATTGTTATTCCTAGAGTAACTAGTATAGGTACCTCTAGAGTAATTACCTCTTCTACCAGTAGGTTCATCTTTCCATCCTTTATCTTGTACTGCACTATCAGATCTACTACTTTCTCCATAAGACATTCCTCTACTTCTCTAAAATCTACCACCTCTTCCTCTCTGTCTTTGATCATGTCTTTTTGTCAATCATTCTTCTACCTTCAAAGAAAATTGGTATGCCTCTTCCACACTATCTATTTTAACATAGCTAATCTCATCTTGAATCGATGTCCTCAGACCATTCAGATATCTAGCCACCTTCTCAACTTCATCATCCACATGTCCAGGTCTTATATCTAATTTGTAAAATTCCTCAGTATATTCTTTCACACTCATGTCCTTTTGTCTCAAATTTTGTAGTTTTCTCATAAAACTAACCTGGTAATCAGCTGGAAGAAACTTCTTCTTCATCTTTCCAAGCATCTTCATCCATGTCTTGATCTTTTCTTTTCCTCTCTTTTGTCTCTTAGTTTGCAAATGATCCCACCAAAGAGATGCATGAACTTTCAACTTTGTGACTTCTATATTAACCTTCTTATTGTTAGGATTACCTTCATACTCAAATAATTTATCCATCTTAGAGATCCAATCCAAAAGTTCATAGGTCTCAAGTCTTCCATCATAGAAAGAAACTTCAATGACAAGTCTAGAGTTAGCTTTAGACAAAACTCTCAGGATTCTTTCCTCATCTTGTTCAACTTCAAGTTTAGGATTAGGTGCTACTTCTTCTTCATCACTAAAATCTTCAAGATGTGCACCTCTTCTCTGGGCTATCTCTATAGCTTCAAGCCTAGTTGCAATCTACCTCAACATATCCATGATAGCATTATCATTTCCTCTACCATGAACCATCTTGACAATTAGGTTCTAGCAAGCTCGTAACCTTCCCCACAACTAATTCAACTAGGGCTTGAAAAAACACAACCTTGTTCTGATACCACTTGACATAGACAAGACCGGTGAATCCCCAAATGAGATGTTTGATCATGCAGCTACAGTACACAATGAAACAATTACACAGATACAAAGAGACTACATGATGCAATGTATTATTCAGAGATCAAATAATATACATGTTGGGTTGTCAAGCCTTCCCAATTATGGCCACATATAAATAAATGAATCTCAAATCCTACTACCGATCTATCAAAGTCTCATATCTAGCTTTATTTTATCAATTATCCATCCAATAGATCCTACTATAAAGGTATATCAAACTATTACATATAGGAAATGCCTCTATGTCAGCCCAAGAAAGAAATACATTCCCCAAGAAAAGGAAACATGTACACAAATAGTTCTAACCAAAAAGGTACAAAGATCCATTAAAAGGAAAGTACAATGAGTGTGGTCATAGGAAACAATCCATGGGACATCCATGAACCACATGCTAAGATCACAATAGTTAAAAATCAAAGATCATAAACCGAACATCGAATCTCCAAATAGGTCGAAGGAAGAAACAAACACATTACCCAAGGATGGGAAATTTATCAAATCTTGAACATAAATGAAGATTAGGAGGTGCGATCATAGGAAGATGATCCTAGATAGGTCTCAATTAAGACTATACAACTGGACACTTGATCTCGAACAAATGAATGATCATAAGCATAATCTCTCAAACCAGTAAACTAGAACAAAATGAAAATATATATTCTTGGATGATGCAATATTGCGGTGAACCTCGGATGCTCTTGCATCTGATCTTCAACATTCAATTGCATACACTCCATAGTAGAATGGTGTTTCAGAAAGGAAGAATAGAACTCTTAATGAAATGTCTAGCTACATGATTCATGCAAAGTCTCTTGATCCATCTTTTTGGGCTAAAGCTACAAGTTGTCCCAATCACATCAAAAGTCGAGTGCCTCATAAATCCTTCGATGTAATCACTACTTTTGAGGCATGGTGTGGTAGAAAACTAGTTAAGAAACACTTCAAAGATTTTAGTTGTCCATATTGGGTACACATACCTCCATAGAAATGAAAGGCATTAGAACTTCAAAGTAAGCTTTGCATATTTGTTGGATATCCTTAAAGTGTTAAGGAATTTAAACTTATGGATCCAGAGATGCTTAATATTTTCATAGAGAGGAGTGTTCACTTTGAGGAAAGTTCTCCTAGTTTGGCCTCTACTCCTCTTCCTTCAAATATTGTAGATAGTGATGATAGTGATTTAGATGATGATGCTTCCTCAACCTTGAATTGTAGGGTTCCACCTTCACAAGGCCCAATTTAAATTGAGGATATTTCTTCTTCATTATCTTCCACTATACCTTGTTAGGCTTGAAATTTTTTTGATTGAACTGGTTCACTTGCAGATGATCCTTCATACATTCGAAGGATAAGGTAACAACATTAGTAGTTTCCACATGAATACATTGATACAGTGATATATCCATGCAATTCAGTATAGTTGGTTACACCTTGTCTTCTAAATACAACTTATAAGATGACTAGTTGAGAGATATTGTAGGTTTGTTTGTGGAATCTATCATTGTAGATATGGGAGACATGATATTGATGGCATATATATTCTCTTTCATGAAGATGATCCTTCTTCGGTTGTTGCAAGGGAACACTCTGACTCTCTTGTTCATTCTCTAGATTATCAATATTTTGAGGTTGAAATGATTGTGGATCCTTTTGTACAATAGTTGTCGAGGAGGTCTCTTTATCTTTAGAGGAGACACTTTGGTCTTTGGAATATGTTCTACATCTATCATCACTAGATCCTGACTTGTCTTTTCCAAATTTTTTGGAAGGGACAACCTTTGGTATCAACATAAGGATAGTTGAGCAACTTTCAAGTACATACATCTTGAGGTTTCTTCTTAAAGATTGGGGAGGCATCTCTTATACACCTATGGTATTGTTTCTTCCTAAGGGGAGGAAAATTGTTTAATATTCATAGAGAATATTCTACATTCATCTTGGAGATTATATCAATGATGGACATTCAACATTAAGGGGAGGTACTCTGTCTCTATTCTTTTCTCTTATTGGGGGGCCATTTTCCTCATATGGGGTTTTTTCCTTCTCATACTTCTTTTACATTTGTCTCATGTATTCATGTCTCTTTTGGGGGCAGTTTTGTCCCACTAGGTTTTCTCCCTTTGTCATCTTTATGAGATATTACATTGCACTACATTTACACTTGCATATTGTACATGGGTAACTAACATGGCCTAGTAGTTAGGAACCATCTTGCATTGTCATATAAAATTGTGAGTTTAAGTGCTTTCCCCTAAGTTGCACTTAAGGGGGGTGTTAGGAATGGGAACACAGAGAGGGGGGGCTGAATCAGTGTTCACAGTATTTTAACTTTTCCCTTAATCTTTATGCTAAACTTAAATGCTTAAGTACTGAAATAAACATTCACATAAATATGAAACATGAAATCAACACATGACACCAATATGATTATGGGGAAACTCAAATAGGTAAAAACCCTGGTGGGAATTGACATCCACTAATATTCTACACTAGTGTTTTGTGATCCTTGTTAGAAAATCGTTTACCCTATTAGGAGTAGCTTTACAATGCTTCAAGTATAGTAGACCTTGTTAAGGGTCAGACCCTGTCAGGAGTCTTTTACAATCATCCCTGTTAGGGGAGAGGATGCACTATCTAAGAACTCACTGCTCAAGTTTTGAAGGCTACAACCTTCTGATCTCAGATACACACTATATCTGTAGGATGAACTGTCACTATGACACTGCTTGTCAGATCAGTTCCTTTGATGTGTTGATGCTTTGACCTCTAGAAAAGCTCTAATACATCTTCTAGTGTCTTCGCACACTTTTTCTCTGCTAATCACAACTCTATATCAACTTCCATACCAAATACAATGGGCGCACCTTATATTTATACGCTCATACAAAATACACAATTAGATCAGCCCTATAACTAGTTACAGACAACACTTCCAAATGAATTGGCTTAATCGTGCTTACAATTATACATATAAACATGTCAGAAAACTAAATACAATGGGCACATAGCCTTTACAACATTACATTATAATCACAAACCAAAATGCTAAATGTCAGCTCCATGCTCTATTCACTGCTGGCACACACTGGTTATGCAACTTCAACTGACTGTAAATTTCTCATCCTTGCACATCTGCTTATGCACTCATAGACTAAGCATGAGTATAGTCTAACAAAATTAACTTCCATGGTGCATACCATAATTCTTTCGTACACATGTGAGTTGATGCTCTGAGTTGTAGGAACTCTGTACACTGTCTAGTCTTCAACACTTAACCAGATTTTGATCTTTACATCAAGTGCATTGACTCCAAAATGCTATATGACTTTGTTGCCATAATGAAAACACTATATCTAGTCATATACCTCAGTATAGACAACTTTCCAATAATCTCCCCCTTTTTCATTGATGGCAGCAAAGGAATATGGCCAAGTTGCTAATTGTCCCTTAACACAAAAAACTTTTGTCTTCTATACATTTCTTATACATAATATTATATCTCCCTATACATATTATACTCCATATTCTATATACAACTCCCCCTTTGACATTAATGACAAAGGTGTACCAAAAATTGTATCTGCACATACTTACTTAGGGAAAACATCTGAATATGCTATCTTAAGGTTCTGGATCTCCTTCTTCCAAAAAGTTATCAAAGAGTTAACTATTTGGAGATGGGCACATAAAGCATATTGAAGCTTCTCCATCTTCTTAAAATCTATGCTCAGACCTTGATCATAGGTTACCATTGTGGCATCAATCTCCTTTATGTTCTAATTGAGAATGTCTAGTGAGGGTGCAAGAGCATTCCTCAACTGAGTCTATCTAGACCTTATTTTTTCCATCTCTTTCTCTGCCTTCTCAATTTTGTTCAACTAATCTTGGTAGATATTGTTGCACATGTTCACATCAGTGGATGTGTCTTTCACTTAACTCTTCACCTTCTCAATCATAGCTTCAGCCTCTTGTATTATCTTAAGATGGGCATCAGTAAGCTTATCTTGATCCATGCCGTATGCAATGAATTTCCTTCCTTGATTAGTAAATTCTTTTAAGGATGCTTGTCCTATCTTGAGTGAATTCAGATCTGGTGCAAAGCTACTCATCAACTCATTCAATATCTTCTTCGGGTACTTCTCTTCTGCAAATTTTGATGTAGATTCTTCAAGGCTTGAAAAATTACTTTTGAACTGTGAGATAACTGTACTCACATCATCAACTAAGTGTACCTTATTCACTTTCATGTCCACAGGCAACAAACTGTTTAGTATGTTCACTGATTCCACAAGTAGAGGATTTCTCATTACTTGTTTCTCCTTTGCCTTCTCCATAGCTAGGATGCTGAACTTAATCAGGTCTTCTTCTCTCCATGAGTCCAAACTAGATGTGTCAAGTGTTAAACTTGACAACAATGCTGAGGAGGGACTGATGGGAGTGTTATCCATCACTTCTAGTTTTACCTTGGTTAGTTCAATAGAAGTTTCATCTTTCTCTTGTTATTTTTCTTATTTTTCTTCTTTCTTTTCTTCCTCTTCTATTTTCTCTTCTTCTTTCTCATCTAATATATTTTCAATTAATACCTCTTCTTGATGAGTGGGAGGTGTGCTGCTGCATAAAATATCAGCTTCTTGTGTGCTCACAAAAGCTTCCTCAAACTTGTCTAAATTTATGTCAGTGTCCGCCATGGCTATCTCCACATTATCAATGATAATGGTGCTATCCTTGAGTGGTTCTGACATGGACACAGATTTATCTAACTTTATTTGTACTTCCACTGTAGGTGCTAAATCCTGAGGACTTGTAGATTGTTCCTTGATGGTTTCTGCTTCTTTGTCTTTCTTACTAGGTACTTGAGAGATGGGAGCAGACATAGGTTTCATGCGTTGTTCTAAGAATACCTTCTCAAAGGCCTTCTTTGTTTCCTTAGAGATCAGCTCATAGTCTTTGTTCATGAGGTGTAGTGTTCTCATCTTTGACCTTAAGTGTGGCTTCACCAAATTCAACAATAGTGACTTTTCTTCAATAGAACATACTGGAAGAGTGGACTCAAGAATTTTTTCCCTTATTCTGAAGTCTTCTTCAGTGGCTTGTCTCTTCAAGGTATCCATTATCTCCCATACTTTATTTGGAATTGTTTTTTTCAATTCAAGAACTATTTTCTTGAACTTTATCATATGTTTAACAATCATATCATGTATTTCTGATTTGTCAATCTCACTATATGATTCATAAAACTTCCCTACTTGATCAATTCTACCTTCATCAATAATTTTTGTGCTCAATACTTTGAGGCTTGGTCTGAATCCTACCTTAGGTGGTTCTTGAATGTTTTTCTTGCTCCTTGTAGCTTGTGAGGATGGATGACTAGTGCTAGTTTCTTTTTTCCTTTTGACTATTGGCTTATACTCCGGAGGAGCATTAGAATCATTGGTTTCTTTGGGCACAAAAGGAGTGTCATCAGTTATATCCTTCTGACTGTCATCTTTTTCAATTTTTATCTTCTTCATCTTAGGATCTTCTTGTTCTTCTTCTGCTACTGGGCTTTTCATTTCCAAAGCAATCTTCTCTTCTCTTGCCTTGTCAAGGTTTGCTTGGGACACACCATGTATTCTCAAGATTTCTGATGTGACTTTACAAACCTTCCTTTTTGTTTTTGCACTATTAAGCTTTGTATCTACTTCTCTAGTTTTCTCCTCATATGTTCCCCACCTAGGTTCATTGGGATCTTTGGGGGCTGAAAGTAGTACCTATGCATATTCTTCAATGACCTATTCCTCTACCTCATAGCAAAGTGGATGAATCCACTTAGTTCTTGGCTCAAAAACTTCCATACAAGTTGTATCAGTTTCAACCATAAAGCATATTGTATCCTTATACTTTTGATGAAGGCTACTCCCCTTAATACCACAAACACATAATAGAAATAGAGAAACAACAACAATATGAAAGAATAAAAAATGGGCTTCTTATTATCTCTAAAAATGTGGAATTAAAAACTTTCAAAATTACAATATGCAAAGCCACATGTGAATTCCCTTACAATATTCTGTAGGATAAAGCCTCGAATCAATACCAAGATCTACTACCCAGAACTATCCCAAAAAATGCCTAAGACAACACTACAGCCTTCCTTATATAGGCAATTTTCCACCGCCTAGGAGGGTTCCAAAATTTTAGCCAACAAGGCCAGCCAAACTTAGAATTATTTTATTTTACCATTTATTACATCAAAGTCAGCTCAAAATAACTTTTGAAACCCAAATAGAAATTTTGAAGGAAAATCATTTTCTGCCATTTCAGGTGACCCAACTTTCGAAGACCATAAGTCATCACCAGTTGACCCGATTGACTATTATAACCCCATTCCAAAAAGGCGACAAAGCGCTCTACATCCTTGACTCGCACAAGTGCCTGTCACCCAAATTTTCAACCTCATTTGGGGCCTCTAAAGCCTTCAAAACTAAGTTCAAATTTTCTATACCCTGTTGCCAATACCAAAAATCTTTAATATCTACAAAGCTAGACTTGATTTGTCAATGAAACTTTACTGGCAGGGTGATATGACCAAAATGAACCTCCAGGGAAGATATCAGAACATTCCAAGATCGGATGACCAACTTACTAAAAATAGAAAGATTCCATAAATAGCTGCTCTGCACAAGATAGCCCTGATTGAATACAAAAAAACATAAATATTTTTGGGTGATGCAAGATTGCTCTTACACCTAGGATGCTCCTACATCAGACACCTAGGGTAATTTGAGAAGTAACCCTGTCATGACTCAGGTGTGCAGAGGAAAACCAAGATGGTTAACCTCCTCCTTTGTTAGCCATGATGAATCTTTAATAGGTCATCCTTTCCACTTGACCAGATATTCTTCATATGTCCTATTCCTTGTGCTTCTTCCAACATGACTATCCAGTATGTCCTCAATCTCCTTGATAGCTGAATTGGTTGTTGGAATACCCCACTATTCTACGGTAACCTCATCTTCAACACCTCCTTCATGATACTCTATCATATTTGAAACATTAAATACTGGTGAAATATTTAGCTTAGTAGGCAACTCGACCTCATATGCATTTCTTGAATCATGCTTCTTCAGTATCTTATATGGCCCAAAATTCTTCATTTTCAACTTCTTATATGTACCAACCAGAAATCACTCCTTCCACAAATGAACCATGACTTCATCTCCAACCTGAAACTCCTTATGCCTCCTTTTCTCATCTGCCTTAGCCTTATACTGCACATTCATCTTGGCAATATGCTTCCTCACCTCCTCATTGATGTTCTTCAAATGTTCTGCAAAATCCTTAGCTTCAGCACTACTTATTTCTCCTTTATCTATCTTTCTCAACTTAGATGAATTTTTGGGACTACTTCCATATACAATCTGGAATGGTGATTTACCAGTGCTCCTATTGATAGAATTATTGTATGCAAATTTTACCTGTGGTAAAATCAAATCACATTCTATTGGCTTATCTCCAACCAAACATCTCAGTAAATTTCCCAAACTCCTATTCACCACCTCTATCTATGGATGATGTGATGAACTGAACTTCAAATCTATTTTCAACTTCTTCCACAATGTACACTAGAAATATCCAACGAACTTAGTGTCCCTATCTGAAACTATACTCTTTGGCAAACCATGCAGTCTCACTACTTCTCTGAAAAACAATTCTGCTACACAAATAACATCATTAGTCTTCTTACAGGGAATAAAATGTGTCATCTTTGAAAATCTGTCAACTACCACAAAAATTGAATCATGTCCCCATTGTGTCCTTGGTAAACCAAGAATAAAGTCCATACCGGTATCCTCCCAAGGCTTCTCTGGTACAGGTAATGGCTGATACAACCTAGTATTCTGCTTCACTCCTTTTGCCATCTGACATACTCTGCAACTCTGTACAAACTTCTTGACATCTTCCTGCAACTGTGGCCAATAATAATTCTCACTAACCAAAGCAGGGGTTTTATCACGACCAAAATGTGCAGCCAATCCTCCTCTATGCTTCTCCTTGATGATATTCTCCCTCATAAAACTTCTTGGAATGCACAACTGACTCCCTCTAGATAACATATCATCTTGAATGATGAAATCCAGCCACTTCATCTTGTCTAGAGTAATAGGTTCTATACAAGCTTTCCAAGCTTCACCAAAATCAAGATCCTCTGGATATAAATTCTTGAGTTCCTTGAACCCAACCACCTCAATCTACATCTCTATCAACAATAGTTGCCTTCTGCTAAGCGCATCTACAACCCTATTAGACTTTCTTCTTCCGTGTTTCAAAACAAATGTATAACTCTGTCTAAACTCAACCCATTTCAAATGCCTTTGATTCAACTTTTCTTGACTATTCAAATATTGCAAAGCTTGATGATCAGTATACAAAACAAACTCCTTAGGAAGTAGATAGTGTCTCCACTTCTTCAATGCTTGAACTATAGCATAAAATTGTTGATCATAAACATAATATTTTCTCTTGGCATCATTTAACTTCTCACTGAAATAAGCAATAGGTTTACCTTCTTGGCTCATAATAGCTCCTATTGCAGTAGCACTAGCATCACAGTCTACTTGAAACACCTTATTAAAATCTGGAAGTGCTAAAACAAGTTGTTCTGTAACTTTCTGTTTCAATAGTTTAAAACTCGTATCTGCCCCATTAGTCCACTTGAACTCTTTTTTATCCCCTCTCATTGTTTCAGTCAAGGGTCCACAAATACTGCTAAAAATTTTGATAAACTTTTTGTAAAAACTAGCCAAACCATGAAAAGATCTTACCTCAGTAGCACTCCTTGGAGTAGGCCATTCAAGAATAGCCTGTACTTTCTCTGGATCCATTTTCAGACCTTCTGCTAAAACTACAAATCCCAAATACACTAATTCCTTCTTCACAAAACTGCACTTCTTCAAATTAATCAACAATTTCTCATCTCTCAGCTTCTCAAACACCATACGAATATGCATCATATGTTCCTCCAATGTCTTGCTAAAGATCAAAATATCATCTAGGTAAACAATGAAAAACTTATCCAGAAATTCTTTCAGAACCTCGTTCATGAGCCGTATGAAAGTGCTCAGTCCATTGGTTAGCCCAAAAGGCATGACTAACCACTCATACAGTCCTTCCTTTGTCTTGAAGGTAGTCTTCCATTCATCTCCTTCTCTTATCTAAATCTGGTGATATCCACTCTTTAGATCTATCTTTGAGAAATACACAGCCCCACTCAAACAGTCCATAACATCATCCATTCGTGGCAATGAAAATCGGTACTTGATTGTGATCTTGTTTATTGCTCTAGAATCTATACACATCCTCCATTCTTCTTTTGTGCTAATACTACTGGTACAGCACAGGGACTCAGACTCTCTCGAATCAATCCCTTCTGTAACAACTCATGTACTTGTCAGTTCAACTCTTCACTTTCTGCTGGTGTCATTCTGTGTGCTGCCTTGTTTGGCAAACTGGCTCTTGGAATCAAATCCATCTGATGACTGATCTTCCTTATTGGTGGTAATCCATCAGGTACATTATCAGATACAATATCCTGAAACTCATTTAACAAATCTACAACCTCTATAGGTACATCCTCTACTTCTTGTTTACCAGCTTTTGGAATTAAAGAAAAACACACATGCTTATGCCTCATACCATCTAGGAATTTTCTTCCATCAACAAAATTTATTCTTGCATTACCACATACCTTTTTTTTTATCTCCTTCAATGGCTTTAGCTTATTTCACACTCCATTATTTGTTAGGGAATAGGTATTCGCATGACCACCATGTACAACACATCTGTCAAACTGCCACAGCCTACCCAACAACATGTGACATGCATCCATAGGTATGATATCACATAGTACCTCATGATGGTACCCGCTAATCTTGAACTTTACTAGGCATTGCTCACTGAGCATGACCTTATGGTCATCTTGCACCCAGGCAATCCGATATGGATGTGGGTGTTTCTATCTCTTGAGCTTCAACTTTGTCACCATCTCTTCTGACACCAAATTGTCAGTGCTTCCACTATCAATAATCACATCACAACATTTACCCTCACACTTGCATCTAGTGCGAAATAGGCTCCTCCTTTGTTCAAGTTCATTCTCACCACTCAATAGGACTCTTCTATTAATCAACGTTTCTCCTCTTTCAGCATCTTCAAAATTTGAGGATCTAGCATCTTCATCTACATGTGCCACTCTGGCCTGGCCTTCATTCCTCCTATCTGTCCTTCCTTGGCATTGAAGACATTCAAATGCCCTATGACCTTCTTCTCCACAATGAAAACATGTTCCATGGAAGCCTCCTCTTCCTGAACCTTGTCCTCTTCCTCTTCCTCTCTGATCTCTATTGTTCTGATCTTGGAAATGATTGGAGTTGTTTCCTCTCTAATTTTTCCTGCTACTGGCCTTATCCTTCTTTTTTGGATCTTCATTTCGGCCTCCATATGACCGTCCACCAGATCGTCCACTGTGACCTCTTCCATTTTGTTTGCTTGTGAACTTCTTGTTCAACTTTTCCTCTACTTTTAGGGAAAACTAGTATGCCTCTTCAATACTATTCATTCGAACTAGATTCAGCTCCTCCTGAATGCTTGGCGTCAACCTATTAAGGTAACGGTCAACTTTCTCCTTATCAGCTTCTGCATGGCCTGTTCTGATGAGGATTCGATAGAACTTCTTTATATACTCCTGAACAGATCATCCCGCTTGCTTCAAACTTTGCATTTTCTTTAGTAGGTCAAGCTCATAATCAACAGGGATGAACTGTCACTTCAATTTATCCACCATCTGATCCCATCTTGTGATTTTATCTTTCCCTCTTCTATTTTTCTCCAATTGAATCTCTTGCCACCAGATCTTCACATGACCTTTCAGTCTGGCCTTTGCGAATTTGACCCTATCAGGATCCTCAATATCTTCATACTCAAAATATTCTTCACATTTATTAATCCAGTTGATCAACTCCTCTGGGTTAAGATTTCCTGAAAATGTAGGAACCTCAATCTTAGGTCTTTTTTCGATCTTGGAAATGGCCCGAAAAAGTCTTTCTTCCTCTTGGTTCACAACTTCGACTTCTCCTTCTTGATCTTCTTCTTCGGCTTCATCCTCACTTTCATCTCTGACATTAAGATTCATTCCTCTGCGAATCTCTTCTTGCAATGCTCGCACTTGTCTCTGGAGCGCTCTAACCTCAGGTGTTACAACACTAGCTCTTCTGCCACATTCCCTTCGTGGATGCATTTTCGCGATGCGTGCTGAAACCCTAACCACAGTCCTGGTGCAAACTACCTCATAGTCGATGATCTATTTACACACTCAGGAACTCCTGATTTGATACCACTTGATGAAGGGTGCTCCCCTTAATACCACAAACACATAACAAAAATAGAGAAACAACAACAATATGTAAGAGCAGAAAATGGGCTTCTTATTATCTCCACAAATGTGGAATTACAAACTTTTAGAATTACAATATGCAAAGCCAAATGGGCATTCCCTTACAATATTCTATAGGACAAAGCCTCAAATCAAGACCCAGATCTACAACCCAAAACTGTCCCAAAAACTGCGTAAGACAACACTACAGCCTTCCTTATATAGGAAATTTTCCACCGCCTGGGAAGGTTCTAGAATTTTAGCCAAGGCTGACCAAACTTAGATTATTTTATTTTACCATTTATTACATCAAAGTCGGCTCAAAATAACTTTTGAAACCCAAACAAAAATTTTGAAGGAAAATCATTTTCTACCATTTCAGGTGACCCAACTGCCGAAGACCATAAGTCATCGCCTGTTGACCTGATTGACTATTATAACCCCATTGTAGAAAGGCCACAAAGCACTCTACAACCTTCAAAACTTAGTTCAAAGTTTTTGTACCCTGTTGCCAATACTGAAAATCTTCAATATCTACAAAGCTAGACTTGATCTGTCAATGAAACTTTACTGGCAAGCTAATATGACCAAAATGAACCTCCATGGAAGAAATCAAAACATTCTGAGATCGGATGACTAACTTACTAAAAATAGTAAGATTCCATAAATAGCTACTCTGTACAAGATAGCCCTTATTGAATACAAAAAAATAGAAATATTTTTGGGTGATGCAAGATTGCTCTTACACCTAGGATGCTCTTGCATCAACTTTTCCATAATTCTTTCTAGAATTCTATATTTCATTTGCATCTTGACCTTGAAGGTCTTCAATTCCAATGTTATATCATCCCTTAATGTGCTTTCAATGGATGCTTTGTTGGATATCTAAGGCATGGTTGGAATAGTCTTGTCCAAATACAAATCTGATATCTTCCCAACTATATGAAGGTACATGTAAATGATTAGTGACCCAAACCTAAATATCTGTCTTGTCATGTTTGATGGCCTTGATTTTATCAATCAACTGTGTGCGCAAGATTTCACACAATTTGAACTCTCCATCTTCCTTCACAAGTCTGATGGCTGCTAGAATAGTGCCCGCAGACACACTGTTCACCCTACTGGTGTGATGAAATCTATATCCCAGTATCATTGACATTATTTTGATGTCTTCTTGCCCAATAGGCTTGATTTTCATGCTATGCCTATCGCTCCTTGACTTACATGTTTTCTCAACCATCTTTTTGACATCCTTGCCCATAGGAAGGATGGTGCCTATCCTAGAAAGGCATGTCATCTCATGTATCAAGTCACTGGTGATTCTTAATAGTACATCACCAATCCAAAACAAATCATCTTGAATCCTTCTCAATAAGTTCTTTATCCATTTTGTCTCATAGAATTCATATGCCATAGCATACTCAACAATTGGGTGATCATTCCATTTAGCATATTCATCCATGAATGTTTTTTTTGGATTCAACATGGTGTCCATGTGCGCTCTTAGCCTATCCAATCCAACTGGTTCCTTCTTACAGTAGATATATGCCCTAATGTCTTCCACATGCATAACACCCATAGGCATGTAAGAGAAAGCTCCCTCTAAATCATCTAGGGTTGATTTAAATGGATTTTTCTTGAAAACATATCTCTTCTTCTCAGCGACATCATAAACAATGGGAGTGGCCATCACGTACTTGTAAACACTTTCCAACTGAACTTCGAGATAATCTGAAGGCTTCTAAATCAGTGCAACGAGCTTAGGGTTTCTGCAACCGACCAAATGCACTGCAAACACTGATAGATAAATCTCCAAGTCTTCACAACAACTTCCAAGGCTCTTTCTTCTCTCCTATCACTCTGAATTTGAATGCAATCAGTGATTAAACAACTTTCTGTGTACTTAAAAGTGAAAATTTCATCATTAATGCAAGTCGCGTAAACCAGGCTGTCACTTCAAGATTTCCAACTTGAGTTCTATTCACAATCAGCATGTGTGCTCTTGCACATAGGTACCTTTATACTCCAAAATCTTAATTCCAAAGGCACATACTCTGAAGATGAGTATACCAACCACACAGGGGTCTAGAGCTAAATTAGCTCCCCCTATGACCCTGAGGGCAATTCATTCAGGTGTAGAGGGTGCATCCACTGCGGATGCATCCAATACATTCTCATCAATCTTGTCCTTCTTTTTCTTTGACCAAATCATGCTCGCATTATTTGAGGCTTTGACAAAATTAACTTCTCCTACAGGATCCAAAACTTGTTCTTCGGCCTTTTTAGGGCTTCCCTGATCTTGTGTCCTTGATCTACAAAACCTTGAGATATGTCCAGCCTTGTTACAAGAGTGACAAATGACTGGACATCTTATATTCCTTGGTGCATTGACATGAGTCACCATTTTGCATTGTTTTGTTATGTGACCATTATAGTTACATATTTGGCATGTAACATTCTAAGAACTTATTACATTTGTCTAATTCTGATTTCTCTAATCTTGTTGAATCTTGTTCTTCTTGCTAGTCTTGCAATTCATAGCTCTATGACCGAATTTATTGCATGAATAATAGTAACCATTAAAAGGTCTTACCTCTGTATAGTTCCTTGCAATGTGTCCATGCTTGTTACATGCAAAACAAGTGTGTTCTACTTGCTCGCACTTATTCTTAGGTGGTCCACCATTATCTATGGTTTGATCTTCAGTCTTTTCAGCATCAGTAGAGTCCTTTTGTGAATCCTTTCTTGCTTGCATATTGTCCATCTGATTTTGTGCTTCATTGTATCCAATACAACTGATGTCTCCTTTGGCTCTTCCTACATACAACTAAGATTCTATCAAATAAGAACTCGTGTGTAATTTGTCAATATGATTCTTTGCTTCTTTCAATTCAGACTCCAAGCTTTCTTTGCTATTCCTTAGCTCCAAGATTTCCATTTTTTCTTTCCTTAGTTCTTCATTCAGCTAAAGGTTCTCTTTGATCTATTCATTATAGACTTCCTGATTATTAGTCAGCTTATCATCAAACTCTTCAAGTTATTCTTTTAAGGATTTGTTTTCTTCTTTGAGCTTCTTGACCATTGTCCCTAGATCACTGGTAGAGCATTCTTTCAAATATTTCCTTAGCTTCTTGATGACTAATTGAGCATCATTGAGTTTATCCTTTAGTTCTTCAGATTCTCTTTCTGACTTGTCCAGATCTTCAAGAGAAACTTCAAGATTTCTTTTCAGATGTTTCATTTCTGCTTTGTTCATGATCTCCTCAAGTGGTTAAACTTCTATGCTAAGGACCAGAGCTCTGATACCAATTGTTAGGAATGGGGAAAACTGAGAGGGGGGGTGAATCAATGTTCACTGTATTTTAACTTTTCCCTTAATCTTTATGCTGAACTTAAATGCTTAAGTACTGAAATAAACATTCACATAAACATGAAACATGAAATCAACACATGACATCAATATGATTATGGGGAAACCCAAATAGGTAAAAACCCCGATGGGAATTGACACCCACTAATATTCTGCACTAGTGTTTTGTGATCCTTGTTAGAAGATCCTTTACCCTGTTAGGAGTAGCTTTATAATGCTTTAAGTATAGTAGACCTTGTTAAGGGTTGGATCCTATTAGGAGTCTTTTACAATCATCTCTGTTAGGGGAGAAGATGCACTATCCAAGATCTCACTGCTCAAGTGGTGAAGGCTACAACCTTTTGATCTTAGATACACACTATATTTGCAAGATGAACTATCACTATGACACTACTTGTCAGATCAGTTCCTTTGATGCACTGATGCTTTGACCTCTAGCAAATATCTAATACATCTTCTAGTGTCTTCGCACACTTCTGCTCTACTAATCACAACTCTATATCAACTTCCATACTGAATACAATGGGCACACCTTATATTTATACACTCATACAAAATACACAATTAGGTCGGCCCTATAACTAGTTACAAACAATGCTTCCAAATGAATTGGCTTAAGCATTCTTACAATTATACATATAAATATGTCGGCAACCTAAATACAATGGGAGCATAGCCTTTACAACATTACATTATAATCGCAAACCAAAATGCTAACTATCATCTCCATGCTTTGTTCGCTATTGGCACACACTGGCTGTGCAACTTCAACTGACTGTAACTTCCTCATCCTTGCACATCTTCTTATGCGGTCATAGACTAAGCATGAGTATAGTCTAACAAACTTAACTTCTAGGGTGCATACCATAATTCTACCGTACACATGTGCATTGATGCTCTGAGCTATAGGAACTCTATACATTGTCCAGTCTTCAACACTTAATCGGATTGTGATCTTTACATCAAGTGCATTGACTCCAAACTGCTATATGACTTTGTTGTCATAATGACAACACTATATCTAGTCATATACCTCAGTATATACAACTTGCCAATAGGGGGGTGTTGGTGTAATTGATTAATTCTAATTACACTTTACTTAATCTTAGTTAGGATAATCCACACATAATGTTTTACATATTAGACACCTAGGGGTTTACATCTTATTCTTGCACATGGTGTAGAACAAATTCCAATTTAGGTTGTGATAGTTGTTATCTCATTTCCACTTTATGTGTGAGATCCACCTTTAGTGCTCTTATCACTTTATCATCCTCACAGTTTTGCACATGTTTACAACATACTTTATTATACAATTGAGGATGATCCACTTTTGGTGGACATGTGATTCCACCTAGTGGGGTTGATAGGTTATCTCTTTCTTATCTCCTAATTATCATGTCTTGCATATATATGCATGCACATCTACATTGTACTTATTCATTATATTCATTATTTATCACTATTGAATTCAATCAATTAATTGATCATATCATTTTTTATGACTTGTGCTATTCATTGGGCTTCTAGATCTTGGCATATTGCCTTAGGAAAATTATTACAATGATCAATAAGAGAAATAAAATAAAATAGCCTATTATGGTGCTCTTTGGAAGTGGAAAAACATAGTGAAAACACAAAAAAGAAGTGGAATGCCCATAATAAAATTGGTACAAGAAGGAATCATAATTTTTAGGTGATTTAGCCATAATAATATCATAAGAAGG
Source organism: Chamaecyparis obtusa (assembly GCA_027943335.1). Taxonomy (NCBI): domain Eukaryota; kingdom Viridiplantae; phylum Streptophyta; class Pinopsida; order Cupressales; family Cupressaceae; genus Chamaecyparis; species Chamaecyparis obtusa. The sequence continues at coordinate 253,592 of BSBK01004869.1, forward strand.
TGCCAAATAAATAATACAAATGCTTCTTGTACATAAAGTGAAAGGAGATGAGGTAAATTGCATCATTGGAGTGTCTTAGCCATCCAAAAGTTCTAAATAAGTTAGAAAAAAGTGTTAAATGGATTATAAAAGTATAAGAAGAATTTTAGGGGAAATAAACATAATAAGGTAGAATTTTATAGTGGCTAAGCCACTCAAAATTTTTTCCTATGCAAGATCTTAGAGTTTCTTAAATGATGATTTTCTTAGTAGTCAAATTAAAAAATTGATACTCCATTCTCTAGGCACACATGAAATACTTTGACATGTCACCCTATTTACTAAAGGGACATTATCTTGCAATTCAATTTTAGGACATTATATCATACAAACAAATGTTGGCACTCGGTTTCCCTATTTATCTTTCTTTTGAAACTCATGCATTGTCATTGAACACTGCACAAAACTTCCTACAAAGTTTCATAGTCCCCTTTCTACTTGGATGACCCTTCCAAGTTATTAGTTACCTACAGACTAGCTTTGACAAGTTAGAGTAAATAAGATATTATTCCTTAAATATTTAATATAAACAAAAAAATATAAGAACATGTGTTAAGATAAAAAAACATGTTATTCACGTACACTACATGGTATGATCAAAATTGACACAATGGTCTAGAATTAAGAATAAAAAACTTATTTTATGGCTTTGATCTTTGTAAAATATTATACTAGCACTAATAATAAAACACTAGCAAGCAAGAATATTTTCCATAATAAAACACTACCAAACAAGGAAAAATAAATATCATCAAAATAGGTTTGTGTGTGTGTTGAAGAAGGTTTAAAGTCAAGACCACCTAGGTTCCTATAACATGGATATTGCCCTTAAACCAAGTTCCTTTAACATGTCAAAATAGTTCCAATTGTTAGATAACTAAGAGGGGGCGTGAATCAGTAAAGTCCAGTTATCCTACAGTCCCAAATACTCTCAGATGTATAAAACCAATTTCAACAATTGAACTAAACAACTCAGTAAAAAATTATCTATGCCTTTTTGTTCATTACCCGATTGATAATAAAATTAACTAGTATATATACCGATCAAACCAATAATTTTAATGTGTAAAGTAAAATAAAAAATCATCACATGCATACACATTTAACATTGTATTTTTAACATGGAAACCCAGTTAGGGAAAAAACCACCTAGGACCGGTACCCGAAATAATTTCACTCTTTTCAAGTGAGCTCAGTTAAGGGTCAACCCTGTGAAAAAGTTACAAAACACACTATAAGGTGTCACCTTAGAGGATTTATCACTAATAGTTCTCTGTGACCATACATCCACTTGGGTCAACAAGAAAACAATCAACATTCATTGAATGTCATAATGAAATAAATATTGACTGTTAAGTCCCACTCGGTTAAGAGATTTATCTGTAGTAATGGTTAGAATGCAACAATAAATGATCTGACTGAAATACAACTTCCTTTGCAGATATTTAGATCTATGCTAAGCTCATATACCTCTGGCCATCATAATCTCTTCAATTTCCTTCTATCCTCCAACTCTGTTCTGCTTAGTTATCTCCTTTCTCTGACGCTCGATGTAGTTTGTAGAATTGTGTAGTTCTCACTTCAACCTGTCTGACCAGCTTCGTATGAATACAATATTCTCCTCATGCACAAAACTCATTATTAATCTCATCTCCTTAAATGGACATGATAAACTATTTTCTTCTTAGCCATTAATTTTTCCACTTAATCTCCATCGTTGATTTTGTCACTTTAACCTTCCTCAAAATTTGTGCCTTGAACACATTTCAATCTTCATCATCTGATCTTCCTTGAATTTTTTCAGCCATAGATCTTCATAAAAGACTTTATTTTTAACTGTGAAATTATCCATATTTGTCCAACTCATCATCTTTAGTCAGCAATCACATGTTCCATATTATTTCTTTCACTTGGTCAATACCATGATATGACGGTGACTCCTTACTAAGTTAATACTATTCTCGATATACACTACACTTTCTCGGTGTACACTATATCTACTCGGTGTATACTAAGTTCTTCATATACTAACCGCATAAACTTGTACATTCTTTTTGATGAATAGAGGCCTTTTCTATTAATATTAATATTAAAGTACAATATTCACAAAAAAAGGGGCTGGGGGAAAAAGTCACCCCGTGCAAGTCACACGGCAGCTAGGCTAGAAGCATACAACTATTCATCAAAAAACAACCATAAAGAAAGAGGAACCCTCAAGCTGGAAGGGGAGTAGTAGAAGAGGGAGGAGGATCTCTTTCATTAGGGTTGCCCCAAACATTGGGCCCTGAGGTCTGGTCAGGAACTGACCAACCATCTTGTAGATCTTCTTTCTCCAGTTCTCCTTTCTCCCACCTGGGCGAGATAGCAAGCACCATGTGAGGGACTTTTTCGGAAGTGGCAGGAGGCCACATAGGAACACTAGCTGAGGGCCGAGCAACAGCAGCAGTAGTAGTAGAAATAAGCAGGGGAGGCCAGATGACACCCACATCCCTTCGAGGAGGAGGAGAGGTAGAGCGACAATGCCATTGGCGTGGAGTCCTGGAGTGCCTGGAAGAGGAACTCTAGCTGCGATGGTGGCCCCTGGATAGCATATGGTCAGCTAAGAGAGAGTCCAGAGGCACCTGAGAAATAGTACAAGGGGCATTGCCCCAGTGCTGGAGCAACTCCTGTAAATGGACAACCTCTAAGGACACCTTGTCTTCTTGCACCTGAATCTGCATCATGACATTGTTACAAAGACACGCCTTAGCATAAAGAGGGCTATGAATATCCAGAGAACTATGAGAAAAGAGAATAACATTTTGTTCTTTCCATAAAGTAAACAAGATCTCTAGCCTGAAAGCATGTCATGTTTGGGTGTACTGGGAAGCCATTCTAGGAGGATCACCAAGAAGTGCCATATGCCAAGAAAAAGGTTCAGGCCTAAAGGGACCAAAGAGGTCATGAATCCAGATCCAATATTCTTAGAAGAATCATATAATACAATCAAATCACTATTATAATGTCATAGACTCATCAATAAGTTACCCAATGAATACCATAATCACATCTCACTCATACATCTCATTTTTATGTTGATATCTCATTCCTTCACCATTATTACCTTCTTCAGATATTTGCAACTATCATGATAAGTACAGTCAAAACTGATTGACATCAATGACAATATAATAATTGATCTAATGCCGCACATATACCTTTTTGACTCAGTGATCATCTTCACATTCAACATTCAGTTCTCCAAGTAGTCAATCAATTGCAATCTGTCAATCTCTCCCTTTGGCATTGATGGCAACACAAACAAAATATGAATTATGTAATAGAATACCAAACATCTTAAGTGTCTACAACTCTGTCTATATGTTGTGACTCGATAATCTCTCTCTTAGCTTATGCTTTTAATATATTTAATCACTACACAACATCAATGTATAGACTCTCCCTTTTGGTTAGCTTCATTTCTAACTGATATGTCATGATCGTCTCTCCATATTATCATGTAACCATCTCTCTTGCTTTTCTAAATATTTCATGATTACCTCTCCCTATAAATATCAATCTGAATATTTCATGTAATCATCTCTCCCTTTGATAGTAATTCCAAGGATAATCAGCTCTTCAGTAACCAAATCAGTATCTCTATTGTTCAGTTCAGGTTCTTGTACCTTGCATGTAGAGATATGCAATTTCAGTGTGTCTTTTCTTCTTCACAAGCTCAGGAATACCAAGGTGTGAACATTATGCATCAACATCATTAGATCTTCTAATAAAGTACAAGTTTATGCAACCTCATATCACCTTAGTGACTGTTAGATAGGGAATGGACCTCTGGTCTATGTCTCAAGTATTAAAATGTATCCTTCAATAAGGGTTTTTTGAATATATCAGCAAGTTGCTCCTGTGACTTCACATATTCCAATTTGACTTATTTTTCTTGAACTTTCTCAGTTTCTTCATTCATTGCCTTAATCCAATCATCATTTTCCAATGCATCTTTAATAGTTTTAGGCTCAAATTCACAAACTAAACATGTATTGTTTCTTAACTTATTTCTAGTCACCACTCATGCTCCTTTGTCTCCAATTATGTGATCTTATGGATGGTGTCTTCTCACATACTTTTTAGGTACAAGTTTAGATCTATGTTCTTTAATGTATTATACACTTGGTGCATGATCATCTATCTCTTCAATAACTTTTTGTTGTTTCTCAGTCTATAAGGATTGTTTCTCGGTAGCAATATTTTGTTGCTTGGGTAGAGTTTCAGGATTTTCAATATAAATAAATCTACCATAGTCTTCTGGTTCTTTCTTGGTTTCTTCATTATTCTTTTCTGCAAACTCATCAACTCTCACATTTTCACTTTCAACCATCTTGTTAGTATCTTTGTTCAAACATTTATAGGCCTTACTTTTAGTAGAATGACCTAGAAATATGCCCTCGTCACCTTTAGAGTCAAATTTTCCATTTCTATCATATTTCAAAATGTAACATATAGTTCCAAATATTCTAAAATAACTCACATTAGGTGTGTGACCATACCATAGCTCATAAGGTTTCTTATTTGATTCTTTCTTTCATTTTAATTGATTCAGTGTGTAAATAAAAATACTAATAGCTTCTCTCCAGTAAATTTGTGCAACATCTTTTTCTATCATTAGTGTTCTAGCACAATCAGCAATTGATCTATTCCTCCTTTCAATAATCTCATTCTACAGGGGTGTCCTTGGTGCAAATACCTGTCTCTTTATTTCATGCTCATTACAAAAATTAGTAAACTCATCATAAATGAATTCACCACCTCTATCTGACCTCAAGTATTTTAGTTGCTTACCACATTCTTTTTCCACTTTTGCTTTGTACCATTTAAACATTTTGAAAGCTTCTAATTTTTCTTTTAAGAACATGATAGTCATCATCCTAGAGAAATCATCAAAAAATAAGATAAAATATTTATCTCCATAATAACTTTGAGTTCTCATTGGGCCACATAAGTGTGAACCAATTCTAGAATAGCATTAGATGAGTAATGTTTTCTCTTGAAACTAGACTTTGACATTTTACCCATTTGACATCGTTTGCACATTACATGGTCAGGTTTGAATATACTTTGTAATCCTATAACTTTCCTTTTCTTACTGATCTTAACCATGTTGTCAAAGTTCACATGACATAACCTCTTGTGCCATAACCAGACATCTTCATTTTTACCCAACAAACAAGAAGTTTCAACATTGTCCAAGTAGAATAAGTTACCTTTTGATTATTCACCAGTACTGATGATTTTTCCAATCTCATCATACATTTTCACCTTTCTTTTCTCAAATGCAACTCAGTGATCTATATTATTTAGTTGTGCTACACTAAATAGATTATAATTAAGTCCTTTCACCCAATAAGCATTTTCAGATCTGATCTTATTATTCAGCAATATAGTTCCTTTACCTTTTACTTGACAAGGTGTATCATTTCTTATGCAGTCAAGGATGGTGGATCCAATGAAGGACAGTCCAAACCTTGTAGCCAAAAGAATTACACAACTAATTACTCAACAATGTAACACAAAGTAATTGTTTAACACTGATTTTCATTAACATGTCTGGCTGTAAGGCCTTCCAGGTTAGGGCCAATTACAATCAGAAAATAATTTTGCAAGATCCACAACTAGATCCAATACAAACTCAGCTAGTTTAGCTCTAAAGACAATCAAAATCTGATGGAAACCCTAAGGCAGATCTAAACTTGAGCTCACAAGTCTCCAAGCAATCTCCTTGTCTCCAAGTATGCAACCCCTAGCTCTGCTACCAAGGACTATCAGATTACAATCTGATCTGCAAGAACATCAAGAACTTTTCCACCACTTTGCTGTCAGGCTTCACATTTGAATTCTAGATCTGCTAAGTTCTCCAAGTTCTGATCTCCCAAATCTATCTCCCAAACATCTACCCAAGCCCTCCTTAAATACTAATCATCAGCCACAAGTCGATTGGATGAAACCCTTAACTCCCCAAAAAAATAATTAAATGCCATACAAGTCAGCTTACAAATATATAAAAACACTTAATTCTACATGTCGGCACAAGACAATGGCTACCAACAATTAATTCACCAAGTTGGCTCAACAAATCACACAGAACTCCAGTCGATAAGTTAGAACTATCGAGTGATAGTAAAATTATTGAGCATGCCAGGCATCGCCGAGCACCAGTATTGACCAAGCACCATAGGCATGACCAAACAACAATTTCACCGAGCACCAGAGAATACTGAGTTCCTCCAATGATCGAGCTTCCTTCAATGACCAAGACCGTCGGTCAAGGCTGCAACCAAGTAAATCTAGCCAAAACACAAACACTCCATGTAGTTTACCGAGGACACAGAATGCCCCTGCCTTAACCTTGGATGCCCCTGCATCAGACACCCCAGGTTTGAAAAGATGTTCATATGTGAGGACATCTTTTAGGATTCAACACATAAATCCTGAATTGGTTCTTCACATAGAAGTCGTCCACCTTTTCTACTTGGAAAGTATTCCACTTTAGCTTCCTTTGTCTCTTCAAGTCTTTTCTTGACAATGTACAGGTCAGTTCTCCATACTGATCATTCATTTTCTCTGGGTCCACAATCTCAACTTGGCTACCAATACTCAGGCTTCTCCTACCAATTGTTGTATCCATTAGAGGCATCAGTGAAAACTTCCTGTCATTCTTCTCAACAATAAACACATTTCAGACACAATCATAAATAGCTCTACAATCATATTGCCAAGGTTTACCAAGCAATACATCACAACTATTCATCTTCACAATGTCACAAATCACAATATCCTTGTATTGGCCAATCTAAACATCAACGAAGCATTGTTCTCTAACTTCCAAAGCATGAACATCTTGCAACCAGCCAAGCCTATAAGGACAAGGATGTTTCATTCTACTCAAACTAAGTTTCTAAACTAGGTCCTCAGCAACAAGGTTATCAATGCTACCACTATCAACAATAATATCATAGATTTTACCTTCAATCTTGCATCGGGTCCTAAACAAGTTACTCCTCTGACAAGGTTCATCCTTTGTATAGAGCAATGTTCACTGAAGCATCAAGTTCTCTGATTCAGGTTCATTCTAAATGTTCTCATTCATCACAGCAGTTCGTTGGTCAACCTTCTTCTGTGTACATTCAAAAGAATAGTGTCCTTCCTCCATAGTTATAGCAAGTACCCTTAATGATAACTCTACCTGTCTTCTTCTTTGGTTCCACAGGTTTCTGTTCATCTTCTGCATCATTCAGTTTCTCCTTCACTGAGTGATCAATATTTTCTTTCCCTTAGGAGTTACTAGGTTGTTTCCTCTTCAACTTATCTTCTTCCTTCAGAGCATACTGGATAAGCATCTTCAATAGAATCAATCTTCAGCATACCAAGTTCATCCTGAATATTGAATCTCAAACCATTCACATACCGAGCTACATTTTCCTTACCAAGCTCTTAGTGTCCAGACCGAATAGTAAGTTTGTAGAACTCGGTATAATCTTCAACAGAAAAATCCTTTTGTTTTAGATTCTGCAACTTCTTAAACAAGTCAAGCTCATAGTCAGTTGGTATGAACTTATATTTCAACTTAGTCACCATCAATCTCCATTGATTTATCTTCATTTCACCTTCATCTTCTTGGTCTCTTTGTAGTTCCTTCCACCAAAGAGTAGCATGTCCTTTCAAATTTGTCTGCGCTAATCTCACCCAAAGAGGATCTTCAATTTCTTCCAGCTCAAAGAAATCTTCAAGTTCACCAATCCAATCAATCAGATTGTCAAGTTTCAAAGTACCAGAGAAAGTAGAAACTTCCATTTGGTAATTACTAAACTGAGCAGCAGGTCTAGGCAACTGAGCAGTTCTATCTTCACCAGATTTGTTCCTCTAGTCATCACCACTAGATCCAACAATTTTAAATTCTTCAATAGCTTCTTCATAGCCATCCTTAGTACCAACATTCTGAGGTATACCAGCAACAGTTCTCATGATCTCATCCACCATATCATTCTTCGTCAATTCCATCTTAGATCTGAAATCTGATTTCACCTTCTCTATGATCCTAGATTCAATAGTATCACAAAGATCTGAAATAACTCTAGGGTTCAATATTCTCAGAGGCATCCTTAATGATAAGAGAAACCCTCTACAACAAACCCTCACTGACCACCTTGTGACAATTTCCAAGTTGCAACAAGTTAGATCTTAACTTGCAATCTTGCAAACAACTAGGGCACAATTTCACAAGTTTAGTGCTTCAGATTTGCAATCCAGATTGTGCACAATCTCTGCTCCAATAAGATCAACTTCACAAGATCAACCTAGCTAGGTCAAGCTTCTGCTTCAACAAGATCTAAATTTCGCTCCAATAGGAACAAAACTTTCACTCTGATACCACCTTATGCAGTCAAGGATGGTGGATCCAATGAAGGATAGTCCAAACCTTGCAGCCAAAAGAATTACATAGCAGATTAATCAACAATGCAATGCAAATTAATTGTTTAACACTGATTTTCATTAACATTCCTGACTATAAGGCCTTCCGGGTTAGGTCCAATTACAATAAAAAAACAATCCTGCAAGATCCACAACTAGATCCAATACAAACTTAGCTAGTTTAGCTCTGAAGACAATCAGAAGCTGATGGAAACCCTAATGAAGATCTAAACTTGAGCTCACAAGCCTCCAAGCAATCTCCTTGTCTCCAAGTATGCAACCCCTAGCTCTGCCACCAAGGACTATCAAATTACAATATGATCTGCAAGAACATCAAGAACTTTTCCACCACTTTGCTGTTAGGCTTCGCATCTGAATTCCAAATCTGCTAAGCTCTCCAAGTTCTGATCTCCCAAATCTATCTCCCAAACATCTACCCAATCCCTCCTTAAATACTAATCATTAGCCACAAGTCAGCTGTGTGAAACCCTTAACTCCCCAAAACAAATAATTAAATTCCATACAAGTTGGCTTACAAATGTATACAAACACTTAATTTTGCATGTCAACACAAGACAATGGCTACCAACAATTAATTCACCAAGTCGGCTCAACAAATCACATAGAACTCCAATCAGTAAGTCAGAACTACCAAGCGATAGTAAAATTACCGAGCACGCCAGGCATCACCGAGCACCAGTATCGATCGAGCACTGTAGGCATGACTAAACAACAATTTCACTGAGCACCAGAGACTACTGAGTTCCTTCATTGACCAAGCTTCCTTCAATGTCCAAGACCATTGGTCAAGGCTGCAACCGAGTAAAACTGGCCAAAACACAAACATTCCATGCAGTTTACCGAGGACACAGAATGCCCCTGCCTTAACCTTGGATGTCCCTGCATCAATATCCCATTTTCAAAAATCTGCCATTATAATGTTCAAGATATTTAATTTTTTCCTCATCACCAATCATATGATGTGTGCAACCACTATCAATAATCCAAGTATCATTCTTTCTAACCTTAGAAATAAGTTCTTTTTCAACATACCTTTCTTCTTCTTTGAAATATTCCTTCAATGCAACAAATACCACTTCTATGTCTTCATCAATTTCGGTCTCGGTGTCACCATCTTCATCTTCAACTAGGTAGCATGCCTTCTTATCTTTATCCTTTTAATCTTGGTTGTCTCTATTACCTCTATGTCAGTTACTTATGTAATCTTAGTAATCTCTCTTGTCATTCTTCATTACATTTGATCATTCACTTGTGTTGGAGATTTGCCAGTAGGCCAGTATTGACTGTATGTTTGTCATTGATGACAACATATAGAAAGTAGCATGTGTGGAAGTCTTATGCAATAAGCATTCAGTATATGAAGCATGGACATGATATCAGCATGATATCATGGGCGCAGAGGTTAACTGTTAGTACAGACAGTTATATAGCAGCTGGTGTCAGCAGTGTTCCTGACAGAGTAACAGGCAGTGTTCTATGTATGGTTGTCCATACAGTTATCATGGAGCCTTGCGCACTTGGATATATGTTGAAGACATGTTAGTGATGTTTCAGTCATGGACGCATAGTCTGATATTTAGTAGAAGTGAATTTATGCAGTAACTATTTGCCAATAGCAGTTTCCTATGTTTATTCAGAAGAGCCGACGAAGATTTTATTGCTTCTGGAGTTGCACCTATCATGTGGGTATATGCCCTTGGATTTAATCTTAGGGGAGATTCAGTAGTGTTTGGTTAAGATTTCATGAAGTAATTCAGCTTGAGGAGAAAGATTCAGTTATTTTGGTAGAGCCGACAGTGTGTAGCATGCGTCTACAATTATCTTATTGGACAAGTCCCAAATTATGTTGTGTGCATAGCAGAGCTGACAAAATGTTTATCTAAGTTTTTTATGGTTTCTCTAATATGATTTCAAGGTGGTTCTAAATGGTTGACTTGATTATATCATTTAGAGGAAAGATACTTATAGGTAGTCATTTATGATTGCTTTAGGGTGGTTCATAGTTGATTAAGCAGAGCAGAGTAGAGTGTGTGAAGTGTTGATCCATCAGAAGAAGGTCTATGTGACCAAGTAAAGTATTTGTGCTATACATTGGAACTGATCTAGATAGCAGGTCAAAGCATAGTTCACCAAGATCCAGATATAGTGTGTATCTGTTATTCAGAAGGTTGTAGCCTTCACCCCTTTGAGCAATGAGCTCTCGGACATTGCATCCTCTCCCCTAACAGGGACAATTGTAAAAGACTCCTAACAGGGTCTAACCCTTGACTAGGTCTACTGTACTAAATATATTGTAAAGAAACTCCTAACAGGGTTAAGGATCTTCTAACAAGGATCATAATACACTAGTGCAAAATATTAGTGGGTGTCAATTCCCACTTGGGTTTTTACCTATTTGGGTTTCCCCATAACCAAAATATTGTGTTTTGTTCAAGTGTTCTTTCATTGTGTTTATGCTTTATGTTTAAGTATACTTAATTGGATAAAGAATTGAAACTTATAGATAACTAATTCACACCCCCCCCTCCCCTCAACCTCTTAGTTATCTCTTGGGACTATTCCTAACAATTGGTATCAAAGTCAAGTGACTCAAAGAGAAAGTTTAATAGCTTGAGGTTGATCAGATGGCATACTTCAGGAAATAAAGTCCTATATTTTATGGAGAGAATTATCTTGATTGGAAGAACAAGATGGTGACCCATTTGCAGTGCATTTATTTTGAAGTTTTTGATGTAACTATCAAAGCAGTCAAGATCCCTTCCTTGGAAGACCTTGCAAAGGATGATGCTACTGAGAAGCAAAAGGAATTGTTTCATCAGAATGCTATAGCTAAAGAAGCTCTTATCAACGTTCTATTTGATGGTGAGTTTTTAGAAGTAAAAAGGGTATATACAGCCCACAAAATATGGAAACACCTAGAAGACATATTTGAAGGAGACAAATAAGAAAAGGATGCGCGCAGAAAAACATGGAAGAAAAGATACAATGCATTAGAGATGTTTCCTAAAGAAAATTGTTGGAGATTTTCTAGTAGGCCAATACTAACTCTATGTTTGTCATTAATGACAACATATGGAAAGTAGCATGCATGAAAGTCTTATATAGTAAGCCTTTTGTATTTGTAGCATGGACATGATATCAACATGGTATCATGGGCACAAAGATTAACTATTAGTACAGATAGTTATATTGCAGTTGGTGTCAGCAGTGTTCCTGACAGAGTTACAGGAAGTGTTATGTGTATGGTTGTCTATATAGTTATCATGGAGCCTTGTGCACTTAGAAATATGTAGAAGATATTTTAGTGATGTTTTAGTTATGGATGCATAGTCTGATGATGAATGCAAGTGAATTTATGTAGTCATTATTTGCCAGTAGCAGTTTCCTGTGTTTGTTTAGAAGAGCTCATAGAGATTTTATTGGTTCTTGAGTTGTGCCTATCTTGAAGGTATGCGCCCTTGGAGTTAAGCTTGGATAAGTGTTATTGATGTTCAGTTAAGAGTGCATGAGTTAATTCAGCTTACAGAGAAAGTTTCAGTTGTTTTGGTAGAGCAGACAGTGTGTAGCGTGCGTCTACATTTATTTTATTCAACAAGTCCCAGATTGTGTTGTGTGCATAATAATGCCAACAAAATGTTTATTGGAGTTTTTTATGGTTTCTCTAATATGATTTCAAGGTAGTTCTAACAGGCTGACTTGATTATATCATTTAGAGAAAAGATATTTATAGGTAGTCAATTGTGATTGTTGAAGTGTGGTTCATGGTTGATTAAGCAGAGCAGAGCAGAGTGTGCGAAACTATTGAGCCATCAGAAGAAGGTCTATGTGACCAAGTAAAATACTTGTGTTATTCATTGGAACTGATCTAGATAGCAGGTCAAAGCGCAGTTCACCAAGATCTAGATATAGTGTGTATCTGTTATTCAAAAGGTTGTAGCCTTCGCCCATTTGAGCAGTGAGCTCTTGGAAAGTGCGTCCTCTCCCCTAACAGGGAAAATTGTAAAAAGACTCCTAACAGGGTCTGACCCTTGACGAGGTCTACTATACTTAATATATTGTAAAGCTACTCCTAACAGGATAAAGGATCTTCTAACAAGGATCATTATACACTAGTACAGAATATTAGTGGGTATCAAGTCCCACCGGAGTTTTTACCTATTTGGGTTTCCTTGTAACCAAAATATCGGTGTTGTGTTCTTATGTTCTTTCATTGTGTTTAAGCTTTATGTTTAAGTATACTTAATTGGATAAAGAATTGAATCTTGTAGATAACTGATTCACCCCCCCCCCTTCTCAGTTATCTATTGAGACTATTCCTAACAATTGGTATCAGAGCCAAGTGCCTTGAAGAGAAATTTTAACAACTTGAGGTTGATCAGATGGCGTACTTTAGGAAATAAAGTCCTAAGTTTGATGGAGAGAATTATCTTGATTGGAAGAACAAGATGGTAACCCATTTGCAGTGCATTGCTTTTGAAGTTTTTAATGTAACCATCAAATCAACCAAGATTCCTACCTTAGAAGACCTTGCAAAATATGATGCTACTGACATACAAAAGGAATTGTTTCATCATAATGCTATTGCTAAAGAAGCCCTTATCAGCACCCTATCTAATGGTGAATTTTCAGAAGTAAAAAAGGTAGATACAAGCCATAAAATATGGAAGCACCTAGAAGACACATATGAAGGAGACAAACAAGAAAATGATGCGTGCAGAAAGACATGGAAAAAAAGGTACAGTGCATTAGCAATACTACCTGAAGAAAACATCAAAGCTTACAATCAGAGAATTAATGAAGTACTTGTTGGAATCAGGAACAATGGTGGAGAGATATCAGAAGAGGACATCATGGATAAGTTGATGACAACTCTTACTCCTGAATATGAAATCAAGATCAATGTCCTTGATGAGACCATGTAGCTTACATAAAATTTTAAGAGAGAGACCTTGATCAACAAGATCTCAGCTTTTGAGATTTCAAGATTGAAGACAGAACCAAAGAGTGAGACAGCCTTCAAAGCAACAGTTCATGGCAAGAAATCTGCAAACACTTCTGGTAATTTTGATGATGATGATGAAGAGAAAAATCTAGAGGATTTCATTACTATGATTGCTAAAAGAGAAAAGAAAGGAAAAGGAAATTTGAAGGTCAATTACCATTTAAGTGTTTTTCATGTAATAAGATTGGTCACTTTGCATCTAAGTGTCCTACCAGAACTAGAAAGTTCAAAAAGGATTACAAGCCTAAGTATTCTAAGGAATTCTACTATGCTTAAGATGGTGTATCAGATGATGAATCTGGTGAAGAAGAAATTGGATTCATTCCTATTGTAAATAAGATGAATAATAAGATAGCCCATGAAGATAAGAAAGGAAATCAAGAACTTGAATTGATTTCACAAGCTGATATAAGGATAGACTGGATTATAGACAGTGGTTGTTCACATCACATGATTGGTGATAAAGGCAGGTTTATTCATTTGGATAAATACAATGGAGTATGGTCAGATTCAGAGATAACACTCCTAAACCAATAGTTGGTAGAGGAGCCATCACTTTGGATGGAAAGAATAGTATGGATGATGTTCTTTATGTTGATAGTTTGAAACATAACCTTCTCAGTGTTGGTTAGTTACTTGGAAAAGGCTATTAGTTGGAATTCAAAGATGACAAATGCATTATTAGCAACAAAGATGGTGTTATAATTGCATCAGGCACAAAGACAAGAGGTAATGTTTTTCAACTCAATTAAGAAGGAAGTTGTTTTGTTGCTAAAGTTGATGACAGTTGGTTATGGCATAAAAGACTATGCCATATCAAATTTGATAACATAGTAAAGATAAGCAATGTAAAAGAAGTAAGAGATCTACCTAGCATAGCAAAGCTAGTTGATACTATATGAAGGGAATGTGTGATGAGGAAGCATGTGAGAAATTCATTTAGGAGCAAGCAAAATTTAGTAGAGAACAAGCTGGATCTGATTCATACAGATCTATGTGGTCCAACTCAAACAAGATCATACTATAGTGAAAGGTACTTCATTTTGTTTGTTGATGATTATACTAGGATGATGTGGATTGTGTTCTTAAAAGATAAGTCAGAAGCTTTTGAGAAGTTCAAAATATTCAAAGCTAAGGTTGAGAATGAATCTAGACTAAAGATAAAATGTTTGAGATTGGATAGAGGAGGAGAATTCACCTCTGACAGATTCTATGAGTACTGTGAAGAACATGGCATAAAGAGACAGTTAAGTGTACCTAGAACCCCTCAGTAGAATGGAATTGTAGAGAGAAGGAATAGGATCATCCTTGATATAGCGTGCACCATTATGATACAAGGAAAAGTTTCTCACACCTATTGGAGAGATGCGGTCAATACAACAGTCTATACCATCAATAGAATTCAAATGAGGCTAGGCACTGACAAAACACCAAATGAGCTATGGTTTGGTAATGTTCCCATAGTAAAATACTTCAGAATCTTTGGAAGCAAGTGCTACATCAAGAGGGATGAAGCAGTAGGAAAGTTTGATGCAAGAAGTGATGAAGGTATTTTTCTTGGTTACTCTACCAAAAGTAAAGCTTATAGATGTTTCAATTTAAGATTGAAAAAGATCATTGAAAGTGCTCATGTTAAGATTGATGAAAATTTTATGATTCAAGAAAGATATTATGACTACTCACCCATGATTGAGGAAGAACCTAGACCCTCCACTAGTGAGATAGTTATGGAAGAAATGTTTGATAGTATTGATGTGTTATTCAATGACCCTGAGACAAGCGAAGAAGAAACTCCTATGGTTGATAAGTCAGCATCACCTAAAGTTCCAAAGTTTACATCAAGAAATCATTCCAAGATAGACATCATTGGAGATTAGAGTGCCAAAGTCCTAAAAAGGTCCCAAGCAAAGAACTCAGCTAGCAATGAAGCGGTATGTTTACTATCTCAAATTGAACCCTTGAGTGTTGAAGATGCATGTAATGATTCAGATTGACATGATGCTATGAAAGAAGAACTTGATCAAATTGTTAAGAATGACACTTGGGAATTGGTTGCAAGACCTAGTGATAAGAATGTGATTGGAACAAAATGGATATTCAGAAACAAGATGAATGAAGATGGTACGGTAGTAAGAAACAAAGCAAGATTAGTATGTAAAAGATATGTGCAAAAAGAAGGCATTGATTATTTAGACATATTTGCACCTGTGAGTATATTAGAAGCTATTAAGTTGTTTTTAGCTTATGGTACAGTTAAAAACTTCAAAGTTTATCAAATGGATGTCAAGTCAGCATTCCTGAATGGAGACTTGAAAGAAGAAGTAAACATTGAGCAGCCAGAAGGATTCACCTTATCAAACAGACCTGATATGGTATGCAGATTGAAGAAGGCGCTCTATGGACTTAAGCAAGCCCCTAGAGCATGGTATGAGAGACTAGATGGATACTTAACAAAGATTGGATTCAAGAAAGGAGCAGAAGATTGTAATCTATTCATTAGAGAGACATTTGAAGGTTTTCTTCTTGTAGCTATATATGTTGATGACATTATCTTTGGAGGTAATCACAAACTAAGTGTTGAATTTGCCAAAGAAATGCAAAATGAGTTTGAGATGAGTATGATTGGTCCTATCAAATACTATTTGGGATTGTAATCTATTCATTAGAGAGACATTTGAAGGTTTGCTTCTTGTAGCTATATATGTTGATGACATTATCTTTGGAGGTAATCACAAACTAAGTGTTGAATTTGCCAAAGAAATGCAAAATGAGTTTGAGATGAGTATGATTGGTCCTATCAAATACTATTTGGGATTAAATGTGCAGTAGATAGAAAAAGGAATTTTTATTAATCAGTCCAAATATGTGAAAGAGATACTAAAGAAATTCAAGATGGATGATTGCAAGCTAATAGGAACACCTATGATCACTAGATGCAAGCTTACAAAAGATGATGACTCACTAGCAATAGATATAACATTGTATAAGTCTATGATTGGTAAACTCATAAATCTTACTCAAACTAGACCTGATATTAATGCAATTGGCATAGTTGGAAGATTTGCAATAGAACCTAAACAAATTCATCTCATGGTAGTAAAAAGAATATTCAGATACCTGTAGGGCACTATAGATTATAGTCTATGTTATCCTAATTTAGAAAATGTTGAGCTTCATGTGTACACTGATGCAAATTGGGCAGGATGTGTTGATGATAGAAAGAGTACTTCAGGTGGAGTAGTGTTTCTTGGTTATAGACTTGTCACTTAGACAAGCAAGAAATAAAATTGTATTTCTCAGTCAACAACAGAAGCGGAGTATGTTGTAGCAGCCCTGAATTGTTCTACAATTGTTTGGATCAAGCAGATGATAAAGGATTTTGGAATTCAGATTGATTATCCTATTGTTATTCATTGTGATAACACTAACACTATCAATATGTCAAAGAACCCTGTGATGCATGCAAAGACAAAGCACATTGAGATCAAGTATCACTTCCTAAGAGAGAAAGTGGTAAAGAAAGAAGTCAAGTTGGACTATGTGAGTACTAAAGATTAGTTGGCAGATATATTCACAATGCCCTTGCCTAATGATACTTTTGAGTATCTCAGGGAGAAATTGGGAGTCATTCCTTTCCCTATTTCTTCTAAGAAAAAAGAAGTAAAGGCATCAGTCCTCTGGGACTGGTGGAAGGTTGACTACTTTACCTCAGGAGTAGTACCGGTGCTTAAAATGAATGGTGCTCTTTGCCATTGATGTCAAAGGGGGAGTAATATACAGAGTCATAAAAACAAAAGCAAAAGAGGAGTAATATACTAAGGGGGAGTAGTATTCAGATATGACAACAGTTCGGTGAGAAAATAAAGAATGTTATAAAAGACATGTTCTTTTGGGTTGGTGGTGGTTTTTCATTCCACATGTTGCCATCAATACCAAAGGGGGAGATTGTTGGAGATTTGTCAGTAGGCCAGTACTGACTGTATGTTTGTCATTGATGACAACATATAGAAAGTAGCATGCGTGGAAGTCTTATATAGTAATCCTTTTGTATATGTAGCATGGACATGATATCAGCATGATATCATGGGTGCAGAGATTAACTGTTAGTACAGACAATTATATTGTAGTTGGTGTCAATAATGTTCCTAACAGAGTTATAGGCAGTGTTCTATGTATGGTTGTTCTTACAGTTATCATGGAGCCTTGCGTGCTTAGATATATGTTGAAGACATGTTAGTGATGTTTCAGTTATGGATGCATAGTCTGATGATGAATGCAAGTGAAGTTATGCAGTCGCTATTTTCCAGTAGTAGTTTCCTGTGTTTGTTCAAAAGAGCCGACAGAGATTTTATTCGTTCTTGAGTTGCACCTATCTTGAGGGTATGTTCCCTTGGAGTTAAGCTTGGAGAAATTTTATTGATGTTCGGTTAAGAGTGCATGACTTAATTCATCTTATAGAGAAAGTTCTAGTTATTTTGGTAGAGCCGACAGTGTGTAGCGCACGTCTACATTTATATTATTAAATAGGTCCCAAATTGTGTTGCGTGCATAATAAAGCTGACATATTTTTTATTAGAGTTTATTATGGTTTATCTAATATGATTTCAAGGTGGTTCTAACAGGCTGACTTGATTATATCATTTAGACAAAAGATATTTATAGGTAGTCAATTGTGATTGCTGAAGTGTGGTTCATGGTTGATTAAGAAGAGCAGAGCAAAGTGTGTGAAAGTGTTGAGCCATCAAAAGAAGGTCTATGTGACCAAGTAAAATACTTGTGCTATTCATTGGAACTGATCCAGACAGCAGGTCAAAGCACAGTTCACCAAGATCCATATATAGTGTGTATCTATTATTCAAAAGGTTGTAGCCTTCGCCTATTTGAGCAGTGAGCTCTTGGACAGTGCGTCCTCCCCCCTAACAGGGAAAATTGTAAAAGACTCCAAATAGGGCCCGACCCTTAACCAGGTCTACTGTACTTAATATATTGAAAAGCTACTCCTAACAGGGTAAAGGATCTTATAAAAAGGATCATTATACACTAGTACAAAATATTAGTGGGTATCAAGTCCCACCAGGGTCTTTACCTATTTGGGTTTCCCCGTAACCAAAATATTGGTGTTGTATTCTTGTGTTCTTTCATTTTGTTTATGCTTTATGTTTAAGTATACTTAATTGGATAAAGAATTGAATCTTGTAGATAACTGATTCACCCCACCCCGCTCTCTCAGTTATCTCTTGGGACTATTCCTAACAAAAATATCAAAGCTTATAATCAAAGGATAAATGAAGTAGTTGCTGAAATCAAAAACAATGGTGCAGAGATTTTAGAGGAGGACATTATGGACAAGTTAATGACTACTCTCACTCCTGAATATGAAAGAAAGATCAACATCCTTGACAAGACCATGCAGCTTACATCTAATTTCAAGAGAGAAACCTTGATCAACTAAATCTCAGCCTTTGAGATTTCAAGATTAAAGATAGAACCAAAGAGTGAAACAACCTTCAAAGCAATAGTTCATGGTAAGAATTCTGCAAACACTTCTAGTAATTTTGATGATGACGATGAAGAGAAATAATGAATGATTTTATTGCTATGATTTCCAAAAGAGAAAAGAAAGGAAAAGTAAAATATGAAGGTCAATTGTCATTTCAGTGGTTTTCATGTAATAAGATCGATCACTTTGCATCTAAGTGTCCTACTAGAGATAGAAAGTTCAAAAAGGATTACAAGCCTAAGTACTCTAAGGAATATTACTATGCTGGAGATGGAGTTTTAGATGATGAATCAGGTGAAGAATAAATTGGATTCATTGCCATTGTAGACAAAATGAACAATAAGACAAATCATAAAGATGATAAAAAGGAACAAGAGCTAGCATTGTTTTCACAAGCTGATATAAGGACAGACTGGATTATAGACAGTGGTTGTTCACATCACATGACTAGTGATAAAGGTAGGTTTATTCATATGGATAAATATAATGGAGGTATGGTCGGATTCGGAGATAACACTCCTAAACCAATAGTTGCTAGAGGAGCCATCACTTTGGATGGAAAGAATAGTACGGATGATGTTCTTTATGTTGATGGTTTGAAACATAACCTTCTCAGTGTTGGATAGTTACTTGGAAAAGGTTATCAGTTGAAGTTGAAAGATGACAAATGCATTATTAACAACAAGGATGGTGTTATGATTGCATCAGGATCAAAGACTAGAGGTAATGTTTTCCAACTCAATTCTGAAGCAAGTTGTTTTGTTGCTAAAGTTGATGACAGTTGGCTATGGCATAAAAGACTATGTCATATCAACTTTGATAACATAGTAAAGATAAGCAATGTAAAGGCAATAAGAGATCTACCTAGCATAGAAAAGCCAGTTGATACTATATGCATAGAATGTGTGATGGGAAAGCATGTGAGAAATTCATTTAGCAGCAAGCACAATTCAGCAGAGAACATGTTGGATCTTATTCATGTAGACCTATGTGGTCCAACTCAAAGAAGATCATAATATGGTGAAAGGCATTTCATTTTCTTTGTTGATGATTATACTAGGATGATGTAGGTTGCGTTCTTGAAAGATAAGTCAGAAGCATTGGAGAAATTAAAAATATTCAAAGCTAAGGTTGAGAATGAATCTGGACTAAAGATAAAATGTTTGAGATTGGATAGAGGAGGAGAATTCACCTCTAACAGATTATATCAGTATTGCAAAGAACATGGAATAAAGAGTCAGTTAAGTGCACCTAGAACCCCTCAGTAGAATGGAATTGCAGAGAGAAGGAATAGGATCATCCTTGATACAGCGCACACCATCATGATTGAAGGAAAATTTTCACACACATATTGGAGAGATGCGGTCAATACAGTAGTCTACACCATCAATAGAATTCAATTAAGGCCAGGGGCTGACAAAACACCATATGAGCTATGGTTTAGTAATGTCCCCATAGTAAAATACTTCAGAATCTTTGGAAGCAAGTGCTACATCAAGAGGGATGAAGCAGTAGGCAAGTTTGATGCAAGAAGTGATGAAGGTATTTTTCTTGGTTACTCTACCAAAATTAAAGCTTATAGATGTTTCAATTTATGATTGAAAAAGATCATTGAAAGTGCTCATGTTAAGATTGATGAAAAGTTTATGGTTCAAGAAAGATATCATGATTACTCACCCATGATTGAAGAAGAATCTAGACCCTCCACTAGTGAGATAGTTATTGAAGAAATGTTTGACAATATTGATGTGCAATTCAATGACCCTAAGACAAGTGAAGAAGAAACTCCTAAGGCTGATGAGTCAGCATCACCTAAAGTTACAAATTTTACATCTAGAAATCATTCCAAGAAAGACATCATTGGAGATCAAAGCGGCAAAGTCTTAACAAGATCATAAGAAAAGAACTTAGCTAGCAGTGAAGCGGTATGTTTACTATCTCAGATTGAACCTTTAAGTGTTGAAGATGCATGTAATGATTCAAATTAGCATGATGCTATGAAAGAAGAACTTGATCAGATTGTTAAGAATGACACTTGGGAACTGGTCCCAAGACCTAGTGATAAGAATGTGATTGGAACAAAGTGGATATTTAGAAACAAGATGAATGAAGATGGTACAGTAGTAAGAAACAAAGAAAGGTTAGTATGTAAAGGGTATGCACAAAGTGAAGGCATTGATTATTCAAACACATTTGCACCTATGAGAAAATTAGAAGCTATTAAGTTGTTTCTAGCCTATGCTACAGTCAAAAAATTCAAAGTATATCAGATGGATGTCAAGTCAGCATTCTTGAATGGAGACTTGAAAGAAGAAGTATACATTGAGCAGCCAGAAGGATTCACCTTATCACATAGACCTGATATGGTATGTAGATTGAAGAAGGCCCTCTATGGACTTAAGCAAGCCCCTAGTGCATGGTATGAGAGAATAGATAGATATCTAACAAAGATTGGATTCAAGAAAGGAGCAGTAGATTGTAATCTATTCATTAGAGAGACATCTGAAGGTCTACTACTTGTAGCTATATTTGTTGATGACATTATCTTTGGAGGTAATGACAAAATAAGTGCAAAATTTTCCAAAGAAATGCAGAATGAGTTTGAGATGAGTATGATTGGTCCTATCAAATACTTTTTGGGACTAAATGTGCAACAGATAGAAAAAGAAATTTTTATTAATCAGTCCAAATATGTGAAAGAGGTACTAAAGAAATTCAAGATGGATTATTGCAAGCCAGTAGGAACCCCTATGATCACTAGATGCAAGCTTACAAAAGAAGATGACTCACCAGTAGTTGATATAACATTATACAAGTCCATGATTGGTAAACTGATTTATCTTACTTAGACTAGACCTGATATTTCCAATGCAGTTGGCATAGTTGGAAGATTTACATCAAAGACTAAAAAAAGTCACCTCATGGAAGTAAAGAGAATATTCATATACTTGCAGGGCACTATAGATTATGGTCTATGGTATCCTAATTCAAAAAATGTTGAGCTTCATGTGTACACTGATGCAGATTGGGAAGGATGCATAGATGATAGAAAGAGTACATCAGGTTGAGCAGTGTTTCTAGGTGATAGACTTGTCACTTGGACAAGAAAGAAACAAAATGGTATTTCTCAGTCAACAACAGAAGCAGAGTATGTTGCAGAAGCCTTGAATTGTTCTACAATTGTTTGGATCAAGCAGATGCTAAAGGATTTTGGAATTCAGATTGATTATCCTATTGTTATTCAGTGTGATAAGACTAGCACTATCAATATGTCTAAGAACCTTGTGATGCATGCAAAGACAAAACATATTGAGATCAAGTATCACTTCCTAAGAGAGAAAGTGGCAGAGAAAGAAGTCAAGTTGGACTATGTGAGTACTAAGGATCAGTTGGCAAATATATTCACAAAGCCCTTGCCTAAGGATACTTTTGAGTATCTCAGGGAGAAGTTGGGAGTAATTCCCTTCCCTGATTCTGCTTAGTAGAAAGAAGGAAAGGCATCAGTCCTCAGGGACTGATTGAAGGTTGACTACTCTACCTCAGGGGTAGTACCAATGCTTAAAATGAATGGCACCCTTTGCCATTGATGTCAAAGGAGGAGTAATATACAGAGTCATGAAAAATAGAAGTAAAAGGGAGGAGTAATACACTAAGGGGAGCAACATTCAGTTATGACAATAGTTCAGTTGAGGAAATGGAGAATATTGGAAAATATTACAGGATTAATATTTTGGGGCATTTTGAAGAGGAAATGGAGAATGTTATAAAAGAAATGTTCATTTGGGCTGGTGGTGGTTTTTCATTCCACATGTTGCCATCAATGCCAAAGGGGGAGATTGTTGGAGATTTTCCAGCAGGCGAGTACTGACTGTATGTTTTTCATTGATGACAACATATGGAAATTAGCATGCATGGAAGTCTTATGCAATAAGCTTTCAGTATATGAAGTATGGACATGATATCAACATGATATCATGGGTGCAAAGGTTAACTATTAGTACAGACAGTTATATAAAAACTGGTGTCAGTAGTGTTCCTAACCAAGTAACAGGCAGTGTTCTGTGTATGGTTGTCTGTATAGTTATCATGGAACCTTGCATGCTTGGATATATGTTGAAGACATGTTAGTGATGTTTCATTCATGGATGTATAGTCTGATATTCAGTAGAAGTGAAGTTATGTAGTCACTATTCGCTAGTAGCAGTTTCTTGTGCTTATTCAAAAGAGCTGACAGAGATTTTATTAGTTCTGGAGTTGCGCCTATCATGTGGGTGTGCAACCTTTTATTTAAGCTTAGAGGAGAGTTAGTAATGTTCGGTTAAGAGCGCATGAAGTAATTCATCTTGAGGAGAAAGATCTAGTTATTTTGGTAGAGCCGACAATGTGTAGCGCACGTCTACAATTATCTTATTGGACAGGTCCCAGATTATGTTGCGTGCATAGTGGAGATGATAGAATGTTTATCTAAGTTTGTTATGGTTTCTCTAATATGATTTCAAGGTGGTTCTAATAGGCTGACTTGATTATATCATTTAGAGGAAAGATACTTATAGGCAGTCATTTGTGATTCCTTGAGGGTGGTTCATAGTTGATTAAGCAGAGCAGAGCAGAGTGTGTGAAGTGTTGAGCCATAAGAAGAAGGTCTATGTCACCAAGTAAAGTATTTGTGATATACATTGGAACTGATCCAGATAGCAGGTCAAAGCACAGTTCACCAAGATCCAGACATAGTGTGTATCTGTTATTCAGAAGGTTGTAGCCTTCGCCCCTTTGAGCAGTGAGCTCTTGAACAGTGCATCCTCTCCCCTAACAGGGACAATTGTAAAAGAATCCTAATAGGGTCTGAGCCTTGACCAATTCTACTATACTAAATATATTGTAAAGCAACTCGTAATAGGGTTAAGGATCTTCTAACAAGGATCATAATATACTAGTGCAGAATATTAGTGGGTGTCAATTCCCACTGAGGTTTTTACTTATTTGGGTTTCCCCATAACCAAAATATTGTGTTGTGTTCAAGTTTTCTTTCATTGTGTTTATGCTTTATATTTAAGTATACTTAATTGGATAAAGAATTGAAACTTGTAGATAACTAATTCACCCCCCCCCCCCCTCTCAGTTATCTCTTGGGACTATTCCTAACAACTTGTTCTCCCATCATCTTTCCTTTTAGGAGATCTTGTAGCAATATGACTGATCTCTTTGTATTTGAAACATAGCAATGGTAGCTTATCTGTATATTGTCCTTTTCCTTTCAGTAACCTTCTAGAAATTAACTCTTCAAGTTCATCAAGTTCGTCTTCCTCAACTTCACTATCACTTTCATTTCTTATCTTATGTCTACTGCTTGATCTTCCAATATTCAAAGATGACATAAATGTAGATTCTACCATAGGTAAAATATTGTTATCATAGTTCTTAAGCTCAAATGCAGTCAATCTATTGGTTAGACTATTAGGAGAAATATAATTACCAAGAACTTCTCTCATTTCATGTATAGAAGAGACTCTACTAGAATAGGTAGAAAACAATGTTCTTATAACTTTCATACCATAGTGTCTTCTTCAATAATTCCACCTACTCATCGAATAGCATTCACCACTTCCTTGATTCAGTTTCTGTAATGAGTGATTTTTTCACCTTCTTTCATCTTCATATCATTAAACTTTCCTCTTAATCTTGCTGCTTTTGCCCTGAGTACATTCACATCTCCTCCATAAACTAGTGTTAGCTTGTCCCGCATTTTTTTTTTTAGTTGTACATGTCTTAATGTCTTCAAATTCATCATCTGATAGAGAAGAAGCAATCTCAATCATCATATAATTATGTTCTTGTCTTTCTTTCATATGTGTAATAGTCAAAGGACCAGTGAGTTATAAACTCATTTTCCAAATAGTAAAGTGCAAAATCTCCAATCCCTGATAGATACAACTTCATCCTGCTTTTCTATGTTGAGAAATTATCTTTGTTCAGCATTGACACCTCTCTCTTATACATCTTGTGATCTTTAACATAAGTCCTTCAAACTTCTTCCTTACAACACTCTTGCTCTGATACCAATTGTCAGATAATTGAGAGGGGGGTGAATCAGTTAAGTCCAGTTATCCTACAGTCCCAAATACTCTTAGATGTATATAACCAATTTCAATAATTGAACTAAACAGATCAGTAAAAACTTGTTTGTGCCTTTTTATTCATTAACCAATTGACAGTAAAATTAACTACTATATATACCGATCAAATAAGTAATTGTAATGTATAAAGTAAAATAACAAATCATCACATCCATACACATTTAACACTTGATTTTTAACTTGGAAACCCTATTAAGGGAAAAACCACCTGAGACTGATACCTGAAATAATTTCACTCTTCTAAAGTTAACTCAATTAAGAGTCAACCCTATTAAACATTACAAAACACACTGTAAGGTGTGACCTTATTAGAAGATTTATCACTAAAAGTTATATGTGACCATACATTCACTTGGCTCAACAAGAAAACAATTAGCATTCATTGAATGTCATAATGAAATAAATAGAGACTGTTAAGTCCCACTCGGTTAAGAGATTTGTCTGTAGAAATGGTTAGAAGGAAATAATAAATCATCTGAATCAAATACAACTTCCTTTGCAGATATTCAGATCTATGCTAAGCTCATATACCTATGGCCATCATAATCTCTTCAACTTCATTTTATCCTTCAACTCTATTATGCTCGGTTATATCCTTTCTTTGATGCTCGGTGTAATCTGCAAAATTGCTCGGTTCTCACTTCAACCTATCTGACTAGCTTCGCATGAATACAATATTCTCCTCATGCGCATAACTCATTATGAATCTCTTGTATCCTTAAATAGACATGATAAACCATTTTCTTCTCAGCCATAGATTTTTCCACTTAATCTCCATCGTTGATTTTGTCACTTTAACCTTCCTCGAAACTTGTGCCTTAAACACATTTCAATATTCATCATCTGATCTTCCTTGAATTTTGTAAACCGTAGATCTTCATAACAAACTTTATCTTTAACCTCGAAATCATCCATATTTGTCCAGCTCATCATCTTTTGACTTGGTAAATACCATGATGTGTCGGTGACTTCTTACTCACTTAATATTGTACTTGGTATACACTACACTTGCTCGGTGTACATGGTATCTACTTGGTGTATACTAAGTTCTTCATATACCGACCACATAAACTTGTACATTCTTGATCTTCAATTCTTAGCTCAGAATAATGTAATACAATCAAATCACTATCATAATGTCATAGACTCAACAATAAGTTACCCAATTAATACCATAATCACATCTCACTCATATATCTCATTTTCATGTTGATATCTCATTCCTTCACCATTATTAGCTTCTTAAGATGTTTGCAACTATCATGATAATTATAGTCAAAACTAGTTGACATCAATGACAATCTAATAACTGATCTAATGTCTCACATATACATTTGTAGCTCGGTGATCATCTTCACATTCAACATTTTATTCTCCAAGTAGTCAATCAGTTGTAGTTTGTCACCAATGAAATATTTCAAGATCATTGTTGTTATTAGGAGAAATCCAAATGTATCAACTTAAAGACCACATATAGAAAGAGGTGTAGAAGAGATATTTCTCTAAATCAAACTTAATAATTATACAAATATAACCTTACTATCACATCATGTACCTAATAATTAAATTGAGATTCATAGGTAGATTGCATGCTAGTACAATCACTATGGACCTATGAATTAAAGTAATATTCACATGCATATTGCATGTTTATAAAAATCATTACTTTCATAAACACTTGAATTGTAATTATTAACCTAGTATAGATAGGAGTGTATCACCAAAAGAACTTTTTGTGAAATCAAAATAGAAAAAAGTCTTTCTTTGTGATTTATTATACAACTAAATAAAAAAATATTTTCAATTAATTGGAACCTAGGTTCAAGCTTGGGAAATTTTTCAAAATGCTAAGAAATTCCAAAAAAGAAAAAGGAAAATTGTAGGTTTTAGTTCATGCTAAATAGAGGAAAAAGAGTTGTCTTTTTTATTTGGTACAATCCAAAATATTTATTTTTTCTTTTCAACAATTTATAATGGGTTTGAAGGAAATTCCCTTCATAGGGGTCTAGAGGTAGTAGTCCCTTGTTGGGTTGACCTAGTGACCCTCACGAGTGTCTAGGTTCTAGGGGTGGTAGCCCTTACCAAACTTGGAGGGTGGTGCCCCTTGTGGGGTGGGGCTCCCATCGTTGGGACCAAAATAAGGCCTTCAATAGAACATGGACTATCACATCATATGTCTTTTTCTATACAATTTTAACATATTTAACGAAAATCCAAACTCTTCAAATGATGGAGATGAAAAGCCATAAACTAGTAATTAGACAATGTAAGAGTGAGGTTTTGAGGGAAAATAGGAAAATAAGCATTTTACAAGAATATTAGAAAATAAAGGATGAAACTTTAGTTTATTTTTTCTGATTTAGTAACCTCAAGAATTATGGTAACAACTGGTGGGAAAAATTAGAAGCCTCGTGACTCATCCTATAATCGATTGGATTCAATCCACCATGAGTCAATTCTAGTCTCTAATAATATTGCTTCATCAAGGTCAAATTATTCTAAAAAAAAATTTTGGATATTAAAATGAGGATTCAAATTTAGAAGGAATAGGTAGTTATATAAGGTAGGATAGCTATAAAAAAAATTCTTATATAATCAAATGTTGAATTCACATTAGATAGCACATTGATTTTTTCACTAAATAGTCTTGAAATTTTATATGATGATCAACACTAAAATGACAAGTGATAATTACATTTAATTCATTCCCAAGTTTTATTGCTATCTAGAAAACTATTATAAAAGATGTCCACAAAAAATTATAAAATTGGTAAAATATGGGCTAATTATAAGAAAGATGAGCACTAAGAAATTACAATATACTTATTTTTTCTATAATAACTAACTATAGTCATTAAAAACTAAGCATATATATAGATTTTATTCCATTGTCATATTTCTAATTAATGAAGTGGGATATAATTTTGATGAAAATTTGGGTTGGTTTTTCAAAGATTGAGAAAATGTGTTAATGATATCGATATTGAATCACTAATATGCTTTAAGGTTAATTCATACATATACAGGAATATGACATGTTTGCTACTTATATCTCTTATTTGTAATAGCATAATTATTTATAGAAATAACTTAATATTTTTTATTTTAGATAAAAGAAATAGATATGAATATAAATGGCTAATTGATTCTCATCTTTATTGTTAAAAGGATCTTTTAGTAGATGTTATACAATTCTTGAGATTTTAGTGCTTTAACTTTGGTCATGTATAAGAATTATTATATTAGACAAAATATTGTTGAAGAATCTTTAATTATATTGAATATGTGAATGTGAGTATGATATAAATTAGAATTTAACTTTCTCACTATTTATCATGATGTAGCTCTCAAAAAGCATGGCCTGAAAGTTTCACCTTAGAAAACTTGGAGAAAACATTTAATGGTGGAGGGGATTCTCAAAATCAATCAAGGACATTTGGAATGTTTAGGACATTTGAAACAAACATTCCAAGAGATATTTTTGACACTGTAAAACAAAAGGCCATTATGAATTTTTCATCACCAACATTAAAAGAGAAAGTTGTGCATTTGATTTTTGTAAGTTACATTTCTTCAGTTTTCCATCAATGAAGATCTTTTGTTGAATAGGAGATTGTTTCATACAATAATTATTTACTTATAATGTTTTATAAAATTTTGACATAATTTAAAGCTTTATTTGTAGTGGTATAAGAAGTTGACCTAACATATATTATTATTGTAGGTTAGGGATGATTTGAATCCTCACGATGGTATAGTGGTGAAATGTCGCAAGAAAGACATAGATGATAAACAAATTGAACTCAAGAAGGTACATATATGAAAATTTTCTTTTTTAAAAACTTTTCTTTGGTATTCTTGTAATATTCCACTATAAATACTAGAATGCTTGCTACATGGATGTGTTATAAAATTGTGAACATGCTTATATCTTAGGACATGATTTTAGAGGAAATAACATTGCAACCTAGCTTTTGTTCATGGATGAATTTAAAGAACTTAGTTTTCATGTCTTTGTCACCTTTCCTTATATGTCTAACATCCCAAAGGAGAGTTAATTGTCTAACACAAAAATGATGATTGTTAGTAACATACAATGAATTAAAAATGATAAACATTTATAAGATTTAGGCATTTGATTGAAATGATTGTTTCACATTTTATTGATTAAGATAGAATAGAATGAGCTATGTGGATTTTCTTTCCTCATTATGAGCCAACAATTCCTCAAAACCACTTACGAGGATGCTATGTGTGGACATTGGCTTGGCGTATATTATATCATGTAATTTTTAATGCAATTTTATTAATAGCGTTCGAAATTAATTTTAAACATTTAATATTTTGTTCTCTTTCTCATAGTTAGAAATAAAATATTAATTTAAGGCCTTTCATAGGAACCTAACATGCATAGTATCAATCCTCAAATTCGAGGTCATTTTGGGTCTAACTCAATATTTTTTAATAAGGGTAAAACAAGTTTTGAAAAGGCCCCAAAAACTATATAGACAAATTTTAAGGGGATTCACAACAAAAATACATATTGTACTACAAAAAATAGAACACATACCAACAGTAGCCCAACAATCATCTAAATAACAGCAATTGGAATAAAGTTAAACAAGAGAAGCCCAAGTAGCAACGACACTAGGAGGAAGCCACTAAATCAAAGGATTTTGATAGGCCTCCATAACTTGATCAATGGATTTTGAAAAGGCTCTTAGAACCTTCTAGCAATATAACCGAAAGTTTTCTTCTCCCTATAAAGATTCTACCTCAATAGAAGTGAAAGGAAAGACAAAAAGAACATGACTAGCATGAGCCACAATACAACCAATACTCAAAGAAAGGGTACCAATAGCCCCCTTACAGCAACACACCACATTTCCCATACAAACCTTGTCCACTTCAATAAGAGAAGCAACCACTTTAACAGGACAAACAAACAAGAGAGGAAGTTAATTGCTGAAGATACAAATCCTCGGTCCATCTCACAAGAAATGTCTCCATCTCCATAGAGCTCTTCACCTCTCTAGGAGAGTCATGAGAAAAGGACGGGAAAGAGGCAAAATAGGCCCTCAGCATAAAATTAGCAAAGTTGAGAACAAGAGCTCTCTCTACATTCACCAAGAAAAACTTCTCTTCCAAAACACAAAAGAGACTCTTAGTCAGAAACATAATTCCAAAACCAATCTAATCTAAATGAAATCGAGGGATTTAAACTAAAGCCACACAAACTCAAAACAGAAATAATAAAAGAAAAACAAAAACCTATAATAGAAATTGTCTCTTATTTAAAGTGGATGTAGTCATCTTAATAAACCACTATAAATTCTTTGTTTTGTGTCTCATATTATCTGTTTGTTTTTTGTTTTTTTTATTTATTTTTTTTTATTTATTTATTTTTATTTAGTGATTTATTCACACTTTATAACTAGAAAGCAGGAACTACAAAGTCCTTTTACGGGCACCTTTCTCATCCCAATTCATTCCTTTGTAAGGTTGACATTGATTTATCACCTTTCTCATCCCAATTCATTCCTTTGTAAGGTGTACACTGATTTATTTTGTGTGTCCTTGTTTCCTATGCAGGTCGAACTGATTAGTCTGAAACACTTCCTTGCAGACACATCTTGCTTGCACAAGGTGATGGATTGGCGCTTATCAGTTACTGAGAAGTATTTGCTAGATGTGGATGTGGGTATCAAATTTCCCAACTATTCTTACAGTTTTTCAGGCATCCTGTAATTTAATGGGTTAACAGATATTTGCACTTGACTTCTAATTTGAAGTTAAACATCAGATGAAGATGGGCTGTAACTGAGTCTTTGTACATCTAAATTACAGGAAGAAGATAAAGAATGTATTGAAGGAATAGTGAAATCTGCCCGCATTGAAGTGAGTGCAAGAGGAGGATTAATGTGGCCCCCTGGAGGCTCGGTGAGAAAGAGAAACAGATTTTACGTCACAGGAGTATGGAATCTCAATATTACTACCATTGTTGGGGAAACATGGGACATCAAATTTCAGCATGCAGATAGAGTACACTTTGTAGATTGGAGAGTGTCAAATGAAGTACATATTGCAGATTGGGGAGTGTCAAATGAAATAGATTTAAAGCTCAAAAGTATAAGCAAATATTTGAGGGTGAGCTCTGCAAATGAATTCATGTAGCTTTTGAACGTTTATTGCTCATATGTGATTGCTTAATAGGAAATTATACAGCTAACTTTTAAGGTGAAATGCAGGAGCGGAGGCCATGGGAGGAA
The DNA here is from genome assembly GCA_027943335.1 of Chamaecyparis obtusa. NCBI lineage: Eukaryota > Viridiplantae > Streptophyta > Pinopsida > Cupressales > Cupressaceae > Chamaecyparis > Chamaecyparis obtusa. Next base: position 285,017 of record BSBK01004869.1, read on the forward strand.
GAGAACATAATGAACATTCTGGAAGATAACTTGAAATGGGTTTGGATGGAAGCTTTGTGGTGATATAATCTTGTCCGCAGAGATTAGAAAGACCTAAGATTTAGCAAAGGTTTATATGCTTTTGTTAACATGTGTATGAAGTGTTTTATCAGATGTGAAAAAAAGTGGCTGATTTTGTTCTTGATTTCAGTGGCCATTAGGCCGAAAGTAATTACAAGATGCTTTATAAATTGGTGGGATATAGACATTTAAAGAAACATGTTATACCTTATCTATACAGGGTTTCATAATGCTATTATATTCATTATGTTATATCCAGAGGCATTCTATACTGACAGTATGGGTTTAATAGTACCTGTTCATAATATGAACGTATTATTTTAAAAGATGCTTTTTAAAATATGGTTTTTCTTTTAAACTTTAAGGTTGAAATCTTTACGATTCAGAATTTTTAAGGTGTAAGGTGTATTTGTTTCATTAAAGTTGTTAGTTTATAATTTCCACTTTATCTTACATTGAGTAAGACTCGATTTCTAATAGATATTTAATAGTGCGTGTTCACATAAACAACATGTTATTTTAAAATGACACCATTCAAATCATGGTGTCTTAGTTCTCTTCTCACATGTGTGAAACCTTTACGTTGAAATATCTTTAGTTCAAAGTTTTAAAGGTGTGGACTATTTGTTCCACTAAAGTTAGTGGTGCATGATTTCCGCCTCATCTTTTATGATGTTGGGAATTAATTGCATTCAACAAAACTTGTTTCCTAGTAGATTCATATAAAAGCATTCAACCTTACTAGAAGACCAAAAGCCCATTTGCATTCTCGTTTCTCTTAAACTTAAATTACATGATCTCATTAATATTCTCAACATGAAGAAACTATTATATTTAAGACCTCTTATTCAAATGGAAATTCTTTTATGTCAAGAACTAGAATTTTCTTTAAGAGCTTTTATACAAGAGAAAAATCTTCCAAAAATAATTGCATGTGGGATCTCGCATAGAAATTTCTCTATGTTAACAAATAAAAAATTGTATTTGAGATCTCTTATCAAATATTTTTATGTGGTAACAATTTTTTTTTGTGAAAACGTTTCTATATCACACAATTATTTCACATGAGATAGTCAATGATTTAAGAATGAAAAGATGACCAAATTTTAATAAATAGACACCTCTATAATGATATTCCTAGACATAGTTTATATATGTTTATTGAAGAGATGTATACTAGTAAGATAATAATCTAACACATAAAAAATAATGACAAATTAAAACATGTTAAAATATTTATATCAATAAAAAAAACAAATAATAAATAACAAAGCTCAAAGGCTTTGTATGAAAAAAATTGCCAATTTGCCAATTATAAGTGAATTAAAGATAGAGTTTCTTTTGGTTTGATGAAGATTTAAACTCAGCACCTTTTAGGTGACTACAACATAACTTTACCACTAAACCAGATGCCTTTTGGCAAAAATTTTATTCACCAAGACTTTTAAATTGATCATTAATGCCAAACTATTCATGAACACACCAACAACTATAAACAAATTTTTCTAGAATCAAGATTTTGTGATCATTGTAATTTTTGTATTCATGCTTAATTTGGTTATCTTTAAAATCACATTTTGGTGACTCACGAGTCTAGCAAAATTTCTAGGTCTCTAACAATGAAGATTCAATGGTATATAGATTTGACAATGGAGATTCAATGGTGGTCTTCATATAAAAGATTAAGATATCATCACACAATATAGTATTTCCATGTAATTAATTAGGTATCATTTTATGACTAAAATGTGTATGCTTACAAGGAAAAAACATGAATACATGAAAAGCTATATGCAGCTTTTTATGTAATCTTTTTTATGAGTAGGGCATTTCTATTAAAGATTTAAGCGTACATTAGTCACAAAAAAAAAAGTTGGAGGATATAAAATAACTCCTCAAGAGTCACTTTGGCAATGTCTGTTAAACCAACATTAACAAAAATATGGACAGAGCTCGGAATGAAAATTAAGAAAAACCAGCCACTAGGTGGCTACAACAGTAGTTGATAGAGGCAATGAATCTCTGTCATCTTTCTTCCCCTATACATCAGTGAGGTCGAGATTGAAGTCTAGAACAAGTCACCCATATTATTTTGTTTTTTCTTCTTCTTTCTATGTCTCTTTCCTACTCGAAGAGATGGCCAAGGAGAGCTGAAGGAGCCACTTAGTGGAATATAAAATAACTCCTCAAGAGTCACTTTGGCAATCTTTGTAAAACCAACATTAAAAAAAATATGGGTAGAGCTTGGAACCAAAATTAAGAAAAACCAGCCACTAGGTGGCTACAATAGTAGTTGATAGAGGCAATGAATCTCTGTCATCTTTCTTCCCCTATACATCAACGAGGTCGAGATTGAAGTCTAGAACAAGTCACCCATATTATTTTGTTTCTTCATCTTCTTTCTATGTCTCTTTCCTACTCGAAGAGATGGCTAAGGAAAGCTGAAGGAGCCACTTAGTGGAGCTGGGCCACCCAAAATCTCCATTGGAAGAAAGCTAGCCAGAACCAATAGGATTTGAAGGGTCAACACTACCCATGAGCCACTCAAAATAAGGGCTACACCACAGAGGAGAGGAAAACTAGTGATACTATAAATCTCTTCCCCCACTAGACTAGCAGTGAGGGGGCTAGGAATGTGGTGTGTGGAGAAACTACAGTTGTGCATCGCAAACCATGGAATGGATAATGGTCGTCGTATATTGAGGAGTCCGATGAGACTTTAGAAAATATACAAGGGGTATTTCCCCAATGCTAAAGTGACTCCAGCAATTGGCTCACTTCAAGAGCCACTTTATTTTCTTGCACTTGAACCTACATCATGACATTATTGCATATACATGCTTTAGCATACAAAAAAACATTTATATCAAGGGAGTTGTGAGAAAATGACACTACATTTCTATCTTTCCACAAATTGAAGAGGATTTCCATCTTGAAAGAATGTCATATCTGCGTGAACTTGTAAGGAATCTCGGGAGAATCTCTCAACAAATTCATATGCTAGGAGAAGGGTGTAGGTTGAAAAGGCTCCAAAAAAGTCATGAATCTAAACCCATAGCTATTGACCTCTTCTTAAATACTATAAAATATGCATAAAGGTATTAGATTGTCCACAAAATGGACAACAAGGATCTACCACCACCAAATATTGACCAAAGGCAAGGGCCCAATGAAAAGTCTTAGAAAAGAATACACCAGGCAAGGTGGACCACTTTGGGATCAACAATGGTAGTCCAAATAGTGTGAAATCTATACAACCATGTAGACTAGGAAGACTATGAATATCATCGAAGGTTCAAATTTGGAACCATAGGCAAGTGAGGAAAATGTCAGTGATAACCCAATCAAGGTTTGTAATGCAAAAGTAGTTGTTAGGAAACCATCACCAATCCTTCCACCATGGCTTGATAGATTGGGTGTTAAGCTTAAGAAGCATATTTAAAGACAATATCGACATGACCAAATCAAATGTCTAATGATCTATGTGGCTAAGTCAGAACCGGGCTTGTAAACCTTCCCAAGTGTGAAGATTCATGATAGCACAAGAAAAAAGATCTATAGGAGTACAAATGACATGCTTGTGAAATTGCAAAGCATGAATTCCAGGAAAATGGACTAGCATGAAAGATCTATTTGGAACCCCTTGGACTTGAATGATAGGTGACCACCAAATATTATGCTAGTTGAAAGAGAGGCCATCATAATAACTAACCCATCCTAGTGGAGCCACAACTTAATAGCTTCTCAGGCATGCCATATGCTTTTAGCAATAAAATTACCTTTGATTTGAATGACATCTTTCATGGTTAGAATGGTTTGAAAACCAATCCCCTTCTAGGCCAATCTATTGACTAGGTATCCTATAAAAATATAATACCTAAGAAGAATTTTTTAGGGCTTATTACTAAAAATGACCCAAATAATCCATTTGACACACAAGGAATGACCATGCTTCTAGGTTGAAATAAGGGCAAGGCTGAAAAATTCCTAGGGAGTTAGTAATACTCGTAGGAGACCCTATGAAATACATGTTTATCATCTCCAAAATCCCCAAAAACATCATGCAATAATTTCTACAACTTGTTATAAGAAGATTTAGATGGGGTCCAACAAGAAGAATAATAAACATGATGAACAAAAATTTGGAAGAAAGATGGAATTTTCTAGCCAAAGAAAGAGGCTTGGTAATCCAATAAGAAATTTTCTAGAGGCCAACACTAGAAATTTAGAAAGAAAACAAAATGCCAAGGAATAGAAAAATTTATCCATGTTGAATTTATTTCCACTCATACTAGAGAGTCCAAGGAGGGCTAGGAAGCAAGGATTGTCGATAATAGTGGGTTTTTTGTCATTGAATCACTCACCCAAAAGCTAGACAAAAAGTTTCAAGGAATTGAAGTATCGCATGAAAATTATTTTCTTCCTCAATCAATTGTCTTGTCAAGATAGCTAAGACTAATAGATAACCAAATCCCTCAACAACAACATATAAAGAGGCGAAAAAAGATAAACCCTAGTGATAGATCTAAAAATGCCAAAAGAATTAGATCAACACTTGTTAATGGTGATGCAAGAAGAAGCATCCCCAAAATACATTTGCATAGACTAAAGGAAGTAGGGTCCAAACCCTAAGGATTTCAGTATCACCATAATTAAAGGTCATTCGATGTGATCATAAGCCTTATTAAAATCAATTTTGACAAAAATGACATTTTGATTAGATTTTTGAGCCAACTTCATACCTTCCCAAATGGAAATAATATAGTCTAGGATGTATCTAGACTTGATGAATCTAGTCTAATTGAGGCACACAATTTGTAGAAGACGGTATCATCCTAAGTGCAAGGGCTTTAGCAATGATCTTATAAGAGACATTGATTAGGGCAATGGGATACCATTTGTAAATATACTAAGCATCCCTAATTTTAGGTATGAATTTAATATTTCCTTTGTTTATAAGCTAACCCAAATATTGAGAATGGAAAGCTTCTAGATGAACCTTATACAGGTCAGAACCAAACCAAGGCTAAAGAGCATTGTATAATTCACAAGGAAAAAAATCATGACTAGGTTCTTTGTCATCTACCTTAGAGAAAACATACTCCTTAAGATTCACAAGGGTAGGGATATGATCATAGAAATCTCTTTGAGGATCAAAAAGATCAGAAGGAACAAAAGGAAGACATTACTTCAAGGCCTATTTGCATTCAAGGGAATTTCTTTGCATAATGAACACCTCATAATGTCTGACAAAATCTTGAAGGATATCTAGCAGCATGAATATTGACTATTTGGTTTCAATGGTGGAGCTAAACGGCTTGAACCTACAAGATAGGACAAAAATAGTTTCAAAGAAAAGCTTCATTGGAAACAAGTAGATTTTTGGTGGCCGCATCATAGGAAAATCAATGATACTTGGCCAAATACCTACCATAAACTTGGGGAACCCATGTAGTGCATTGGATAGCATCATTCAACCATGTAATCAAAACTATTGGTTGAGTGGGTCGAATTTCAAGATTCCAAACCCTTTGAATATGGGCCACCATGGGAAGATGAATCAATAGAAAAGTATTTTAAAAAATTACATTTTGGAAGGAGGTAGATGACCTAACTTCCATTCAATGTTGAGCTTAATGGGATAGTGATATCAAAAAGTGACCTTAAAAAGAGGCAAAACTAGCAAGTCTTGATTTTCCACAAAAGAAAAAAAAAGATTGCATTGAGATCATGACACGATCAAGTTATTTAAATATTCTATCAAATCCATCTTTGTAATTACACCAAGTGTGCTAGATGAAGTGAGGATGACAATAATTGATATTGGGGTTTAAAAGGCATAATTTATTACACATATAAAACTTGGCCTCTCTTTCTCTAGCTGTCCATAAAAAATGAAAAACACCTTCCTTATTAGAGGCCACCTCAACCATATTAAAATATTCAAACATAACCTAAGTGGTAGATGGTAAATAATTAGGTGTCAAATACCACCACCACAACTGAGATCCTTCAATAACATCAACGAGAGCATAAACATTAATGATCTCAAAAGAATGATTGTCAATTGACATGAAGACCCACAACAGTCTTTGAGTAGGATCTAACCCATGAGCCACAATAGAATATTTTTTCCATGGTGAGATGAGAGTAACAACACCTCCTTGACCAACTTCATGTTTTGAAGAAAAAACCAATCCATCTCTAGGAAAAAAGCAGTTTTAATCTCCAAAAGGAAAAATACATCTATACTAGGATATTTGTGTCAAGTATCATGCATGGAATACTTACTAGAAAGATCATTTAGACCTTAAACATTCCATGACATACAATTGATGATTCAAACTCCTACATATCATCCTCATCCTAAAGGGAGGAGAAGCTATTCTACAAGAAATTAGAAGCCAACTAAAAACTAGGGTAATATTCACCTGGAATCACACCGTGTTTCTCTAGAATCTTGTCACCATTTGTGTCCTTCCTAGAAGGGATACGATGATAGCATAATGAGGAAAGATGAGCATATAATATCGAGGTTTTCTAAGGGGTGCAAACTCACATGGAGCGAGACAGACTCTCAGTTGAACATTTCCCTTGACACTCAGGGTTTGAAAATTCATGAGCTGGATGTTGCATCTTTGAAAGTGGCTTCAGCTAAGATGAATCTTAAACTTGTGATTATGAAGCAACAACATTATCCCGTTTCATGGAAAAATACAAACTTTTCTTTCCTTTACGAACTACATTAGTCCAACCCTTTTCAATTTTAATGACCTCATAAAAAAAGGAGAGTTTATCTCCTTAGGAGGAGATTTAGCCCTTGGAATAGTGAGAGGAGAATCCTTGATTTTGTTCTAAATGGATTGGCATCAATAGTAAGCGGTGAGAAAATCCAAATAAAGCACTCATTGGGAGAAGCATTTGTAAGTTTCTAGAATCTATCATAAATATAAAATAAGCACAATAACATCAATGAAAGAAAATTTGACCAGATGAATAAGCTGAAGAAATAATGTACATATTGGAATATTGATTGGGTCAAATCAGAAGTCAAACCCAACACTCAATGAGTTGTGGCGAGTTGCCTCCCACTAAAATAGCATGAGGTATCAAAATAGAATCGACAGCTCTCTAATCAACTCCTAAATGATGAAAAATTATATGAATACATGTCAAATATGCATGGACGACTAAGTAGGCTTAATTAATCCTAAATGTAGATAAATAAAATAAATACACTAACATCCCCCTATAAGCATAACTTAGGAGGACAAGATAAAATGTGGGTCTCAACCACCAGCCTAGTGAGGTACACATGTAAATTTACAAAATCAATCAGAGATACAAAAAATAAACACAATAACACAAATGATAGAGAATTTGACTAGATGAATAAGATGAAGAAGCAATTTATATACATGAAAAGTGATTGGATCAAATCAAAAATCAAACCCAACACTTAATGAGTGGTGGCAAGTTGCCTCCCACTAAACCAACATGAGGTGTCAAAATAGAATTAACACCTCTCTAATCAAATCCTAAATGATGAAAACTTGTATGAACAAGTGTCAAATAAGAATGGACAACTAAGTTGGATTAATTAATCCTAAGTGTAGATAAATAAAATAAATGCACTAACACCCCCCTTTAAGTATAACTTAGGAGGGAAGGATAAAAAATGGGTCTCAACTACTAGCCTAGTGAGGTACCCATGTACAATGAAATCTTTCATAAACAAACAAAGAAAACCCAATGGGAAAACACTATCCTCCAAAAAGAAAGATAAGAAGAGAATAAGCCTAGATGGCCCCCCAAGGATGATGATACTATTGATGTAGATTGAACACCAAGAATAGCGTATTCCTCATCCATATCAATATCCCAATCTAGTATACATGATACCTCTCTGAATGTTTGTGGATTAGAAACTAAAGAAAATAAGTCATTTGTTGAATCTTTTACCCCAATATCTACCCCTATAGAGTGTGCTATATGTGTGATGCAAAAATATCAACTTCCAATGGAATCCCTAACTAGATGAAGATGATTCCTCATCACTATTATCACTGTAGGAACTAGAAGATGAAGATTTTACCCTAGGACTCTGTTGTGAATCATCATTATTATAATCAAAATCTAAAAAGACCAAATCAAGTTGAGAACCCATATGGTGTGCAACACCATAAACTATAATCCATGATGGAGATGATGATGATGTAGAAAAAAAGGAATTTCCTTTCAATTTCTCTTTGTCTTTATTATTTTCTTAATTTGAAGAAGATCCTTTGACAAAATCAGTTACCCGAATATTATTCCTTTTTAGTAGAAAAGTGAGGTGCTCAATTTTCTTTTTTATGCATTGATGTTCTTCATGACCATTTTTCTTACAAAAGGAACACTTAACTCTCTAAATAGTTGATTTACTTTGTTGAGATGAGTTATCCTATTTGAAGTTTTCAATTTTATATTCTTTCTTTTGTTGCTTGTCCTTTTTAGTGTTCTTATTTTCTTTATCATTTTGTTTCTTTTTATTTTCTACAATTAGAGCTTGTGGCTTAGTAGATTTCAAAGTACCCACTTGAATTAAATTTTATTGTTCCCTTGAAAGATTATAAATGAAGCTATCTAATGTGGATATTTTCTATGAGCTACCAAGATCTCTTTTAATAGAATAGAAAGTAGAGACAAACATAGAAAATTCAAAACCTAGTTTGGAAAGTACATAAATGATTAATTTATCCTCTTTTTTGTCAATTCCACAATCTTTTAATTTCAAATTTAAAGATTTAAATTTAATGAAAAAATTCTCTAAGGTTGTAAAAGTTCTAGTAGTTAGACCTAAGAGTTGGTTTTTCAACTCATGACTTCTAAGTTCATCAATAGTCTCAAATAGTGTTTTTAGAGCTTCCCAAACTTTGTTGGATGTTTTCAAGCTCTCAACATGAAATACTAATTTAGGAGATAGATTTAAACATAAGAAGCTAAATGCTTGGTCATAGTTATTAAAAAAAAATATTTTCCTTACATGCATTAGGTTCTTTTTCTATTCCATGTTGAAAGGTGATAGAGGTTTTATAGTCAGATTAGAATCCATGTTGTTAGACTTAGATTGATGTTTTTAGAATGTGGAAATGAAGAGCTTTAGAAATGCAGTAAATGTGAAGTGAAGAAATAACAGAGTAAAAAAACTCTTCTTAAGGAACTGTGAAAAATAAACAACATCCCCCTTGATTATCTTTTTGTTCCCGCCATTTTTTTGGCACTTTATAGCAGTACTTTTTAACCAAACCCCCCAAAAAGCTGAAAATGGCACTTTATAATGAGAGTGTGTAAGTGTTCCCTTTGGATTTGTGATGAAAAAATATGCACATTTGCAAAAAATGCAACTCAATTTTGAGTTGCTAAGAAAAAATTATGAGAAAAAATAGTTTTTTCCTTCTTACAAAATTAATCCTCCTTCAAAAAAAACTTTGGCTTTGCCAAATAAATTTGTCAAATAAAAAAAAGAAGGGCTTCAATACCATCTGACAAGGGGCTAAATTCCCAAAAGAGTTTCCCCCCATTTGCATGACATCATCCCCAATTTCTTATGTCATCAAAAAAGACCCTTCTTGGAGATGCATAGTGATGAAAATTTCCATTCTAAAGTTGACACCCATCGACCTTCCCTTCATATCTGTCATCCTTCTTCTAGCTTGCTTGAAACGTGTGTGCCCTTTCTCAAACCACACATGTGTTGTATCATAGGGGCCAGGCACAAAGTTTTTAAAAAATGCAGAGGTCCAGATTGAGAACCATAAAACACACACATAGAACCTTCCAAATGGTATAATAAAGGATTAAAAATATCTCTAATATTCTTTGATACCATGTATATTTCTAGAACCAATCAGAGATACAAAATAAACACAATAAATTCTATGAGAGAAAAATTGACTAGATGAACAAGCTAGAGAAGAAATGTACATAGAGGAAGAGTGATTGGGTCGAGTCAAATTAGAATTTGAACCCAACACTCAATGAGGGGTGACGAGTTTCCTCCTACTAAACTAGCATGCGATTTTGAAATAGAATCGACACCTCTCTAATCAACTTCTAAATGATGACATCTTGTATGAACAAGTGTCAAATATGCATGGAAAACTAAGTAGGCTTAATTGAGCCTAAGAGTAGATAAATAAAATAAATAAACTAATAGTATTGACCACCAACCTGAATTGGACGTTAGTTTATGGGAACAACCAACAAGAAAAGGGTATAATAGAAAACTCTATCTAGACTAGGGCCATCAACTTTTTCTCATTGGAGATAGTAAAGTCCCATGACTAAGGCTAAAAAAAAGAAAGGACGGCCAAACAAACTAGGACCCATGTTTGAGGATTCCCTCAACATGGGAAGGGTTGGAAGATCAAAACAAAAATAAACCCTTAGTGAGGTTTTGGATGCCATCAAGCTAGACCTAATGAGGGGCCTAAGCTTTGGAAACCCATTCACGTAGCATGCTTTCATGTGGAACCTGTTGGAGATTTTTCAGCAGGCCAGTACTGACTGTATGTTTGTCATTGATGAAAACATATGGTAGGTAGCATACGTGGATGAATTATGTAGTAAGATTTAAGTATATTTAGTATGGACATGTTATTAGCATGATATCATGGACACAGTGGTTAACTTTTAGTACATACAGTTATATAGCAGCTTGTGTCAGCAGTGTTCTTGACAGAGTAACAGGAAGTGTTCTATGTATGGTTGTCCATAAAACTATCATGAAACCTTATGCCTTTCAATATGTGATCAAGATATGTTAGTGATATTACATTCATGGACGCAGAGTCTGATGATAAGTAGAAGTGAAGTTATGTAGTCGCTATTCACCAGTAGCAGTTTCCTATGTTTATTCAAAAGAGCCGACAGAGATTTTATTGGTTTTGGAGTTGCGCCTATCATTTTGGTATGTGCCCTTGGATTTAAGCTTGGAGAAGAGTTACTAATGTTTGGTTAAGAGTGCATGAATTAATTCAACTTGAGGAGGAAGATCCAAATGTTTTGGTAGAGCCGAGAGTGTGTAGCGTGCATCTACAATTATCTTATTGGACAGGTCCCATAATGTGTTGCATGCTTTGTAAAGCTGATTGAGTTGTTATTGGAGTTTGTTATGGTTTCTCTAATATGATTTCAAGGTGGTTCTAATAGGCCAACTTGATTATATAATTTAGAGGAAAGATATTTATAGATAGTCATTTGTGATTGCTAGAGTGTGGTTCATGGTTGATAGTAAGAGCATAGCAGAGTGTGCGGAGTTTTGAGCCATCAAAAGAAGTTCTATGTGACCAAGTAAAGTGTTTATGAAATACATTGGAACTGATCTAGATAGTAGGTCAAAGCGCAATTCACCAAGATCAAGATATAGTGTGTATCTTTTAAACAGAAGGTTATAGCCTTCACCCCTTTGAGAAATGTGCTCTCGGACAGTGCATCCTCTCCCCTAACATGGACTATTGTAAAAGACTCCTAACAGGGTCCGACCCTTGACCAGGTCTACTGTACTAAATATATTGTAAAGCAACTCCTAATAGGGTTAAGGATCTTCTAACAAGGATCATAATACACTAGTGCAAAATATTAGTGGGTATCAATTCCCACTGGGGTTTTTACCTATTTGGGTTTCCTTGTAACCAAAATATTGGTGTTGTGTTCAAGTGTTCTTTCATTGTGTTTATGCTTTATATTTAAGTATACTTAATTGGATAAAGAATTGAAACATGTAGATAAATGATTCACCCCCCCTCTCAGTTATCTCTTGGGACTATTCCTAACAATTGGTATCAAAGCCAAGTACTTCGGAGAGAAATTTTAACAACTAGAGGTTGATCAGATGGCATACTTCAGAAAATAAAGTCCTAAGTTTGATGGAGAAAATTATCTTGATTGGAAGAACAAGATGGTGACTCATTTGCAATGCATTACTTTTGAAGTTTTTGATGTAACTATAAAAGCATTCAAGATCCCTACCTTGGAAGACCTTGCAAAGGATGATGCTACTGAAAAGCAAAAGGAATTATTTCATTAGAATTCAATAGCCAAAGAAGCCCTTATCAATGCCCTATCTGATAGTGAATTTTCAGAAATAAAGAAGGTAGATACAACCCACAAAATATGGAAGCACCTAGAAGACATATTTGGAGAGAAACAAGCAAAGGATGCACATAGAAAGACATGGAAGAAAAGATACAATGCATTAGAGATACTGCCTAAAGAAAACATTAGAGCTTACAATCAAAGGATCAATGAAGTAGTTGTTGGAATCAGGAACAATGGTGGAGAGATCTCAGAGGAAGACATTATGGACAAATTGATGACTACTCTCACTCCAGAATATGAAATCAAGATCAACATCCTTGATGAGACCATGTAGCTTACATCAAATTTCAAGAGAGAGAGACCTTGATCAGAAAAATCTCAGCTTTTGAGATTTCAAGATTGAGGACATAACCTAAAAGTGAGACAACATTCAAAGCAACAATCCATGGTAAGAAATCTGCAAACACTTCTAGTAATTTTGATGATGATAATGAAGAGAAAACACTAGATGATTTCATTTCTATGATTTCTAAAAGAGAAAAGAAAGGAAAAGGAAAATATGAAGATCAATTGCCATTTAAGTGCTTCTCATGTAATAAGATTGGTCACTTTGCATCTAAGTGTCCTACAAGAGCTAGAAAATTGAAAAATGACTACAAGCCTAAGTACTCTAAGGAATGTTACTATGCTGGAGATGAAGTTTCAGATGATGAATCAGTTGAAGAAGAAATTGGATTCATTGCTATTATAGAGAAAGTGAGTAACAAGACAAATCATGAAGATGAGAAAGAGGAACAAGAACTGGCATTAATTTCACAAGCTGATATAAGGACAGATTGGATTATAGATAGTGGTTGTTCACATCACATGATGGGTGATAAAGATAGATTTGTTCATCTAGACAAATACAATGGTGGCATGGTTAGATTTGGAGATAACACTCCTAAACCTATCATTGGTAGAGGAGCTATCACATTGGATGGAAAGAACAATACTAATGATGTTCTCTATGTAGATGGTTTGAAACATAACCTTCTTAGTGATGGGTAGTTACTTGGAAAAGGTTATCAATTGGAGTTCAAAGATGAAAAATGCATCATTAACAACAAGGATGGTGTTATGATTGCATCAAGCTCAAAGACTAAAGGTAATGTTTTCCAACTCAATTCAGAAGCAAGTTGTTTTGTTGCTAAAGTTGATGACAGTTGGTTGTGGCATAAAAGACTATGTCATATCAATTTTGATAACATAGTAAAGATAAGCAATGTAATGGTAGTAAGAGATCTAACTAGCATAGAAAAAATAGTTGATACCATATGTAGGGAATGTGTGATGGGAAAGTATGTGAGAAACTCATTCAGGAGCAAGCACAATTCAGCAAAGAACAAGTTGGATTTGATTCATACATACCTATGTGGACCAACTCAAACAAGATCATACTATGGTGAAAGGTATTTCATTTTGTTTTTTGATGATTATACTAGAATGATGTGGGTTGCTTTCTTGAAAGATAAGTCAGAAGCATTTGAAAAATTCAAGATATTCAAAGATAAGGTTGAGAATGAATCTGGACTAAAGATAAAATGTCTGAGATCAGATAGAGGAGGAGAATTCACCTTTGCCAGATTCTATGAGTACTGCGAAGAACATGGCATAAAGAGATAGTTGAGTGCACCTAGAACCCCTCAACAGAATGGAATTGCAGAGAGAAGGAATATGATCATCCTTGATACAAAATGCACCATCATGATTGAAGGAAAAGTTGCACACACCTATTGGAGAGATGCAGTCAATACAGCGGTCTATACTATCAATAGAATTCAATTACAACTTGACGATGAAAAAACACCATATGAGCTATGGTTTGGTAATGTTCCCACAGTAAAATACTTCAAAATATTTGGAAGCAAGTGCTACATCAATAGGGATGAAGCAGTAGGCAAGTTTGATGCAAGAAGTGATGAAGGTATTTTCCTTGGTTACTCTACTAAAAGTAAAGCTTAAAGATGTTTCAATTTAAGATTGAAAAGATCATTGAAAGTGCTCATGTTAAGATTGCTGAAAATTTTATGGTTCAAGAAAGATATCATGATTACTCACCCATGATTGAAGAAGAACCCAGACCCTCCACTAGTGAGACAGTTATTGAAGAAATGTTTGACAATATTGATGTGTTATTCAATGACCCTGAGACAAGTGAAGAAGAAACTCCTAAGGCTGATGATTCTACATCACCTAAGGTTCCAAAGTTCACATCTAGAAACCATTCCAAGAAAGACATCATTAGAGATCAGAGCAGCAAAGTCTTAACAAGATCACAAGAAAAGAACTCAACTAGTAGTGAAGCAGTATGTTTACTATCTCAGATTGAACCCTTAAGTGTTGAAGATGCATGCAAGGATTCAGATTGGCATGATGCTATGAAAGAAGAACTAGATCAGATTATCAAGAATGATACTTGGGAACTGGTCCCAAGACCTAGTGATAAGAATGTAATTGGAGCAAAGTGGATATTCAGTAACAAGATGAATGAAGATGGTACAGTAGTAAGGAACAAAGAAAGATTGGTATGTAAGGGATATGCGGAAAGAGAAGGTATTGACTATTCATACACTTTTGCACTAGTAAGCAGGTTAGAATCTATTAAGTTATTTCTAGATTTTGTAACATTCAAAAACTTCAAAGTTTATCAGATGGATGTTAAGTCAACATTCTCGAATGGAGAGCTAAAGGAAGAAGTATACATTGAGAAGCCATAAGGATTCACCCTATTAGACAGACCTAATATGGTATGTAGACTGAAGAGAGCCCTTTATGGACTTAAGCAAGCCCCTAGAGCATGGTATGAGAGACTTGATGGATACTTAACAAAGATTGGATTCAAGAAAGGAACAACAGATTGTAACCTATTTATAAGAGAAACATCTGAAGGACTACTACTTGTGGCCATATTTGTTGATAATGTTATCTTTGGAGGTAATGACAAATTGAGTGCAAAATTTGCTAAAGAAATGCAGAGTGAGTTTGAGATGAGTATGATTGGTCCTATCAAATAATTTTTGGGACTAAATGTACACAAAATAGATAAAGGTATTTTCATTAATCAGTCTAAGTATGTGAAAGAGATATTGAAGAAATTCAAGATGGATGATTGCAAGCTAGTAGGGACACCTATGATCACTGGATGTAAGATTACAATAGAAGATGATTCTCCAGTAGTAGATATAACATTATACAAGTCTATGATTGGTAAACTCATTTATCTTACTCAAACAAGACCTGATATTTCAAATGCAGTTGGCATAGTTGGAAGATTTGCAACAGAGCCTAAACAAATTCACCTCATGGTAGTAAAGAGAATATTCAGATACTTGCAGGGCACTATAGATTATGGTCTATGGTATCCTAATTTAGAAAATGTTGAGCTTCATGTGTATACTGATGCAAATTGGGCAAGATGCGTTGATGATAGAAAGAGTACATCAGGAGGACCAGTGTTTCTTGGTGACAAACTTGTCACTTGGACAAGTAAGAAGAAAAATTGTATCTCTTAGTCAACAATAAAAGTGGAATATGTTGTAGTAGCCTTGAATTGTTCTACAATTGTTTGGATCAAGTAGATGATAAAGGATTTTGGAATTTAGATTGATTATCCTATTATTATTCACTGTGATAACACTAGCACTATCAACATGTCGAAGAACCCTATGATGCATGCAAAGACAAAACACATTGAGATCAAGTATCATTTCCTAAGAGAGAAATTAGTAGAGAAAGAAGTCAAGTTGCACTATGTGAGAACTAAAGATCAGTTGGCTAACATATTCTCAAAGCCCTTGCCTAAGGATACTTTTGAGTATCTCAGGGAGAAGTTGGGAGTAATTCCCTTCCTTGATTTTTCTTAGAAGAAAGAAGAAGAAGCATAAGTCCTCAGAGACTGATGGATGGTTGACTACTCTACTTTAGGAGTAGTAATAGTGCTTAAATTGATTGGTTCCATTTTCCATTGATGTCAAAGGGGGAGTTATATATAGTCATGAAAATAGTAGTAAAAGAAGAAGTAACATACTAAGGGGGAGTAGTATTCAGTTATGGAAGCAGTTTAGTTGAGGAAATGGAGAATGTTGAATAATATTGCAGTAGATGGAGGGCTCATATTTGGAGGAGTTTTGAAGAGAAAATGGAGAATTTTATAAAATAAATGTTCATTTGGATTGGTGGATTTTTTCATTCCATATGTTTCCATCAATGCCAAAGGGGGAGATTGTTGGAGATTTGCCAACAGGCCAGTACTAACTGTATGTTGGACATTGATGAAAACATATGGTAAGTAGCATGCATGGATGACTTATGTAGTAAGCTTTAAGTATATGTATTATGGACATGTTATTAGCATGATATCATGGATGTAGTGGTTAACTATTAGTACAAATAGTTATATAGTAGCTTGTGTCAGCAGTGTTCCTGACAGAGTAATAGGCAGTGTTCTGTGTATGGTTCTCCATATAGCTATCATGAAACCTTGCACCTTTGGATATGTGATGGAGACATGTTAGTGATATTAAACTCATGGATGCAGAGTCTGATGATTAGTAGAAGTGAAGTTATGGAGTCACTATTTTCCAGTAGTAGTTCCCTATGTTTATTTAGAAGAGCCAACATAGATTTTATTGGTTCTGGAGTTGCACCTATCATTTTGGTATGCACCCTTGGATTTAAGCTTGGATAAGAGTTAGTGATGTTTGGTTAAGAGTGCATGATGTAATTCAACTTGAGGAGGAAGATCTAGATGTTTTGGTAGAACCAATAGTGTGTAGCTTCCATCTACAATTATCTTATTGGATAGGTCCCAAAATGTGTTGCGTGCTTAGTAGAGCTGACTGAATTGTTATTGGAGTTTGTTATGGTTTCTATAATATGATTTCAAAGTGGTTCTAATAGGATGACTTGATTATATCATTTGGAGAAAAGATATTTATGGACAGTCAGTTGTGATTGCTAGAGTGTGGTTCATGGTTGACAATAAGAGCATAGCAGAGTGTGCGGAGTGTTGAGCCATCAGAAGAAGGCCTATGTGACCAAGTAAAGTGTTTGTACTATACATTGGAACTAATCTAGATAGCAGGTCAAATCACAATTAACCAAGATCCAGATATAGTGTGTATCTGTTAAATAGAAGGTTGTAGCCTTCACCCCTTTGATCAGTGTGCTCTTGGATAGTGCGTGTTGTCCCCTAATAGGGTCTGACCCTTGACCAGGTCTACTGTACTAAAAATATTATAAAGCAACTCCTAACAGGGTTAAGGATCTTCTAACAAGGATCATAATACACTAGTGCAGAATATTAGTGGGTGTCAATTCCCACCAGTTTTTTTTATCTATTTGGGTTTCCTCGTAACCAAAATATTGGTGTTGTGTTCAAGTGTTCTTTCATTATGTTTATGCTTTATATTTAAGTATACTTAATTGGATAAAGAATTGAAACTTGTAGATAACTGATTCACCCCCCCCCCCCACTCCCCCTCTTAGTTATCTCTTGGGACTATTCCTAATAGAAGCCTCCCCTCAAAATATCCTATAAAAGTGTTTTTTCAAGATAGTCACAGACACTATCAAAAAATTGCGCAGACAACACAACATCAAGAGTACCAGAAGTTGTATCTTGTGTAAAACCTTTGGAATGAATTTGCATAAATTTTCATGGTTATGTGTTCAGAGATGTCATGGTTTCTCATCGCCAAAAATCAAACACTAGCATTAATTTTTGGGTTGAGGTTGGCTAGA
The DNA here is from genome assembly GCA_027943335.1 of Chamaecyparis obtusa. Taxonomy (NCBI): domain Eukaryota; kingdom Viridiplantae; phylum Streptophyta; class Pinopsida; order Cupressales; family Cupressaceae; genus Chamaecyparis; species Chamaecyparis obtusa. The sequence continues at coordinate 302,942 of BSBK01004869.1, forward strand.
GTCATTACAAAAGCCTAAAATCTTGCAATAAATGTGATATGACAAAGGAAGATGCAAGGCTCAAATAGATAGTATAATGAAACAAGCAACCAAACCCTAGTAGAGCTCATGCACTTGACCCAAGATTAATGTAAATCAAATATATACACTTTCTTCATGTAATATTTAATTATGTTGTAAAATCTTCAATTTCTAATTAGACATATACTTATACAAATTTTCAAAAGTAAGAGAAACTTTTTTTTCTATTGATAATATTTTCTAGTGTTGATATCCTCTATTTTAAGAAATTTTGTGTAACAAATCTTAGATTTCTATTTTTAGATAATTAGAAGTATTTTACATTTTTCTAATATTTTTAATTTGACCACATAATAACAATACTTAGATATGTGGTTTCATCATACATGAGCTCTTAAATGGAATTATATTTTTATTTATTATTAATTCAAAATTATTGCTCATATACAAACATTTTATTTATGAGAATAATTGTGGTGCATATATTTGGAATTTTTCTTTATCCATTTTTTTAGCAGTTCATTTTGTGTATTCAGAAACACAAACTACATGCATACATAAATTACACACTTTATAAAATATTAAAGTGACATTCAATTCTTAAGTATCACAAATTTTTTGAATCCAATTATCATGTTTTAAGGGTTAAGATTCTATCAGTCAAATATAACTAAGAACTTTTTAAGTATCAAAGAAAATGAAAAACTAGACAATCTAGAAAAGAAGACTAGATTACTCCCTTGGTTGGCTTCACCAACTTAAGGGACTTCAAGGGGTAAATCAAGTGGTGTTGGAGCATGATTTTTTTCTACATGTAGCTGATGGTCATTACATCTAGGGTGACCTTCTAGACATGTGGAGAATGGTGGCTAAGTCTAGGATGACTTTATTTTTATAGTTCATCAAACTAATATTGGAGTTGATGGAAATGCTTTCATGTTAGGATTGGATTGACTTCTTCTTTAGGAATCTAGTGGTTAGTAGTAAAAGGAAATTTTCTTTTGATGATTATTGGGATCCAAAAAGGCTCATGTCTTGACTATAAACTTAGAATTTTTAATTATATTATGGTTTGCAAAAATATAAATTTTAAAAATACAAAATAATTGACAAGGCCACCATTTCTAGGGTCACAATTGCTTCATCATTTATCAAAATTTAAAACTATTTAATGGATTGAAATACTTAGGTAATATTGTACAACTACCAAGATGGTTACTTTGGCATGCATTTTTACTACAAAAGTTCGATCCCAAAAAATATTATACACGAGGCCTAAAATTGATATGCAAAATGTAAAAGCTTCCTAGTTATTTAGAGAGATCAAAATTTTATTTTCTTATTTATTTATTTCTATGACATATATTCCCAATTTCATGAGACAAGAACACTTTTACATTGATTTTCAAATTCAAATAGAAATTGATTGAATAATTATTTTCAAACAACTATTTTCATATTAAGAATAAATAACATCAAAATTTAGAAAGAAAATTGTTATAGCTTTATATATTTTCAAAGATCACTATATTCTAGTGAGTTTGTGAGGGTTCTAAAAATCCTCAAACCATTTAATTTTGCATCTTATTGGTATTAAGAAGTACAAATCTAATTTGATATCTCTTCAGTTGAGATTCAATGAGGATGGGGGTTTTCCATGCAATAAAAAATACTTTGGGTATTTTTAATAGGGCTTTGCACTCTATAAGACTTGATGTTTCATCCTAGACTCATTTTGAACCATTTAGCTTTACCAAGAGACTAATAGATCTTTGAATAAAAAGGTTTTAACATATGTGTAGAGCTCCACTCTCCATTATCTTCTACAAGTCGTGTTCTTTTGTTTGAAATTTTTCTATTCAATGCTTCAAGTCATATTAGTGGCATGCGTGTGGTTTTGAAATTTATTAAAATAATAGATTGGGTTCTTACACTTTTTATTGATGTTGTTGGCTTATTGAATATAAATAAAGAAAGTGATGCTTACACCATTAATATTCCTATCTTAGTGAATAGAAAATCCTACTCCTTGAAAAGATGGATTTAGTTAAAATATTTTGTGAGACCATTCATCCACAAATAAATACACATGAAAAATTGTCATAAGTTACAACCCTTTGTATTCTAGAAAGTTAGTTATAGTTCTTATTTTCTAGATTTGATGTAGGAGCATCTTGGGATCTAAGAAACTTTCATCAACCAAAAATATGTTCAGTTTCCTGTTGATCAGTCACATGTTCTGGTTGCAATCAATTTGTACTTGTTATTTTGAGTTATGGTTTCTACTGTGTGTTTGTGGCTTCATTCTAAGCCTTATCCTATGATCACACCTTGTTTGGATTCATCAGACGATTCTTTCCTGACTATACTATTCTTCATTTTCTCAGTCAGTCAGGGTGTTCACCATTTGAATTTATAATCTATTGATTAGAATTCCTGGTTGGGATTGTGCCAACGGGTTATTGTGTTTGAGGCTGACTTATTATTGTGATTGCATCTGTTAGTTTATTCATTGGGAGTTGTTCCTAGGCTTTTTCAGAGTTGACCTAATATTTGTATTACATTTTCTTTATTCATGGAAAATTTGATCTATTACGAGCCGACTAATGATTGTAATGGCTATATAAGCTTATGTACTTGTTCCTAAGGGATAAGTTAGTCTTCATAAGATTATTTGGTTGTAGTTTGGATAGGTTTAGAAGGGATTTTATGATCATAATCAGGAATATATGTTTGGAATGTAAGACTGCATGTTGTAAATATATTGTAACTAATATTGAGATAATAATTGAAGGTTGATCGTTCATATATTTGTTGTCTTGGATATTGTTTCTCTTGTGTTGTGTTGGCTGATTTGGACTGACCTTTTATAGGTTTCTTCATCCTTGACTGCACCAACTAGTATTAGCATAAGGTTTTGTAACCTAGGGTTTTCTGGTAGGGTGACAGTCGAAGAGAATTTAACCTATAGATTCTAGGGTTTGTGGAAATGGGCAGGATGACTACTAGAGGCAATGAAAGGAATGTGGATCAAGCAGTCTTAGACCTACTAAGAAAAAATTATTCTAGATTGGAGGTGGTGGAGACTACTCATAAGGGAGGGAAGCATATAGAATATTCAAGTAATGAAGAAGGAGATGAGTAGAAATAGGAGAAAGTGGTTGAAGGAGAGAATAACGAGGCACAATTAGAATTGAATCATAAATAGGAAAGGTTCATTAGGGACTTGACAAATGTCAATAAGAAACCTCATTTCTATCCACCTAATTATCATGGAAACCTATATGTTGATGAGTTGATAGATTGGATACCAGATATGGACAAGTACTTTGAGATTGAAGGAACTAGCGAGGAGAATAAAGTGAAGTATGTCTGCACTAAGTTAAAAGGACATGCATACTTATGGTGGGATCATCTACAGACAAATCAAAAAAGAAGAGCTAAAGACAAGATCAAATATTGGGATAGGATGGTAAATAGATTGAAAGCTAAGTTCTTGACTGAGGATTACCAAATCAGTTTGTTTAGGAGATTGCAATACTTGAAGCAAAGAGACCTAAGTGTTAAGTGTTATACTAAGGAGTTATACAAGTTGAATATTAGATTTGGTCATATAGACGATGAGGCTAAATAAGTTGCTTGCTACATTAATGGGTTGAAGATGTCCACACAATATGAAATCAGTGTGCTATAGATTAGGAGTGTAGAAGAGGGTTATAAGAGGGCCATGAAGGTAGAAGAAAATATAAATAGGTGGCATGAGCAAAGAAAAAGAGGTAGAGGTGGAAGATTTAAGAGAGGAAAAGGTAGATCTTCTAAAAATTAGAGAAAAAATGAATCGCAAGCTAAGGACAATGACCGGTATAAGAGAAATGACTGGATTTTCTATCTAAGAGAAGGACAAGGTAGCGGTGAAAGGAGGATGTTCAGTGGTACCTATTTTAATTATGGTATGTTAGGAATAACAGTCCACCAATACAAGTGAGAGGGGGGGTGAATGAGTTGTAGGATAGATTATTAAGCTTTGAACATTGAATAGCAGCAACACTAAATCAAATGATAACACAGTGAGAACACAATGACACAATATTTTGTTGACAAGAAAACACTGTTAAAGGTAAAACCCTGGTAGGAATTAGTACCCACAAATGATGTACTGAGAGTATTGTATCCCTGTTAAAAGATCTAGCCATGTTAGGAGCTTATTGAAACATTAGAGTACACAGTCCTTGTTAAAGGACAGACCTTGTTAGGAGTCAAAGAAAAGAGTAGGCTCACTTCCCAAAGAAGGTTATGTCCACCTTCAGAACTCACTATTTGCAACACAAGTATATGAAAGGAAATACACAATCCTTGAACTATACGATAGAAATTGTCTTTTCTTGATTAGTTCTAATGAAATATATAAATTTTCCTCTGCTCTACATCCAACAGACACAATCTCATAGCTTCCACAATCCTCTTTAACATCACATACATACTACCATACATTTTCAAAAGGAAAGATCTTACATATATACCCTATTACAAATAAATGACTAGGTCGGCCAATTAGGCTTTCCTAATATACAAATAATTACATAACCCCTTGCCAAGATACACATGGTATCTAGAACAAGTATACAACAATTACATCTCAACAATTAAGGTTTGACATCTGTAATTTATGCTCGCCATTCATAATACATGCTTCGATTCTAAAGTCGGCTCCAAATAGGTCTCCTCCAGAACACATGCCATGACTGATGTCATCATGCTCTCTATGACTTGCTAAGATCAATGAACATTCCTTAGTATTCTATCTGTCATCCCTTAAGCTCACATACACTGAATCCACATCACTTGTAAGATATATTCAAAACTCAAAGACTTACTTTGCAACTTCCACTATCACATTCCAGTAACCACTCTTCACCAAATCTTCCGTAACTTGGCCAATATGTATTATTATAGCATGAAATCTTAGATATAAGATCAAAATACCTTCTAGTACACAAATATGTGGTCTCTCATTCTAAATCAACTGTACAATATCCGTACATAGTAATAACCAGTCTACTCTCTTCATATAAACATATGTTGACATTAGTGACAAAACATGACTTGACAACAGTATGATTTCGATGCCACTCAACAAGATAATGTTGTGATTAAACATATTAAATGCATTAGCAATATATCCAACTATCTCCCCCTTTGGCATTGATGGCAACATATGGGAAAATCCATTAGATGAAAAATACTCTCTCACAAAATAGTGAACTCTTCTTCATAGAATTTCTCCCCATATAGTAGGGATTTTCTCATAGTATCTTTCCCCCTTTGACAATAATGGAAAAGGGTACCATAAGTTATCAAATGTCTTCTTCTTAGTCTTGATCAACCAAGTGTTGAATCACCCAAATGTATTTTTTAAGCTTTTAAGGATCACTCCCCTGAGGAGTAGATCTATACATCAAGTCTAGGAAATGATGGATCTCTGAATACATCTGTATTGATGCATCCCTGGATCATTTAATTCTCACTAAGACAAGCTTGCACCCCAAGCATACCTTTGAGATATTCAAAGGCATATTTTGGTAACGGCTTTCTAAAGATGTCTTCTATATGTTCTTTTGTGTTAATGTATTCCAACCTTATTTCTTTCTCTACCACCTTGTCTCTCAGAAAGTGATAATATAAATATGCTTAGTTTTAGAATGCATCACATGATTATTTGACATATTCACTATACTGGTGTTATCACAATGGATAACCACAGGTTCAACAAATGTTATTCCAATATGTTTTAGCATTTGCTTCATCCAAACAATTTGAGTGCAATTAATAGAAGCAACAACATACTCAGATTCAGGAGTAGATTGAGCTATACAATCTTGCTTCTTACTTAACCATGAAACCAACCTTTTCCCAAGGAAAAATGCACCTCCACTAGTACTCTTCCTGTCATCAATTTTCCCTGCCCAATTGGCATCAATATAAGCATGTAATTCAAAGTCATCATTTTTATCATACCATAAACCAGATTCCATTGTTCCTTTAAGATATCTAAATATCCTTTTAAAACATCCATGTGTGTCTCTTTGTGATCTGCATGATATATATCTAGCCATAATTCCAAAAACATTAGAAATATCTGGTCTGGAGTGAGTCACATATTGTAATCCACCAACTATTGATCTATACTTGGTCTGAAAAAAAATCTTGGTCTCATCATTATTTATCAGTTTATGGCCAATCACCATGGGTGTACCAATAGGTTTACAGTCTTCCATTCCAAAAAATTTCAACATTTCTTTAAGATACTTAGTTTGAGAAATGAAAATTCCATTCTTGCTCTAATTTATTTGCAGTCCAAGAAATAATTTCATCTCACCTATCATGGACATCTCAAATTTATTCTCCATTTCTTTAGAGAACTCCTTACACATCTCATTATTGCCTCCAAAAATAATGTCATCAACAAAAAATTCTATTATCAAAATTCCATCTTGACTATTTTTAAGTTCATATTGATGTGAGCATTACCTTTTCTGAATCCAAGGCAAAGTAAGTACTTGTCTAACCTTGCATACCAAGCCCTTGGTGCTTTCTTCAGTCCATATAGTGCCTTCTTCAACCTGCATACCATGTCTTCATCTTCTATTAGATGAAATCCATCAGGTTGTTCTATATATACCTCCTCTTCAAGGTCTCGATTCAAAAATGTAGATTTTACATTTATCTAATATACCTTGAAGTCTTTATATGCAGAATAGGCCAGAAATAATCTCATAACTTGTATCCTAGAAATAGGAGAAAATGTCTCCTCAAAATCTATGCCTTCTTGTTGTGAATAGCCTTTGCATACCAATCTTTCTTTGTTTCTTACAACAATTTCCTCTTCATTCATTTTGTTTCTGAAAACCCATTTAGTTCCTATTACATTTTTGTCTTTAGGTCTAGGAACCAATTCCCAAGTGTTATTTTTCTTTATCTGATCTAATTCTTCCTGTGTAGCTTTGATCCAAGATTCATCTCTACAAGCTTCATCAGTAGTCTTTGGTTCAATTTGAGAAATCAAACAAATTTCTTCCCTTGTCTTTGATCTAGTTATTATTCCTTGACTTGCATTACCAATAATTTGATTTTTAGGATGATATTTCTTAACATACCTCGAAGTCTTTGGAATCTCAATAACCTCATTTGTGTCATCATCAAAAATCTTATTTTCACAGTTAGTTTCAACATGTTCTTCATCTTCTGTAGTAGTGGCCTCCTTGATCTCTGTATTCTGATTACAATCATACATTCTCTCTTGTATCTGAAACTTTTCATCTATCTTTACATTGTTACTTTCAATTATCTTTCTCAATCTCAGGTTAAAAGATTTTTAAGCCTTGTTTACATGAGATACATTTCCTTATAGCAACATTGTCCTAGGAGCATCCAATATTGTTCTGTTCCTTCGCTCTGCTATCCCATTTTTCTGTGGAGTCCTAGGAGAAGATGTTTTTTTGTGTATTCCATGCTCTTCACAATATGAATTGAATAGATTTGAAGTAAATTCTCCACCTCTGTCTGATCTCAAACATTTTATCTTTAATCCTAACTCATTTTCTACTTTTTCTTTGAATAACTGGAATTTGTCAAATGCTTTTGATTTCTCTTTTAAGTAAGTGATCGACATCATTATAGAAAAGTCATAAAAAAATAAGTATAAAGTACCTTTCACCATAGTATGATCTTGTCCTTGTAGGTCCACATAGGTCTGTATGTATCAAATCCAACTTTTCTTTTGATGTATATGATTTACTTTTATAACTGCTTCTAGTTTGCTTTCCCATAACACATTCTCTACACAGTGTTAGATGGTTTCACAATTTTAGGTAGGTCACTTATTTCATTAGTCAAGCTTGCTTTCACAATATTATAAAAATTGACACGATAAAACCTTTTTTTCCATAACCAACTGTCATCTATATTTGCAACAAAACAAGAAGCTTTGGATGTGTTTAACTCAAATACATTATCTCTGGTTTTAGTACTAGTTGTAATCAAGTTTATTGTCTTACTTATAATAAAACATTTATCATCAATGAACTTTAATTGATATCCTTTGTCCATCAGTTGTCCAACACTCAACAAGTTATGATTAAATCCATCAACAAGTAGTACATTGTCAGTATTAGTCCTTCCATCCAAAGAAATAGATCCTACTCCTACGATAGGCTTAGGAACATTGTCTCTGAATCGTACAACACCACCATCATACTTATTTAGTTTAAATTTTTTTTTTTTATCTCTAGTCATATGATGTGAGAAACTGATGTCTATAACCCATTCAAATTTCTTATCAACATATGATACTAAATCTTTTTCTTAATTTAATGGTCTTTCATCTTTGATAGCAATAAATCCAATCTCCTCATCATCAAAATCATCATCAAAAATACCTTCACTAGCATAATAACATTTATTTTCTTTTGAATACTTAGGTTTGAGAAACTTAGGTTTAGGTTTAGGAACTCTTGTAGGACATCTAGATGCAAAGTGACCTATCTTATTATATGAAAAATATTTCAAAGGTAACTTTCCTTCAAATTTACCCTTACCTCTCTTTTATCTTCTAGCGATCAGGGAAACAAGTTCATCTAGATTTCTTTCTTCTTCTTGTATATGTTACCATTCATCAACATATTCACCAAGTTCTTCTTTTATATTATCACTGCTAGTGCTCACAATCTTAGATATTGTCTTTTTGTGTGTAGATTCCTTAAATGTTGTTTCAACTTTAGGTAAAGAATCTCCCATTTCTATAGCTTCAAAGGTAGTTAGCTTTGCAATCAACATTTCTCTACTAAAGTTTGTAGTCAAAGGTATAATCTCTTCTATAGCCTAAACTTTGGTCTTATAAATAGGTGTCAATGATCTAACGATCTTTGCAATGACTTCTTCCTCTTCATAAGTGCCTCTAGAATTTATGATTCCAATCACAACCTCTATAACTCTTCGTACATAAGCCCTAATATTTTCATCATCTTTCATTTGCAACTTCTCCATCCTTGTTTTCCAGTTCTGTAATTTTCAGGGATAACTTTAAGAAACCCCCTTTTAGGAAAAAGTGTAAAGTCCTGGCAAATTGTACATTATTTTAGGGGGTAATTTATTTTAATCTAGGCGATTTTTTTTTTCAAATCCATGATTTTTCATAGTTTGTATTGGCAATTTTTTCCCCCCGGATTGAAAATTTCATAAATTGCTGGCGAATAATTTTCTTTTCAAGTAAAAAATTATAATATTTGAGGTGAATAATTTTCTTTTCAAGTAAAAAATTTTAATATTTGAGGCGAATATTTTTCTTTTGAAGGGTGAAAAAATAATTGTATTGGCTAATCGTTCGTTAATTATGGAAAAATAAATAAATTATTGGTGATTTTCAAAAGATGGGAAATAAGTAGCCTAACCTAGCATACCTAACATACATAAATTATTGGCAACTGGCAAGTGATGGTTTAAAGACGTGGTTGTTTGACCTTATATTATGGAAGCATAATGTATTATTTTCCACTACCATAATCTTTGCCACTACCACTGTAATTATGTTAAATGTATTATTTGAGAACTCAGACTGTCTGATGATCCAAGATCAATGGCTGAGGTTTAATTTCAGCCAACATTTCTTGAAGGAAGAAGAATTGTCGAGGTAGTCACCAGAATGTTGTCTGCAGAGTATTAAAAGCACTTAACCGGGAAAGAATTAAATGCCATATCAGTGATAGCGACATTCTTTGGCTACCACACACCACTTCCCAAATTGTACAGCCAATTTCTGACAGTTTTTTATCGATAGAAAAGATTTACTGCCAGATGTGAAAGATTAAGGACAAAATTTTCAATTCTCACACGCATGAATTTAGGGAAAATATTTTCGTGCAAGATTTAGAGGCATATCGAGGACAATGTATTTAATACCATTAAGATAGAAATAATTGATTGGTAAGTAACGATCAAGGAATCAAGGGCTATTTATAGACGATCTAGCTTCATTATTCATCAACATTGATTAATTGTTTGTTTAGGGTCTGCAGTGACGCATTCTGCAAGTAATTTGTTTTTAAATTTTCTAGTTTTACTGTTTTAAGTTTTATAGTCTACAAGTAATCTAAGATGGACACTCCCATTTATCTTAGATGCACTTCTGAGGAGGCCCAGAAGGCCTTTCTGGGTTCCTTTTCTGATGAATTTTTAGCATCAATTTGTAAGGATGGTGGGCTTTTCGTTACAGAGGCTATCAGAATGGTGTTGGGCCGAGAGTTTCTTGACAATGAAGATAGGTACCGGGTAGCCACAGACATTACGTCTCATTTTTTGGCTTCCCTTCTGGACCTTGGAGGACCGAAGGTTGACATGGTGATGCTGCTGAGGAGGGTATTCAAAGAGGAATACCTGGGGGATGACGTTCAAGTTGTCACCTTCATTGAATTAGGGGTGGGGATCCCTATGGCAAGTCAAATACACAAGCTTCTCCTCCTAGGCCAAAATGTGGCCATGCAACCTTTTCTTTTGTGCCTGACTGCTGGGCAATTGAAGCGCCATAGGAAATGGGCGCTAATTGCTAGGGGTTTTCTCTATAAGTGGTTTGAGCTTGACACAGAGGAGGCTTAGGCGGGGCAATTTGTGTGGCTTGACGAATTCATGTAGCTAATCCTCTCTGCAAAATTCTACACAGAAGGGCGCAATTGATTTTTCTTTATAATTTTTTTTTTTATAAATATTAAAAGCTTACCTTGTACTGGTACTGGTACTATAGTCATTTACGATTTTATTTTTTGTTTATAGACATAGTATCAAGTCGAGAATGTAAATATAATATGTTTATAGACATAGTATCAAGTCAAGTATGTTTCTTTTTGTTTATAGACATAGTATGAAGTCGAGAATGTAAATATAATTTTATGAAAAATACAATGGAAATTTTGCAAGCTTTACCTCATTTCAATTTGTGCTTTGTGTAACCGTGATTGCAATATTTCTTCTCTGTAACCGTGATTGCAAAAATGGTTTTTAATATTTTATACTTCTCTGTAACCATGATTGCAATATTTTAATTACTTGCTTCAATGCTTTATCAGTTATCTGTAGACTAGCTTATCTATATTTATTTTAATATATATAAAATAACCGACAAATATCCTCCTTCAGATATCTATTACAATTAAACTTCACTAATTGAAACTATAGTTTAATAAATTTTTTTAAATGGTGTCTCCCACATTTAATTTATTACATAGTCTGAAGTACAATTATATCTCTACGAATGAGATTGATGTTTAAATACTTAAATAATTACTCTCCATTAAAAAATATTCACAAATTATAATATAGAATTTGAACATTACTTTTCACATGTAATTTTTTAAACTCTTATTATGGTAAACAAACATAGTATAATTTAAACATATATAAATGAAAAAAAATTATATCTTATATTTATAATTTGTAACATCATAAAATATGAAATATATTTCAACTTACAAAAAATAGTACACCAATACCATTCACTATTGCTGTTGGATTATTATACATCAACGACTGAAGTTGAGTTTTTGGCCGAAAGGGAAAAGAAACCCCATCTTTTCAAACGCGTCTCAAAAACATGACACATGTCACTTAACACCTCGCACGGTCGTCAGTCTACCAACAAATGACATTGAACAATGTCGATTCAATTTGGTGATGACGTGAGACTGACACATCTGACTCGTGATGTGAGTCATCCTGACTAGATTATTTAATGGGACCCATGGTCCACGCGGCCACCACACCGTTCACCATTGTCATTGGATGTTTATAGATCAACGACCAAAGTTGAGTTTCGGGCTGAAAGGAAAAAGAAACCCTATCTTTTAAACGTGTCCCAGAATCATTACACGTGTCACTAAACTCCTCGGTTGACCAACAAATAACAATGTCATTTCAATTTGGTGATGACGTGAGACTGACACGTTTGACTCGTGATGTGAGTCATCCTAACTAGATTAGTTAATGGGACCCACGGTCCACGCAACCACCACGCCGTTCACCATTGCCATTGGATGTTTATAGATCAACAACCAAAGTTGAGTTTCAGGCTGAAAGGAAAAAGAAACCCTATCTTTTCAAACGCGTCCCAGAATCATTACACGTGTCACTAAACTCCTCGGTCGACCAACAAATAACAATTTCATTTCAATTTGGTGATGACGTGACACTAACACATCTGACTCATGATGTGAGTCATCCTAACTAGCCTAGTTAATGGGACCCATGACCCACGGGGCCACCAGTACCACACCATTCACCGTTGTCATTGGATGTTTATAGATCAACGATTGAAGTCGAGTTTCGGGCCGAAAGGAAAAAGACACCCTATCTTTTGAAAAAATCATGACACGTGTCACTGCTCAGTTAACACATTGACATAATCACATTCCACTTACAATTTACAAACTTACAGCACAACAAAGTTATGGATTCTTAATTTCTAGGTTGAGGATTGAGGTCCGAGGAAAGCAACAAACTACAAAGTCTCTCAGCTCTATGCAAAAATTGAAACTAAGGGCAACGTGAACGTCAACGGGTAAGTGTAACTACTAAAATCCTGAAAATCTACATCCTGCATTTTAAATTTTTCAAGTCTCTTGATTTACAACTTTACTGTTTATATTATATAAAAAATTTTTAGTCTATTAGGTTTTAATTTTGAATCAACCCTGTAGGCTTGTAGCTACAAATACCAAGAATAACACGATGGGCAAAATAATAGAATTCCACAATATGCTTAAAACACCAGGTTTCAGTGATTTATTCCATGATATACATGATCCTGTTATTCATGGAAATAAGGGTATAATGGAGATTAGATTTGCACTTGAAAACAAGTGGAACCATCCAAATAAGGCTTCAAATTTTTATTCATTTAACACTAGGGTAAATGCAACTGCAAATAAAATTGCACCATGGGAAGCTGGGTCAGCACACATGGCATTACCTCAAGTATTCCCTTGCCCAGAAATTGTTATGCTCTGCGCTGAAAATTATGATGAAAATAGAAAAGCAATTGTGAATAAAAATACTCAGGAGGAAATTTTGTCCATAACTGAGAGTGAATTTGCTAGTCTATTGAACCTAGGGTTTCAACAACAACACTCAAATGTACACATTGACTTGGGAAGAGGATTATGAAAAATTAAATGCGAAACAGAGAGATTCTTATATCAGAGGAATAACAAGCGGTTGTAGTCTAAGTTCAGATCATAGGCCTCCTTATGATTATGAAATTTTTGTACCATGGGCACAGGACAATATTTCCTTGCTAGCATTTTGTTTGGGATTGGATAGTAACAAACAAGTGGATGCTAGCATTCTTGAAATGCTTTATCATATTCATTTTGAAAGAGAACTAGTAAAATATTATTTTATTGAGCACATTGTTCGTTGCATGCAAGATCAATTACTAATGATTCAAAGAGGTTTAGAGAAGACATTTAGATTCGCAACCTACTTGTGCTATCTTCTCCTAGCAAAGCATCATGCATTATTTCAGGAAAACAAGCTTTGCAGTCTGACTGAAGGCCAAAATCCAATATATGAGTGGACACCTCAGATAAGGATGATTGATAACAGAAGGAACTACAACAATTTTGTAGACTTCTTTTTGGCACCAATGTACCATAAAATTACAGGCACTCCAATGTCTAGATTGCCTGTTACTTGTAGAAATTGCATTCAACTCGGAAGTCAACTACAATTGGCTGACTGGTACTTAATGGAAGAGTGCATTGTGTTAAGGTTTTACGGTTCATGGGTAGAACCCTACAAACTTCCAATACATGTAACAGAGAGGGTATTTGCATTGGAATATGTACAACAAATGGAGAGCATAGATGTACTCTTTAATGGTCAGCAAAAGAAAATGATATTTCCCTCCTTGCCATTCTACTTTGGAGGGTTCGCATTTGAGAGAAGAGGATTCAAAGTGGCAGAAACCTTTTTTTCAATTTTTTGATTTGATGTTAACAGTCACTGGCAGTATGATCCACTGAACATAATTGGAGCAAGGCTTAAAGACAATGGGAACTCTGCAAGCAAATATCAACATGAAAGTATGCCTTTGATTGAAAATTTTAAAAACATGGACTCCTGGGAGGAGGTAAAAAAAAAAGATGGAGAAATATGCTGCTGAAAATAATATATCAATACAGGAATTGTCATCATAAATAATGGCATTGCACAAATAGAAAGGAAAAGTACAAGCCATGACATCATCCAATTTCTACAAGAAAGCTAATAAACCATCTACAAAATGTATTCCAAAAGAGCTAATGAATGAATGTATAGATGCTAGATGGAGTCGAACCAAAATTTTTGAATTTTGGGAAATGAGGAAGAATCTCGGTGAGCCAAAGACCTCTATAGATCTTAATGAGGTGGAAGAGGATACAATGTTTAACGAATTGTGGAATAAGGAGCATCCAGCTGAAGCATATCACAATGATAATGATGATGATTACAATGACCAGGATTCTTTGAATCCCTCATCCAGTACAGCAATTAAGAGAGGAGTTGATGGATCCACCAAACTTCTATATAGCAAAGGGCCAGAAATTCTAGAAAAAATGGGCTACCAAGGTTCTGGTGGTCTGGGTCCCAATGGAGAATGGGTTTGGTATGCACCTGAACCACCAGCTGTAGCACCAAAACATGGTCAGAAACTAGGCCTTGGGCATGGAGATCAATCATCAACTTAGTCAATTCCATTCACATTGGTTTCAACTCAGTTAATTCCATCTGTTTATGCTTCAAATAGAGTTCCACTTCCAGCTGTTCCAAACACTCAGATTCAATCTGAATCAATTGTCACTCCCACAGCTTGCAATATCATTTGTACAACTAAAAGTAGTGGTCCAAAAAGGATATCATATCAATATGTAGATGCAAGAAAGGTTGGTCCCGAAGGTCAAGAAAGTGTAAAGAAGCAAAAGGTTATGACAAGTATTAGTAGTAGTACTAGTACAATAGTGCCAATGGTGATTGTGAGTCCAACAATTGCCCATCCTTCAGGACAAAACCCTCAGAATATTCCACAAACCCCACTTGTAATGGGTCTAGGTGTTGGTAATCCTCATGGTATTGGTGGAAGCTCGTACATCAGTGCAAGTGCTATTTCACCATTCAAACATTCAATTCTCTCACAAAATCTTGATTTTCATTACAATGAATTTGTAACTAACTATGAAAAATCAAAAAACAAGAATAGACAAAATAGTAAGACAATGAAGATGGAAGCAACTGTTGCAGCTCGTGATGCAGAACCTGCATCCAACAGGTTATTAACCACATATGACCCGAATAAAGATATGATGGAATTCATGGTTGTTATGCCCCTAGCTAGAGATAACAATCCACCAGAGAGTCAGTTAGATCCATCTGAATTTCAAGTTAGCACCCTCCAAATGGATTTATCCAAAATTAAAAATGTGGACAAGATAAATGTGTCCAAAATGACCAACCAAGTGGTCTATAGTTCAGTGATGAAGTTGGAGAGAGAGAAAGGAAAGCTTTAGGGCACAATAGATAAGTTAAAGGCAGACCTGGAAAATGTAAAGGCAAGTGAGAGAGCAGCAATAATCAGGTGCAAAGAATTAGAGAAAAGGATAAAAAATTCATCCTCTGGCTCTAAAGAAGCAATTGAACAGCAAGAACATATGGACGCAGAACTGAAAACTTTGAGGGAAAAATTGGAAAAAAGGGATAAAAAACTTCAGGATGAAAAAGCCTCTTTATTAAATTTATACAAAAACTTGGAGAATGCTGCACAGGTAAACAATGAGTTAAAGAAAGAATTGGAAAAAAGGGATAAAAAACTTCAGGATGAAAAAGCCTCTTTAGTAAATTTATACAAAAACTTGGAGAATGCTGCACAGGTAAACAATGAGTTAAAGAAAGAATTAGAAAATGAGAGGGTAAAAACAAAAGAGTGGGAAGAGAAAGCAAAAGAGTGGGAAGAGAAAGCAGAGCAAATAAGAAAACACAGTGAACACCAGTACTCAGAAATGAAAGAAGACCTAAAGAAGGCAAATAATACTATTAAAAATTATGAAAACTTCTTGAATGACCATGTAAATAATACAGTACAGCAAATAAAAAATTACTTCTGGGGGAAAATAAAGTCTTCTGCTGATAGGTTATGTGATTGGTTTGAACTCTATGAATCTCTTACAGATGTTTTTGAGAAGCTAAAAGAGCAACTTGAGGAGAACAAAAGTTTTGGTCAGAGACAGAAAACTGCAAAGCAGATTATGCAAGAAATCAACAGCACTGCTGACAGGAAATTGGCAAGCAAGGGAATTCAGGACTGCGTTGGTTCAATAATAAAGGCGACCTCTGTATTTCATAAATGTCAAAAACTATGTAATGCCCAAAAGTTTGGGTCAAAACACAACCAACAAATTTTTTTTTGGGTAAAAGATCCAAGTTTAAGATGCGGGACAAAAGTGCTAATGATGAGGTCCAAACGCGACAAGAGGTCAAACTTCAACAAAGTTGTTTTAATATCCATAGGATGCTAGATGATATCAATATAATCGAAGAAGATCGTTGACCACCTTCTTGATCAATATCATAGATCATCGATCTATAAAGTGTATAGGTTATCTAAAAGGAAATGAATGTTTATTTAATAACGTTAATTCTATAAATAGGTTAACCATTTCCAATTATGTAAATTTCAAGACCAATTCGATTATGAAAATAAAATTGGAAGCTAATGAAAAATATTGAATATAAATTTCAATAATCGTCTATACTAATTTCTGTTCAAAATGAGTACATATTAATCAATTAATGATTACATTATTCCAATAGATCAATGCACCTATTAACTAATTAATAAATATAAAGGAAACATTATTTAATAATGTATATATATTCAAAGATTTAAACTAAATTATATATGAAATTAATTATAATATATTAATTAATTAATATAATTATTAATTAGTTAATATACCATAATATATTAATTAACATTGTATACGATCATAAATTTAGTAATATGATATCATATATAAATAACAAAATAAATATTTAAAACATTGCTAAATAACATCTAACTATTATTATTAACATGTCATTAATACAAATTAACCTAATAACATAAATTAATTAACAACCTAAGCTATCTTAACAACCTACTAATCCTAAGCCACTCCCTAACTTTCTAGCTCCCTACATAGATCTCCCTTCCTACTCCCTCCATCCACGTGCCCAAGGGAAAGGACACATCCAAAGCATGCGCCATTTTAGGGGAGATGTAAAAGTCTCCATAGGGAAGCGCATAAAAAGGGAAATTTAAGGGATGCTACAAAAAGTTATGACAAGCCTTAATAAGTCTTGGGACCCTCCAAACCTCTTACCAAGAAACAAGGACCTCATTCCCAAAACCTGCGCCAGTTTTCAAAGGAGAGATAAATGCATTAAAGGTAATGCAGACATATAATAAACAATTCTAAAGTGAGTATCCCCATGCTGTGCGCCCATGATGGGGAGTCAGCTAGGGTACATTCCCCTGCCCAATAAGAAGGTTTCAATTAAAACAGAGACTTGACATCCCTCCACATGCGCCATGTTATGGGGAAGATATTAAATAAGGTAAGGGGGTAAAGTAGATTAATATTTTATTTGTTTAATATATATTGAGGTGGCAAGTTTATTATATTAAAATGACTGGTATGGATTTTGTATGGGATTTTTATCCCATACAAAATCCAGAGAGCATTTTGCTTTCTTAAAATCTGGAGAGTGTTATTTTGCTTGCACTATTTTTACCTCTTCTTGCAAACTATGAGTAGTATATCTTAATCATTTAATTAGTCTCCTTAATGCATAAGGAAGTATATTGTCTTAAGATTGATAGAGTATCAATAAGGGTTAAATATAGTTTGATTGCAAATCAATTGAGATATCAACATATAAATTAATTTGTTCATTCCTTCATAGATGTTTCATTACAATTGATAGGTCTAAAAGAGTGATATGAATCAAATGGAGATTATTTTCAATGATCATGACATTTAAATCATCATATATGAATCTGCAATATTCCTACTTCAACCAAAATATGCAATCTTATTGAAATTGATACAATATCTATTCTATCAATATTGATTTTCATTTCACAAGAAGGAATAAATTCATTATCTTAAGAAGTAGAATACATTGGATATGGAAGAAATGATTCATCATTTTCAATATAGTCATCTCCTCAACTAAAATACATATTCTTTGTGATAAAGAAGTATTCACATTTACAACTAATTAACCCAAACTGGTGTAGATACTCAATGAGAGTTCAAGATGGAATAACAAAACTCATCTTCATTACTAATCTCTTACAACTTCACAATAGCCAAAAGGCATACAAACAACATTACAAAATACAACAAGAAGATGATCTTCAACAAGGATCAACAATACCACATCATAGGATAATTCTACACCAAGAGAGTGGACTTTTTCAAGCAACATCCACATGAGTCTTGACATCCAAACCTGCAAATAAAAAAAATGGAGAACCATGGGTGCTCACCACCCAACCTAGGTCTCTTATGAGACCACCCCCGAGCTTGGAGAACCAAGGCTAAACGGGTATGCAACAAGATCAACAAGATGCTCACAAACAATATACACAAATGCACATACGACAAATTACTCCCTTCCAAGGTTACACAAATGAGTCTTACAAGCTCATTGAGAGGGTGGAGGTGGGCTTTTCCAAGGGGAGAATGCCATTACATACAAATTTTCTCACCATGAGTATTCAAATTCCTCTTCAAGGCTACATATCCATGCATATCCAAATGCCTCTTCATACACATACTTTTCTTAACATCCTCTTCAAAATACAAGAATGCAATGGCTTCCATGGTGCCCATACACCATGGACTTATCCCTCTTCTCCAAGAGAAGAGACTCTCACCTCATGGAGAGCCCAACTAACCCCTCCACCCATAGGCCACTTCTTCTCTTCCCAAAGAGTGAGTAATGCCTCACACCCATAAACAAGAACTCCCTCAATCAAGCAAAAAGAACAAGATCAAACCATGAAATCAAAACCCAAAATCCCTCCATTACAACACATTGTCACAACAAGAACCAAGATTCATATTCATGAGAAAGAAAAATATAAGTTAATCTAAAGAGCAAGTAGAAAGGCTTCCATGAGAAGAGTAACCAACCTCCATAAGTGTGATGGAAATGGAAATTTGAGAAGAGCTTATCCACTATCCTTCCTCAATCCAAACCCTAATGTCTCCAACTGTGGAGAGTGGGTGAACACCCACTAAATCTCCTAAGGGCCTCTAAAAAGGCCTCCAAATCTCTACCCACCCACCATCCATAAATGCAGACTTGACTCTATGGCCTTGTTGTCTTCCCTTGTCCCCTCATGATAAATGCATGATTGAAAGAAAAGATGGAGTTGGGTAAAGATCATGACTTATCCAATTTCGAAGTTGAGGGAAAATGGGTCATAAAATAGGTTACCAAGGTCACTAGGGAATTAGGGACATGCTCAAAACCTTCTTAACTCATAACCCTATCCATAAGGTACTTAAATTATGCCAAAAATGACCCTTAGAACCCCTTATTGGCCCTAGAAGTGACTAGAACAAGGATGAATTAAAACAAGTACATAACAAGTGTCAAATGACACTAACGATTACACATTACATACCCAAGGTCATGTCTTGGATGACAACAAGAAATTAACTAATAACACACATGCAAAAATCCACATTTACCAGGAGTTCACATTACAACGAGGCTTTTAATCCCATATCAGATTAAGCTTTGGCTTACTCAATTCACATATGTTTAACCTTGGTTCTCCAATTAATTCCATGGTTCTCTTACCTGCACACTCCTCAATGCAGCATCAATAATTCAAGGAAGAAAAACCAATACGAATGAACATATAAGATATAACATCTTCAATTTAATCAAAATTCAATTGCTTAGTTTCAATTTCATAATTCAATTGCATCTCTAATGCCTACTAATCTTGTAATTCAATTGAAATCATGATCATCAATAATCTAACATCATCACAAGGTAATCATCAATTACTCATAACATCAATGCATCGAAGATGTCTAACATGATATTCATTTGCAGCATAGAATTCGATTGCATTCTTACAATCACTTTCTCATAATTCATGATTCAATGCATACATCTAATCACTTTCATATAGTGCATAATTTAATTGCATATAATTTTGTACACATAATTTATAATTTCTACTACGTACTCAAAGTCACATAAAGTACAATGCCCATATATAGATCATAATCCAAATTCAAGCTTGCAAACATATAGAATACATTCATTATTTCAATTCAATTCAATCTACATAATTTGATTGCATAACTTCATAGTACTCCTAATCTCAAAGATTCCCAATTTTCCTTAGCATGATATTTAAGATAAATCGATGGTTCAACATCGATAAGGGGGTAACCATAACAATCAGGTCCTATAAAATTCTTATCACAAGTATGATTAAATTTCCTAATCTAGGAAAACAAAATGCAGAATAATCCTATTAGTCTAGGATCTAACAAATCCTTGTTCAGGGTTCTAAGAATATCACCAAAATGTCACTATGGTATAACCATATAATACATCATCAAAACATTACTCATCCTCCTCGTAGGAGTTACTAGAATCATCACATCAACTATTAATTAAATCCAAGATAAACTTAAGACTTAACACATAACTAATTTGGCATTTACATCTCGACTTCTCGAATCAAATCCTTTCGACAAAAGTACTCAATGGAACCTTAATAGTCTAGCTGAACGTATGATCTGTAGGGTAACATACTGCATCCAAGATTCACTTACATAATTAATAACCTAGAGATATCACCTCTGTCATAGTGACACTTAGTTGATAGGTACTGATATGAAGGTATAATTCCATTAGGGATTTACCATTCATCCAGATACTACAACACCCCTTAATCCTCTGACATCAAACTGTCAAGGAAAAGGTGGAAACGGGGTGGACCTTACAAACTAACAGAAGCAGAAGAAGTTCTTTCTTTATTTGGGCCAAAGCTCGCCAAGATGAACAATAAAATAGCCAAATTGATATCTCTTGGTTTACCGAGTCCTGGACCTAATTTGTCAACAACGGGTTTCGTTGGAAGAGAAGCTTACAAACAAAAGTTAGAGGACACAATAACCTCTGATTTAGGCAACCTTCCTCAGGGTAGAACTCATGAAGGCATTGCAAAGTGCATCAAAACATTCACAAATTTGCATGCACTAATGGAAGGAACATTGCTTAAAACTCGCTCTTCCAAGTATGGAATTTTGACGAGAATGCAGGTCATTTACCATACCATCAAAAATTTTGCCCTTCCAACCGAAGAAGAATGGAGCATACTACAGAAACTTATAGAATCATCTTGAATCATAGTATGTGAAAGTACTTTCAGTTTCAATCATCTCTATATCTTTCATATTATCCTACATACTACAGTCTAGACTCTAGAATTGAGTTTAAAGTAACAAGTTTGAACTTTGCTTTTTGAACAGGATCAATGTTACAATCTTGCAGATGCTATTTCCTATGCTAATTTACTAAACTAGCCTGTCAAATGCAGAAATGTACAACTAAAGTTGTAGAGATGTTGTAGACTTGTAGTCTTGTAGTTGTCTTATTGATTTAGATTTTGAGACTTCACATTAGGCAAATCAACCTGAAGCTATTGTTGCTCCCTTGTTTCTATAAAAGGGAATTCAGGGTCATTGGCTTACTAAATTGCCAATGGGAATTGAGTCATTGAATTTTGTAAATAGAATCAGAGAGTTGTGTTCTTACTAGTATTGATCAATGAATGGATACATTGTATCATATTTGTAATTAAATTAATGAGAATCAGTATTTCTAACTCTAAGAATTGTAACATATTTGTAATTAAAAATGAGCTGATTGCTCTCTCAAACGATTTGCATCTAAAATTCCATTTAGAGTTACTCCGTCTAACTCTTTGGTTTTTCAAAAATGATCTATCAAAGTTAGTAGCCTACTTTTAAAATCTTTCGGATTGTTCATACGCCAATAATGAGGAAACACAATAGCCATGGATTCAAGTAGTTTGACTGGAGGGAATCTTTCTCTAATTTGTGAGGAAAGATCAAAGGCAATGTGCTTCACTGAAGCTGTTACAAACTCAATGATCTTGGTAAAGTCTTCCCTTTTAACACTTGATACTCGCCTCCTAGGGTTCTTTCCTGGTTCCTCAGACTCGATCCTGGCATTGTAGTGCATTGGTATCTCAACTCTGTGAACTTCTGCACATAACCCCCCGTTTGAACCAATTTTAAAAAAGTTATCAGGATTGTCCAAATCTGTGATTTTCAGCCAGCTGGCAAATTTTACTTCATCAACAAATAAATGATAGAGATTATCGAGCATCATGCATGTCAACTTACGGAGCGTAGCATATTCTATGATATACATAGCTCTTTGCTGGGCCTTTTTCATTAAATTTCTCATTTCCTCAAGCATGGGGAGAAGACCTGCTAATGTTAACAGTGTCTCTACATTACTTAACATTGATAGTAGCGCAGGAAATTTTGGTTGCCCTGCTTCATCATGACTTGAGTTCATTAGACCAAGCAATGATTGATATTCTGAAAAAACTCGATGTGCTGGTCCATCCAAAGAGATCCATCTGGTATCATTATCCTTAAGAAGCTTGTTCCCATCGGTTAGTCCTTCAGCAAAGTGTTTAAATTCCCTGAATCATTTCAGACTTCGACAGAAGTATTGGTAGATCTCTTTGATTAAAACTTCAATTTTTTGTACTGGAGCATGCTTGCTGACAACTCCAAAAGCTAGATTCATTCTATGGGCCATGCAGTGAATGGGAGTAACGTAGGGTGCACAAGAAGATTGTATCTTTGTGCAAAGACCACCCCTGTGGCCTTGCATTATTGAAGCTCCATCAGCTCCAACACACACCAGCTTTTTGGCAATGGTCATGTCATCTATACCTCCATATTCAATTAGAGAACTCTTTACTAGTTGAAATAAATTTTCCGCTGTCGCATTATCCCTCATTTTAGCAACAGTTAGTAGATGAGGTTGGCGAACAAAATTTTGTACAGTATAAACATGCATGCATACCTAAGAAGTATTGTCTACTACTGTGACCTCGTCTAAAGATAATGCAATAAAATTTGACTCTTTAATTTTTGCCTTCAAATCCTCTTTTCCAACATCGGTAAGACAATGTGCCCATTCCCATCCACTGTTTACTAACCAGTGACTGTTAGGATAGTTACGAACTTTCAAAAAGTGTAATAAAGCACTCAATGATGGGTAGTCTATCATTGGATGCCCTCTGCTCAAAATATTAAACACAACACTTAACTGAATAGCTTTTCCCATTAGTTCTACTTCCAATGCTTTTCCAAAACAAGCTTCAATAGAGCCTTTAACTTCACCAGGCTTCGTCTTTATATTATACTAAAATTCATATAATTCTGCATTCCTAACATGCTAAGATTCCTCCTTTGTTTTCCATCTTATCACTGATTTTTGAACTCCATCTATGTTTTTCTTTTCGTAAACTTTACCAATATGCTTTTCTATGGTGTCAATTTTTAGTTGCAACCTCTTTTCCTTCTTATTTATCACACTGCAAATTTTACATCTGCATTCTATCGGAGGTTCCCCTTCAATTGGATTAGGCACTGGTTCAATGAATGGATATGTTGACACCTAATCTTTTTGAAAATTCCTTGACATATCCCACAGTCTATCATTCTTTGATTTGGATTTTCTTTTCTTCCCTGCAGTTGCACCATCATCTTTTCTGACATTCTCAGTCTCATCCAAGTCGATTATATCATTATGGCTACTCTGGGTATTTAACTGAAAATCTTCTTCAAGTTCATCGTGATCTAAGATATTAGGTTCGCTGACTTCTTCAATATGTCGTGAAGGTTCAGCCTCAGGTTCAAAATCTTCTTGTAATGAAGTAACACTAGCTTCCCTATTTTGGCCAGAAACATTTCCACGACCATGACCAAAGTATGATGATAAGGTTCTACGTTTTGTTGGCCTCTCTTGACTTTCCCCATCTGCTGGAGCCTTACCCTTATTCTTGTTCGACATCTTGATTGGCTACCAGCCTAGTGATAAAAATATGTAAAAAAAATATTTACTTGTTGAAGAAGTGACAAATGACAACATAACTATAATATACAATGTTTACATAGTCGCAAAAATTTAGAATAATAATCACTTACCTTTGACTCACCAAAGTAGTCGAGACTCAATAGTGAGATAGTCTGAAATTCACTATCGATCAAATTGAACCGATCCAAGATTCCAAATTGTGTACAATAACATTGATGTATGAATGTATTTATACTGATCTCTTTTGGTGAATTGGGTGGGAGGTATTAGGTGAGTGTCCAAATATTTGGCGAAGCCCGCGTAATGATAACACGTCTTGTGTTATTTCCTAGGCGATTATGGGTTGCCACTACCTTGGTATGATTAATAAAGGTGGCAAAAACCCATCGGTTTGAGACACACGTCAGTAAAATAACTAGCAAAGTTGGGGCCGCCTAAAAAATATTTATATATAACTATGGGCAAATATAGGCCGTCCATTTGGGGCTGCGTTGAAATTATAGGTGAATTTTAAAAATATATCGTGCCCAAGACGTATATGCCATTGGTGAAAATGTGCAAGAAATGGACAAAATTTAATATAGTGTTTGGCGATGGACCTGGGCAATGGACCCAATCTTCATAAATGTGGGGCAATGGGGTCAGTCCCATATGGGCAATTTATTTGCCAAATCATGGGATGCCGACAGGCGACATTCACCAAATGGCGAATAATCACCACTAAAGTTTTCTCTGGTAATTTTGCTTGTTTAGTAAACTTGTCTCCTTCATACAATGCTTCTAATCTTACCCAAATTTTGTGTGCTAAATCCAAATCTTTCACTTTAATAAATTCTTCTTCAGAGAGTGTGGTGATCAGTGTTTCCATTGTGACCGTGTTATATGAAAATGTATTCTTTTCATCATCAGTAGCTTTATCCAGTTTGTCCTCAGCCTTTATGGTTACCTCATTCTTTGTGATCATCCACTAGCTGATACCCAAACATAGAAAATGGGTTCTCATCTTGTTCTTCCAACTGTCAAAGTTTTTAGGATCAAATTTTGGACTATCCTTCCTATAGATTTCCATCTCCAAGATCACCTCAAGCTGTTAAGCTTTCTCTCTAAGGACTAGTAGCTCTTATACCAATTGTTAGGTATAACAGTCCACCAATACAACTGAGAGTGGGGGGGGTGAATTAGTTGTAGGACAAATTATTAAACTTTGAACATTGAATAGTAGCAATACTAAATCAAATGATAAAATAGTAAGAACACAATGACACAATATTTTGTTGTCCAGGAAACCCTGTTAAAGGTAAAACCCTGGTGGAAATTAGCACCCATAAATGATGTACTGAGAGTGTTGTATCCTGTAAAAAGATCTAGCCCTATTAGGAGCTTATTAAAACATTACACTACACAATCCCTGTTAAAGGAAAGACCCTATTAGGAGTCAAAGAAAAGAGTAGGCTCACTACCTAGGCTCACTGCCCAAAGAAAGTTATGTCTACCTTCAGAACTCACTGTTCACAACACAAGTGTATGAAAGGAAATACACATTCCTTGAATTGTCTGATAGCAACTATCTTTGCTTGATCAGTTCTAGTGAAGTATATAAATAGTCCTCTACTCTACATCCAACAAAAACAATCTCATAGCTTCCACAATCCTCTTTTACATCACATACATACTAGCATACCTTTTCAAAAGAAAAGATCTTACATATATACCCTATTACAAATAAATGATCAAGTTGGCCAATTAGGCTTTCCTACTATACAAATAATTACATAACCCCTTTCTAAGATACATGTAGTATCTAGAACAAGTATACAACAATTACATTTCAACAATTAAGGTCTGACATCCATAATTTATGCTCACCATTCATAATACATGCTTCAATTATGAAGTCTTCTCCAAATTGGTCTCCTCCAGAACATACATCACAACTGATGTCATCATTCTCTCCACCACTTGCTAAGATCAATGAACATTCCTTAGTATTCTATCTATCATCCCTTAAGCTCGCATACACTGAATCAACATCGCTTGTAAGATATATTCAAAATGCAGAGACTTGCTCTGTCAACTTCCACTTTCACCGTCCAGTAACCAGTCTTCACCAAATCTTTCATAACTTGGCCAATATGTATTATTATAGCATGTGATCTTAGATATAAGATCACAACACCTTCCAGTACACAAATATGTGTTCACTCATTTTGAATCAACCATATAGTATCCCTACATAGTAATAACCATTATACTTTCTTCATAGAAACATATGTTGACATCAGTGACAAAACATGACTTGACAACATTATGATTCTAATACCACTCAACAAGATAATGTAGTGATTAAACATATTAAATGCATTAGAAATATCTAACACGGTGAACATAGATCCTTTGAGTGTAAGAAAGGTAATTTGTAGAAGAAGGCATAAAGTAGTATGAGGATAGCATTTTCTAATCATGAAGATTCCACTGGTCCAGTGAATAATAATCCAACAAAGGAAGGTACAAACTTGATGACTAGGAGAGTCCTATATCAAGAAGAATAAGAGAAGGAAATAGTACAGAGGAAGAATATTTTTAGAACCAGATGTAAGGTGCAAGAAAAGGTGTGAATGCTATCATTGACAGTGGAAGTTATGATAATATTTCTTCAGAGGAGCTTGTTGACAAGTTAAAGTTGCAGAGGTTCAAGCACCCTAAACCCTATCAGATTGCATGGATAGAAGATGAGCACAAGGTACTAGTAAGTGAACAATGTGTAGTTAAATTGAAGATTGGGGAATATTATGATGAGGTTTTGTGTGATATTATGCCTATGGATGTGTGTCATATCTTTTTGGGTAGGCCATGGTAGTATGATTGGAAATCCATGCATGATGGAAGAAGAAATGTTTACACAATTGTTTCTAATGGGGTGGAACAAATATTTTTACCTTTAGAGAAAACTCTTAGAGGTGGAGTGTCTACTAGTGCAAGAATTTTTCTAGTGGATGCTAGGAAGTTTTTAGATGGCATAAAGCATCATAAAGTGTGTTTTGCATTGATACCTAAGGAGCCTAAGGAAAAGGTATTGAAAGAAGAACATCCTAAGGGAGTCATTGAATTGTTGCATGAATACACCCATATCATATTGGATAATGTTCCTGATGGATTACCAATGGTGAGAAGTATAATTCATTGCATGGACCTAATGCCAAGGGCTAGTTTTCATAATAAAGAAGTTTATAGAATGACACTGATAGAGAATGAGGAATTCAATAGGCAAGTGAAATATTTTTGTAAATAGGATTGATTAGAGAAAGTTTGAGCCCATGTGTGGTACTTGTGATATTAGCACCTAAGAAGGATGGCCAATGAAGGGTGTAAACTGAATCCAGAGCTATCAACCGGATTACCATCACATACCAGTTTCCTTTGTCAAGAATGGATGACTTGATGGATTTCTTGAGTGGAGTTAAGTATCTCATCAAGATATATTTGAAGAGTGGCTATCATCATATTAGAATCAGAGAGGGTGATGAGTGGAAAACTACATTTAAAATAAATGATGTTTTTATGAGTGGTTCGTGATGCCTGTTGGATTGTCTAATGCACCAAGTAATTTCATGTGGTTGATGAATGAAGTCTTGAAGAAATTATTGGGTAAGTATTTCATTGTATACTTGGATGATACTTGATTTTCAGTAAAATCAAAGAGGAACATTTGTTGCATATTAGACAAGTATTACAGAGGTTGAGGGAAGAAAAGTTGTTGATAAACATCAAGAAGTGTATACTTTCATAAAGGAAGAGTTGGTATAATTTGGATTTGTCATTTTTGTAGAAGGATTGAAGATGGATCCTGAGAAAGTGAAATCCATTATTGAGTGGCTGAAACCGGTGACAGTACGTGAGGTAAGATCATTCCATGGGTTAGCCGATTTTTACCAGAAGTTCATAAGGAATTTTATCTCAATCTGTGGACTGATGACATAAACCATGAGAGTTGATAGGAAGGAGTTCAAGTAGACATATGGAGCACAAAGGAGATTATAATTGTTGAAAATTAAGGTGACAGAACAACGAATGTTACCTTTACTTGATTTCAATAAGGTATTCCAAGTGGATTGTGATGCTAGTGAATGAAATTGGAGCGATCTTGACTCAAGAAGGGAAACCTGTTGCTTACTTTAGTGAGATGTTGAATGATCCTAAGAAAAGGTATTCAATTTATGATCAAGAGTTTTATGCTATAATTCAAGATTAGAAGAAATGGAGGCATTATTTATTACCTAGGGAGTTTGTCCTATATAATAATCATCAAGCATTGAAGTATTTGAACATCTAGGGTAAGTTGAATCAGAGACATCTGATATGGATTGAATTTATGAAGAGATATAAATTTGTGATGAAACATGAGAGTGGTGTGGAAAAAAAAAATTTTGATGCCTTAAGTAGGAGAAGGACTTTGTTGACTAAAATGAAGATTGCAGTATTGGGGTTTGATGAACTGAAGAAATTGTATTAGGATGATGTAGAATTCAGTGAACTATGGAAAGCTTGTAAAGATCTTATTGCTGTTAAAAGGAGTGGGTTTTGGATTATTTCATGTAGGATGGGATGCTATTCAAGGGTAATTAGTTTTGTATACTTAGAAGTTCCTTGAGGATCAATCTGATTAAGGAGAAACATAGTGGTCATTTAGTAGGACATTTTGGCATCGATAAGATGGTAGCCTTGGTGGGTGAGAATTACTTTTGGCCACAAATTCAAAAGGATGTGAGGATTTATGTTCAGAGTTGTAAGGTATGTCAATTTTCCAAAGGAAGTAGTCAGAATGTGAGGTTGTATACACCTTTGACAATATCGATTAGACCTTGGGAAGAGATTAGTATGGATTTTGTGTTAGTCTTACCTAGAACACAAAGAGGTTATGATTCTATTTTTATGGTTGTGGAAAGGTTTTCCAAAATGGCACATTTTTTTCCTTTTAGGAAGACAACTGATGTAGCACACATGGATGGGTTATTTTGCAAGGAGATTGTGAGGTTACATGGGTTGCCTAAAAGAATTGTTTCAAACAAAGATAGCATGTTTATTGGTTATTTTTGGAGGACACTCTAGAAGATAATGAAGACTGATTTGAAATTTAGTTCTACTTTTCATCCACAAAAAAATGGACAAATAGAGGTAGTGAACATGAGTTTGGGAAATTTGTTGAGGTGTCGAGTTTGGGATAAGCCTGGGAATCGATATTTAGTTTTACCTCAAGGAGAGTTTTCTTATAATAACTTGGTGAATATGAGTACAACGAAGACACCATTTGAAGTGGTTACTGTATTTAATCCTAAAGGGATTGTAGAATTGAGGGATATCAATCCTGATGTTAGAAGTGTTGAAGGAGGGGATTTTTCTAAGTTTATGAAATCCTTACATGAGGAGGTGAGACATCACTTGGAGGAAATGAATTAGGGGTATAAGAGAAGAGATAATATGAAGAAGAGACATAAGGAATTTCAAGTGTGAGATAAAGTTATGGTGTACTTGTAGAAGGTTATATTTCTTTTTGGTACTTATAAAAAGTTGAAGATGAGGAAATTTGGTCCCTGTAATATCTTGAGGAGGTTTGATTTAGGGAATGCATATGAAGTGGAGTTGATATTCAATGTTACAGACTTATATGAATGTCATGAATTAGAAGGTGGTAATGTTAAGGAGTTGGATGTTGTACAAGAATTTTATAAGAAGTAGAGGGATCAGATAGAGAAGATTTTGGATAGAAAAGCTGGTAGGAGTACAAGAGGAAAGCAATATATGAAGTTTCTTATCAAATGGAAGGATAGACCAGTTGAAGATTCATCATGGATTTCTTAGGTTGAGGTTGACCACTTTGGTTTTACTTTAGCCTAAGAAAAGTGAGGAACTCACTTTTCAAGTACCCTAGGTGTCTGATGCAAGAGCATCCTAGGATCTAAGCAATCTTGTATCAACAAAAAATATGTTCAGTTTCCTGATGATCAGTCATGTGTTCTGGTTGTAATCAATTTGTACTTTTTATTTTGAGTTATGGTTTCTATTGTGTGTCTATGGATTCATTCCAAGACTTATCTTATGATCACACCTCATTTGGAGTCATCGTGTGGGAGTTCTTGAAGGTTCTTGCATGACTATACTATTCTTTATTTTACCGGTCAGTCACGGTATTCATCGATTGAATTTCCAATCTACCAACTGGAATTACTAGTTGTGATTGTACCAGTGGGTTATTATGTTTGAGGTCGACTTATTGTTGTGATCACATCTATCAGTTTAGTCATTGGGGGTTGTTCCTATGGTTTTGGGAGCTGACCTAATTATTGTATTATATTTTATATATTCTTGGAAAATGTGATCTATTCTAGGCCGACCGATGATTGTAATGGATATATAAGCTTATGGACTTGTTCCTAGGGGATAAGTTAGACTTCATAAGATTATTTGGCCATAGTTTGGATAGAGTTAGAAGGGAATTTTTTATCATAATCAGGCATGTATGTTTGGCATGTAAGACTGCATGTTGCAGATCTATTCTAACTGATTTTTTTTTATAATAATTAAAGGTTGATCGTTCATTTCTTTGTTTTCTTGGCTATTATTTATGTTGTGTTGTGTTGGATGCAAGGTTGGACTAACCTTTTGTAGGTTTCTTCATCCTTAACTACACCAAGATTTGATTGTATTTGTGTTTTTAGCATCAACATTTCATATCACACTTTGTAATCCATCATCCAGATGAAAGAGAAAGAGATGCAAAAAATATGATTTGAACAGTTGTTTCACATTTTTTGCATTTCTTACTCTCTTTCATTTGGATGATGTATCATAGAGTGTGATATGAAACATTGATGCTAAAAACACAAACACAATCGAATCCAGAATCTAGGCACTATAATTCCAATAGATTGTGGAAGTTTGATGTCTCTAATAGAAAGTTAATATTGTTACACAATTGAACATTTAAAATGAATAGGTTTTGACATCTTTTGAAATAGGTTCAACAAATAGAAGTAATGACATCTCAACAATTACATGGCACTAGACCATGTAAGGATTCAAAGATGTCAATTAGCAAACAATTTCTAGTTGTGCCATTTTTTGAAATATATGCTCTAACTTTTTCCCAGATCATTTGCACAATCCACAATGTTTCCAATATTGTAGTGGCTACTCAATTTAATTCTTCAACAACCAAACATTGAGGGTGAGGCAACATCTATTTAGAGATCACAATACATATTTGATGTAACATTATTTTATATATTAATTAAAATTAGAAAATAGTGAACTTTGTAGTAGCTACTCAATTTATTTCTTCAACAACCAAACATTGAGGGTGGGGTAGTGTTTACTTAGAGATCACAATGCATATCTCATGTAATATTATTTTATCTACTAATTAAATTAAAAAAACAAATAATGAATAAATACTAAAATGTACTTAATAAATACATAAAAATAGTACCTACTCAATTTAATTCTTTGAAATAACCAAACATTAAGGGTGGGGCAACATCTATTTAGAGATCACAATGCATATTTGATGTAATATTATTTTATCCATTAATTAAATTAAAAATAAACAAGGAATAAATAGTAAAATGTACAACTCATAAATACAAAAAAAATATAGTCAAATATGCATTTGAACCTCTAGATAGACAATGACTTCTTTTAGGGATGATTGTTTTGGGGAATTTTTTTTTGAGAGTAGCATTCCTTTATTTAAGGAAGGCTTTCTTTTATCATGAGAGGTTGGATAATTTATTAGTTTCATCAAATATGCATTTGAACCTCTAGATAGACAATGACTTCTTCCTTTATTTAAGGAAGGCTTTCTTTTATCATGAGAGGTTGGATAATTTATTAGCTTTATCAATAGAAGAAGAAGAAGAAGAAACATATAAAAATGTTGATAGGCCCTTCATACTTGTATTAAGAGAAAACATATGTATCTATCTCTCTTAGTTGTACCCATTTTTGTGTGTCTTCTAATATTATATTTAAATTTGTACAATTAATTTAATATTTTACATCTTATCTATTTTTTTGAACTTTAAAATTTTCAATAAGGAAGACAATAAAATTCAAGTTGTATTAATCTCTCTCTTGGCAAATCACCTAGTTGTTTAGCTTTAATTTTAAGTAATCTCTTCCTTTTTTCCTCCACAAGTATATAATTCCATTGAAAACCATAACAAGAGTTAACTTGTAGTATCCTCTTTTTATAGCCTTTCTAGCATTCTTGGAATCCTTCTTTCTTGGAGAGTGCCATCCTTTATAGAATGAAGTTTGGATAATGGCATAGGGTTCACGAGGTCAAGATGAGTCCATTGGTTTCTTTGAGTGCGATTTCAAAATTTCAAGTGACTTCAATTTTTTTGAAGTCTTTTATTTTTCAAAAGTATCAATTTTAATTAACCTGGATTTGTAGTGATGTTGACATTATTAGAATTCACTTTCAAACTATTTTGTATTTTCTACTGCTTTGGGTAGAGTGGAAAAAATAATTAAAATATTTAATATTTAAGTTATCAAATAGTGAAATGAGAGACAACCTATATTAATTATTTATAAAGGTGAATTTTAGGTGATTTAGGTGCCATAAAAGTAAATTATAACATAAAGTCACTTATTTGATGTTGAAGGTTTATTATTAAAAATATAATTATAATTGTTGACAACTTTCAAAAACTGCTTATTAAAGGGAAATCGGAGGAGAAGAAACTCATTTTGAATATTTTATGATACTATATTATTTGTGAGGTTGAACATTGTTCATCTCTTCTACCCTAGAGAAAATCCTTAGGTAAAATATAAATTTGTAGTCCAATGTGTGCAAGCAAATATATTTATCAGAAATTGTTGTTCTATAAATTTGTATTGCTATGTGTGCAAGCGAATATATTTACAAAGAGGAATGTCAACTAAAGAAAATATTCACTATAGAATGAGGTTCATTTATGTCCTTGTTGTCATGCTATTTGAACTAAAAAATACACCAACAATTTTAGCAGGATTATGGTGAATATTTTTAAATAATTTATTCATGAACTTCTTGAGGTCTATTTAGATTATTAAAATGTATATAATATTGTCAATAGTCCTTTAACATACTAAAATAAAGATGATAGAGGTCCCCATACTCATATTCTCAGATTGGTCAATCTCGTTTCATGTCCATGTAGATGCTTATGGAATAGCCACCTGTGTTGTGCCAATCATAATTGTCCCAAAAAGAAAAGAATTATCCCAGCACTCAGAGAGAAGCCCTCGTCATAGTCTATGCATTACATAAGTTTTGACATTACCTCCTATCCACATCATTCACATTTTACACTGACCATAAACCTTCAATGTTCCTACTTTAAAATAAACTATCGATACAAGATAGAATATATAGGTGGATGTTACTCTTTCAAGAATTCAACTTTACAATAGTGGTGAAGCCTTGCTGGAACAAATAGGGTCTGGATTACCTTTCAAACCAACTTATTCTGGATAACAGCAGTACCCGAATAACTACACAATGTGGTCTAACTAATTTCTACAGGAAGCTATCCACCTAAAACGAATGACCATGATAAAATAATTCTGCTGCGAAAATCTTTACCATAAACATTAATTCGGAGGAGCGATGAAGTCCTACGAAGAGTGGTATGCAAGCTCTACAAGAACAGATAATTGTGGAGATGCTATGGCCCCCAAAAAAATTATTCTTTGGATCATGGTGGTCTAGCATATATAAAGACACCAAGAATTATGCAAAGAACTTGGATATCTCTTAACAGAATGGAAGACTCATTGTCAGAGATAAAATGTAACTTCAACTTGTCTTATCTTAAGTTCCTTTTGAAAAATGGTCGATTCACTTCATAGTACCTATTGAAACGCCAACTGAACTCTCTAAGGAAAGGTTCATCATTATTGAAATTGATTGCCTCATGAAATGGGCCAAAGCACATCATTATTGGAATTGATTGCCTCATGAAATGGGCCAAAGGGGAACCTACCAAGGATTGCACCGCCTAGATTTCTACCAAATTCCTACACAACAAGATTATTAGAAGATTCAGATGTCCATTAAGCATTACTGGCCATCAAGGAAAAAAATTGTGAGCACAATTATCAAATAATTATTGATCACGATTACACATAATCGAAGCACGCCTTATTACCTACGGGTCAATAAGCTCCTTAATAAGATCATCAAAACTAACTATCAAAATTGTGTGATGAAAACAGGACTGACTGGGATAACAAAATATTGTGATGAAAAGATCTAATAAACACACAGCATTTGATCTGGTATACGCAATGGAGATCTTCTTAGAAATTTTGTCGTTCACAATCTCCTCACTGCATTTGTATTATATTTGATGATGACAATTATAATAAACAAATATTAGAAAGTCTAGAACAATTAGATAAAGCAAGGTGGTTAGCTGAATCATATACCTGGACAAAAGGACGAAGGCAAAAAGGCTGGCATGAGAGAACAAAAAACACCATCAAATTGGAGAGATAGTTCTTTTATATGACAAAAAGTTCAAAAAAAATAAAAATCGTGAGTGTTATGAGGGGAGATAGGAGGCAACCCAGAAGATGCTATGCGCAACGGATCAAATGAGAGAGAAATAGAGTATGGTTGGAAGATAGAAGTGCTAGGCTAGTTACTCCTGTGAAAAGTTCATCGGTGGAGGACAATTTGAAGGCTACTCTTGATTATTTCTAGGGTAAATCTCACAAGGAAAATATGAACCCCTTGTTATTGCTTTATATTGAGGAACTGTTTTTCATTAGCACACTAGTAGATTTTAGCCTAATTTTCGACGTGAATTAGTCAATTTTTCGATGCACATTGGTCGACCAAGAACCAATATTGTTGTTGAACTTTCTTCGTTGATTATTCGACACATTAAATTATTGTCGAATATTCGACTCTCCTAGTGGTCAAAATATTGACTAATCCAACATCGAAATAACCAAAGGGGTGGTGAAGAATGGTCAACATATCTTTGATCATTTTCAACCGGTGGTCGAATTGGTCATATGGTTGGTGTAAATAAGCGACATATCTTTGATCATTTTCAATGACAGTTGGTCGAATTCTCGACTGCTGAATACGTCAAGAGTTTAGCATTGGTGGCGAACTATATATTATGAATCTATTAATATATTATTAATGATCTATGACTATGATATTATTACGAATATGAATCAATAGGATGACTTGAAAGGGGTCACATGGATATCCTATGAAGGATGCATGATTTATAAGGTCAATATATTAATGTAACATGGCTTGAAGCCAATTTGATGTAATAAGCCTGAATATATATAAGGCATGACAATGATGTAATAGGAAGTAAATGCCTAGATTGGCATAGTAGGCAATAAGGGCTAAGTCTTAGAATCAACTTAGTTGACTTAACATTGTATTAAGGTCCTAAAAGGACAAATTTCAAAGTCCTAAAGTATGGGGAGTTTAATTAAATAAATTTTAAAATTTAAATATTTGAATAGCAACAGTCAAGTGTACTTGGAGGGAAATTACAAAAACAAGGATTAGTTACACAGTTAGAGGATCCAACCACTTTGGATTGGTTAGGGGAGTTATTTTGAGTCTATGTAAGCCTTGAGATGCGTGAGAGCAACAAGAGAGTACTGTTCAGATTTACATTTGTACAGACTGTACTTGCCTGAAGCAATAAAAGTTTGAATTCTTCCATTTTGGTCAACTATTCAATATGTGTGGTCAACTATTCAAACTATCATGCCATACATAGTTCCAAATGTCAACATGCAATCACTAGCTCTCTTGTACTAATCATCAAAATATGATCAATCTAATCAGGACTATAATTCCACAAGAAATCCAAAGATACAAACCATTAGACTTGTTATCACTACATACTATTCTCATGCAATAACCAATTCTATTATCAAGAAAAAACCTTTGTAGCACAATACTTGTAAAAAAGACCACTAAAAGATTTAATTTTTATGTTTACAACTAAAATGTATATATCAACAGCCAACACTATTGACAAGACAATACATACTATGACATTCATATGATAACCCTTGTGATATCCATGTAATACACATATGATTAGAATATTACCAATCACTTCTTATACTGGCCATGAATGCATAGTTGTAATACACATATGATTAGAATATTACCAATCACTTCTTATACTGGACATGGTCACAAAATGATGTCATGTAAGCCATTGAATGGAATAGGGGTTAAGAATGTAACCTTGGGGTCACTTAATGGATCCAAGGTCAAATGTAAAGGTCAAGGACCTATAAGGATATCTAAGTTTTTAATATGGCCATTAATGCCATTAAATCATGTAATTCCACTCAAATTACAAAGATACCAAAAGATGTAAAATTGCATTTTAATGCAATTATAGCCTATAAGGTGCATGTGGGGGTTAGTGTAGTTAATAAGGTTGTTTCAAGAAGCCTTTTGAAAGTCCTAGGAGGCTTATTAGAGTCACTTTGTCAAGTTGACAACATTGGTTGTCAACTTGACAACACTATTTAATCATATTTTGTTTTGACAATCGGTTTAGGATTGTTTTGGAGATAGTTTAGGCAATTAGCAGGGGTACAGTCGGGTTTTTGAAGAGTTTGGAGTCTATATTAATGTAGATCCACATGAGTGGACACATGCTATGGAGAATGGTGTTTCCAAGAACCGATGTAATGATTCAAATGAATAAATAGAAATTATTCTTGCAATAGTGAATCTCTGTCCTATTTTAAATAATAGCCATCAAGTTTTAACTATTCACCAAACCCTCCATTCTAGGTGTACAAACCTAGGGTTTTTTCAACTAGGATCTCCTACTCACTTCCTAGCCCTCTAAATGGGTCCAATACCTTCACTTTGATATATTTTGACATTCCAAGTCATAATAAGGGGACCCCCAATGGGTAAAACTCCCAGACCATGACTGGTCCCAACACAAGTGACGTCATCACTTTCCAAGCGATTAGTGAACTAGGCTTCACATCCCGTCCATATCCTACATCCAAACACATTGTAAAATACATATTACATAAAAATAACTCCTTCCACATTCCATTCCAACTCTAGAAGTGGAGGATCATGCATATTCACTATTTCTTCAAAATAAATGATTGTTGTTCATGCTCATTGTTCATGAACAATCATTCAAATCAGCAGTTAAACACTTTCAAAACTTCACAATAAAAGTCACATCAAGTTAGGAATGAACAACCACACTAATCACATTCATGCCCCTCACATTTTCAATGAAATATGAGTTGTAAGTCTCTCAAAATGGAGATTGTACCCTCACAGGTAGTGATAGGGACATTTGAACTTGGAATTTACATTTATTGAATAAAAATAAAAATTACATTGTTTTCTCCATTCCAATCTCCCTTGCTAAGCTTGGACCTTACTCCTCTCTATCTATTCCTCATGCTCTCCCATTAAAATATTAATCCCCAAGACCAGTAGATGGTTTAACTTCCCTGTTAACCACACATAGTGAGTTATGACTGATTGTATCTTTGTTTATGTTGTCAAAATGACAACAAAGTTGTCATTTCGACAACTATTAACCATTTTTCTATTTATATGAATTTTAAGTTCCTTGTGGGATTCTATCTAACACTAAGACCCTTACTAACCCTCTCATGAGCCTTTAAGGCTTATTTTGCCAATTTAGGCAACTTACACATTTTGGCACTATGTGCATTTCAAATCAACTATTGGCCTTAATACAAATATCATTGACCTTATAGGTCTTTAACCAATTCAAATATCCTAGGATCAACATAATGACCCTTAGTGACCCCTAGGTACACTTTTCCCTCACAAATGCCATTAAGGCTTACACAGCTTCGTCCTTCACAAAGGATTCATAATCATTACAAAACATTATTCAATGACCATTATTGGTCTATTACAGTATCAAATGACCCTTGATGGCCATGTTGTCTTCAACTCCACCCAAGGATCTATTAGTGACCTTGGTGTACTCCTTAGATTTGTTTGTGACCTTGGTGCTCCTGCACCAGTCCTCATAACAATGAATTCATATGGTTTGATAGAATGTGATCTTGAGTAGAAATGATGTAAAATATTTGCCTTGTATTTTACTTACATGTTCATACACTTATTTCATTGTTTCAATCAGTAAAAAGGCCAGGGAATTTACTGGTGTCCCTGATTGTACTTGTGTTTGTGATTGTAGATAGTGATTGGGATTTTAGTCTCCTTGATGTCACTTTTGTTCTCATCATCATAAGAACATGACCCCCCTTCAGCAAGGAAAACTTTCATGCGTTTGGGTATGTGCAAGATCATGAGGGGCCAAAAAGTGGCAATGTGAAAAATATTCACTTTTCACTCGTCCAAAAGCACATGAAAATGCATGTTGACTTTTTAGTAGGCATGGGTGTCAGTACACCTGGGCAAACTTGCCACCAAAGCATAGGCCTAATTGGGTACCCGATACCATATCGAGTACCCGATACCTGTGGCATAAATTTGAAACTCGTGAGCCCTTTTCCTCATTTATTTTCATGCTTTTGCTTGGGAAAACGGCTTGAAATATCATATACATGATATATTTTTAGGTATCTGATATTGGCAACAACAAATTCAACTCCCCATCATATTCGGTAAGTAAATTATTTGTATATTTTGATTATTTTATTTCATTTTCATGCTAAATGTAGTTTTTTTGTTGAAATAGTGTTTTGTATTTATATTTGTAATAATATATGAAATCAGATTGAAATTTAGATTTGTTTTTTATTTAATTAGAGATGGCTATCAACAATTAAGAAAATAACCTTCCCGCACCAAATAACGATCCTGAAAACAATCCCCCGTGTCAAAACCCTTGATCTTTAGAAGATTTGATACAAGATAATTTGAACACAATACGAGGTTTCCAAAACACATATCAAAATATACCTACATTAGGTCCCATGCTTGCCACACTAAATACAATTGTTGAAAATATTAACACACTCATGCAACAACATAATGCTGCTCTTCATTGGCGTGATGATATGCACACCCAATTTGATGATGGGCTTGACCATGATGGGATTGTGGCCCTTAATATAAGAAAGATATAGCCGCCCTTTTTGTCAATCCTAAAACTGGAATACAAGTTGACCTTAAAAAGCCCAAATTATCAATAAAATGGTGCACAAATGAAGCAATGCGCACACACTTTTGGGATCGCTGGTGGATGGTTTTTGACCCATTTTATTTCATAAAAAAATTGTATGATGAGTTTTTGCTTGGTCACCATGTTGATTATTGGAGTATGAGGCCCAAAATTGGCGTAGGCAGAGGAGATCCTCAAACTAGGCCATTTGCCTAGCGCAAAAAGGCCACTACCTTTGTCCCCCCCATTGATGTCACACCCCCTCCTCGAGTGCAGCATCCCGATATCATTATAGAGGCTGCCTCATAGACTATTAGGGCCATTCATTTTCTGAGTGATCAGTTGATCACGCAGACCAGGTCAGTGTTGCCTCCTAGTGTGGATGATGCTGGCACATTGACATCTCGTCAGAGTTCACATGTATGTGAGCCCCATTTTTGCATTATATACAAGAATATGTGCCTTGGACCGCTTAATGATGCTGATACATATCAGTATGTTATTAATGAGGAGGATATAGGAGACGTAGCTGCAGAGGCTGCAACACCTCATGGAGCATCTACATCTCATGAGAGTGCTCAAGAGGTGTACGCAAAGCCATGGACTCCTATTGATACGGTAAGAGTAAACATTATAAATAAATTTGTCACATGACTTATGTAATTTATTTATTTAGATTGGTTTTAATGATTGCATGCACTTATGTATATATATTTTTTCTATTTATGTTTAGTTGATCACACAGGAGGAGTTGAGATAGGTGGATGAGTCCACAGCTTCGGCCATTTCATTTGGCCTTGATGCCTATACAGTATATTATAAATTATGTACTCATTAGTTTTCTTTATATCATTTGGTGTACATGCTTAAATCTCTATCAATTAGAGCAATAAAATTCATACATTTACTAATATATTGTCATCTTATTGTACTCTTGAAGACTACAACCGATGTAAATGGGGGGCATGAGGGGGTTCCTTCATTAGGTGTAGACAAAGGAAAGGTAATTAATTGTTTAGGATTAATTATGCATACATATGTATGCCACTTGTGTGTATGTAATAAATATTTTACTTGAATTTATTGTATAGGGTTTGGCTATCGATGATGTTCTGACACAGGTTCAGGAGCACTAGGCTGATAGGCATCTCGATTCAGAGTGATAGTCTGATTGTATGTAGACTTTTACATATTGTTATTTGTATTTTGTAACTAGGGTTGTTATGATGAAGTAATTTTATATATAATTGACAATATTTTTACTCTCATAGGTTACTCCTAGTGAGAGGGAGGGCCCACAAGAATCTTTCGTATCTTTGTTGACCCATCCCACTATTCCAGAGGAGGGATCACCAGATGTAAGTTTTATTTTTAGTTCAAATCATGTCCTATTTTATAGATTTATTACTCTATGTTGCACCACTCTACTAATCTCATTATTGCAAATATATATTAATAGGTTAGAGTTGGTATTGTTGGCATGGTCCCTTCGCTACCAAGGACTTATGCTAGGACACCTAATTGTGGTAGGCGACTGAGAGGCTAGGTACAGATATTTGTATTTAGTTATAATTTTAATTAAATTAGTGTTTGAATTATGAAATATATATATATATATATATATATATATATATATATATATATATATATATATATATATATATATATATATATATATATATATATATATATATATATATATATATATATATATATATATATGTATGTATGTATGTATGTATGTATGTATGTATGTATGTATGTATGTATGTACAAATCATATAACGTAAGCAATCTAACTTGGGTTTGAACTCATTTTTGTTGCAGGATCAATCAGAGCCTAACACTTCTTCAAAGAGGCTACATTTTGATGATCCCCCTACGACATAGGATGTAGTTTTAGTTTTGTGGTCATTTAGAGATGCCACTTGGCACATTTTGAGATGGCATATATGCCACATTGTACACCTTGAAACATTGATTTTTTAGACATTTTGAAATGGCATGTGCCATATTTGTAAATGGAGATACTTTTGATACATTTGATACTTTCTATATATAGAACATGTTCATTTTTATGTTATATTTGCGTCATCTTTTGTATACATATTTATTATTCATGTTAATGGAATTGAATGGTGAAGTTATATCTTGACTATGATTATCATTATGATTTAAATTATATCTTGTTGAAGTTACATTTGTTTTTTTTTACTCTGGAATACCTTGTTCATGGAGCTTATTATGTTTGAGGTTTAACTTCTATAGATTTTCTTTGTTCTTATGTTTCATATTATTATATATAATCACTTGAGCCACTTAGTACTACATTGTTTCAATACTATGTATATACTCACTATGTATATAAATCATCATATTGGGGTTTACTAAATGCACAAAGAAATGTCGCACTTGTGCTATTAGGTCACTTGGGTCGAGCATGGTCGTGAGCATTCCAGTGACTCTATAGGAGGAACGGGGTTGTCACTAGTGTTTACCTAGCCAACCAGAGCCTATGGAGAAGACGGTTTGATGCAATGTTAGATAGTTTGAAAGATACGCTACTAAGACGCTTTCAACTAACCCTCACTACATATTTTGGCATCTACTGAGATTATCTTTCCAAATGCAAATGAAGTTATATCACCCAAAACTAAGAGAGGTTATTGTAGACCTCAGAAACATGATCTCGTAGCCCCTGATGATTTTTTGATACCTCTAACGAGGTCTGAGATATGACCCCTCAAAGATTTCTGCCCAATTGTGCTTAGTGCACCTTGGGGTTACTTTGGTCGAGTGTGGTCGCGAGCGTTCTGGTGACTCTATGGGCAGAACAGGGTTGCCACTAGTGTTTACCCAGCAAACCAGAGTCGATGGAGTAGATGGTTCAATGCAATGTTGGAT
Organism: Chamaecyparis obtusa; assembly: GCA_027943335.1. Taxonomy (NCBI): domain Eukaryota; kingdom Viridiplantae; phylum Streptophyta; class Pinopsida; order Cupressales; family Cupressaceae; genus Chamaecyparis; species Chamaecyparis obtusa. The sequence goes on from BSBK01004869.1 coordinate 345,304, forward strand.
GGTTTGAAAGATACACTACTGAGCCACTTTGAACTAACCCTCATTGCAAGTTTTGGCATCGACTGAGATCGTCTTTCCAAATGCAAACAAATTTGAATGGCCCAAAACTGAGAGAGATTATTGTAGACCTTGGAAACAAAATCCTATAGCACTTGATGGTTTATCGATACCTATCATGAGGTCCGAGATATGAGCCCCGAAAGATCGTTGCCTAATCGTGCTTAGTGCACCTTGAGGTCACTTGGATCGAATGTGGTCGCAAGTGTTCTAGTGACTCTGTGGGTGGAATGGGGTTGTCACTAGCATTTACCTGGCCAATTAGAGCTGATGGAGTAGAAGGTTTGATACAATGTCAGATGGTTTGAAAGATACGTTGCTGAGCCACTTTCAACTAACCCTCACTGCAAGTTTTGGCATCGATTGAGATCATCTTACCAAATGCAAACAAAGTCAAATCACCCAAAATTGAGAGAGGTTATTGTAGACCTGATGCAGGAGCATTCTAGGTGTAAGAGCAATCTTGCATCACCCAAAAATATTTTTATTTTTGTATTCAATAAGGGCTATCTTGTGCAGAGCTGCTATTTATGGAAACTTTCTATTTTTAGTAAGTTGGTCATACGATCTTGGAATGTTATAATTTTACATGTGGAGGTTCATCTCAGTCATATCATTCTGCCAGTAAAGTTTCATAGCTAGATCAGGTCTAGTTTTGAAGATATTGAAGATTTTCAGTATTGGCAACAGGGTGCAGAAACTTTGAACTTAGTTTTGAAGGTTGTCAAGCATATAGAGCACATTGTGGCCTTTCTAAAATGGGGTTATAATAGTCAATTGGGTCAACTGGTGATGAATTATGGTCTCCGAAAGTCGGGTCACCTGAAATGGCAAAAAATAATTTTCCTTCAAAATTTATGTTCGGGTTTCAAAAGTTGTTTTGAGCTGAATTTGATGTAATAAATTGAAAAATAAAATAATTCTAAGTTTGGTCGGCCCTAAGGGCTAAATTTTTGGAACCTTCTCGGGTGGTGGAAAATGCCTATATAAAGAATGCCCATAGTGTTGTCTAGGGTAGTTCTGGGTAGTAGATCTGGGTATTGATTCAAGGCTTTGTCTTCCAAAATATTGTAAGGGAATGCCTATGTGGCTTTGCATATTGTAATTCTGAAAGTTTGTAATTCCACATTTGTGGAGTTAATAAGAAGCCAATTTTATGTTCTTGCATATTGTTGTTGTTTCTCTATTTCTATTATGTGTTTGTGGTTTTAAGGGGAACACCCTTCATCAAGTGGTATTAGAGCAGGAGTTTCTGAGTTTGTAAACAGATTGCCGATTGTGAGGTAGTTTGCACCAGGACCGTGGGTTAGGGTTTATGTGTAAATAGATCACCGACTATGAGGTAGTTTGGACTAGGACCATGGTTAGGGTTTCAATGAGAATCATGAAAATGCCTCCATGAAGGGAACATGGCGGAAGACCTGGTGTTGTAACACCTGAGGTTAGAGCACTCCAGAGACAAGTGTGAGCATTGCAAGAGGAGATTCATAGAGGAATGAATCTTAATGTTAGAGATAAAAGCAAGGATGAAGCTGAAGAAGAAGATCAAGAAGGAGAAGTCGAAGCTATGAACCAGGAGGAAGAAAGAATTTTTTGGGCCATTTCCAAGATCAGAAAAAGACCTAAGATTAAGGTTCATGCATTTTCAAGAAATCTTAACCCAAAGGAGTTGACTGACTGGATCAATGAATGTGAAGAATATTTTGAGTATGAAGATATTGAGGATCCTGATAGGGTCAAATTCATGAAGGCCAGACTGAAAGGTCATGCAAAGATCTGGTGGCAAGAGATTCAATTAGAGAGAACTAGAAGAGGGAAAGATAAAATCACAATATGGGATCGAATGGTGGATAAATTGAAGCGGCAGTTCATTCCTGTTGATTATGAGCTTGACCTACTGAAGAAGATGGAAAGTTTGAAGCAGGCAGGAAGATCTGTTCAGGAGTATACAAAGGAGTTCTATCGAATCCTCATCAGAACAAGCCATGTAGAAGTGGATAAGGAGAAAGTTTCCTATTATCTTAATGGGTTGAGGCTGAGCATTTAGGAAGAGTTGAATCTAGTTCAAATGAACAGTATTGAAGAGGCATACCAGTTTTCCCTAAAAGTAGAGGAAAAATTGAATAAGAAGTTTGAGAGCAGACAAAATGGAAGATGTCACGGTGGACGGTCATATGGAGGCCGAAATGAAGATCCAAAAAAGAAGGATGAGGCCAGTAGTAGTCAAAATCAGAGAGGAAATAATTCCAATCATTTCCAAGATCAGAACAATAGAGATCAGAGAGGAAGAGGACAAGGTTCAGGAAGAGGAGGCTTCTGTGGAACATGTTTTCACTGTGGAGAAGAAGGTCATAGGGAATTTGAATGTCCTCAATGCCAAGGAAGGATGGATAGGAGGAATGAAGGCCAGGCCAAAGTTGCACATGTAGATGAAGATGCCAGATCATCAAATTCTAAAGATGCTAAAAGAGGAGAAATGTTGATTAACAGAAGAGTCCTGCTGAGTGGTGAGAAGGAACTTGAACAAAGGAGGAGCCTGTTTCACACTAGATCCAAGTGTGAGGGTAAATGCTGTGATGTGATTATTGATAGTGGAAGCACTAACAATTTGGTGTCAGAAGAGATGGTGACAAAGTTGAATCTCAAGAGACTGAAATGCCCACATCCATATCGGATTGCCTGGGTGCAGGATGACCACAAGGTCATGGTTAGTGAACAATGACTAGTAAAGTTCAAGATTAGTGGGTACCATGATGAGGTACTATGTGATATCATACCTATGGATGCATGTCACATTTTTTTGGGTAGGTCGTGGTAGTTTGACAGATGTGTTGTACATGATGGTCATGCGAATACCTATTCCCTGACAAAGGATGGAGTGCTACATAAGCTAAAGCCATTGAAGGAGACTGAAGAAAAGGTATGTGGTAATGCAAGAATAAATTTTGTTAATGGAAGAAAATTTCTAGATGGTATGAGGCATGAGCATGTGTGTTTTTCTTTAATTCCAAAGGCTGGTAAAGAGGAAGTAGAGGATGTACCTGTAGAGGTTGCAGATTTGTTGAATGAGTTTCAGGATATTGTATCTAATAATGTACCTGATGGATTACCACTAGTAAGGAAGATTAGTCATCAAATGGATTTGATTCCAGGAGCCAGTTTGTCAAATAAGGCAGCACGCAGAATGACACCAGTAGAAAATGAAGAGTTAAATAGACAAGTACATGCATTGTTATAGAAAGGATTGATTCAGGAGAGCCTGAGTCTATGTGTTGTACCAGTAGTATTAGCACCAAAGAAGAATGGAGAATGGAGGATGTGTATAGATTCTAGAGCAATAAACAAGATCACAATCAAGTATAGGTTTTCATTGCCACGAATGGATGATATTATGGATTGTTTGAGTGGAGTTGTATATTTCTCAAAAATATATTTGAAGAGTGGATATCACCAGATTTAGATCAGAGAAGGAGATGAATGGAAGACTGCCTTCAAGACAAAGGAAGGACTGTATGAGTGGTTAGTCATGCCTTTTGGGCTAACCAATGCATCGAGCACTTTCATGTAGCTCATGAATGAGGTTCTGAAATAATTTTTTGGTAAGTTTGTCATTGTGTACCTAGATGATATTTTGATCTTTAGTAAGACATTGGAAGAGAATATGATGCATATTCGTGTGGTGTTTGAGAAGTTAAGAGATGAGAAATTATTGATTAATTTGAAGAAGTGCAGTTTTGTGAAGAAAGAGTTAGTGTATTTGGGATTTGTAGTTTCAGTAGAAGGTCTAAAATGGACCCAAAGAAGGTACAGGCTATCCTTGAATGGCCTACTCCAAGGAGTGCTACTGAGGTAAGGTCTTTTCATGGTTTGGCTAGCTTTTATAGAAATTTTATCAAAAATTTTAGCAGTATTTGTGGTCCCTTGACTGAAACAATGAGAGGGGATAGAAAAGAGTTTAAGTGGACTAATGGGGCAGAAAAGAGTTTTCAATTGTTGAAACAAAAAGTTATAGAACAACCTATTTTAGCACTTCCAGATTTTAATAAGGTGTTTCAAGTAAACTTTGATGCTAGTGGTACTGCAATAGGAGCTGTTATGAGCCAAGAAGGTAAACCTATTTGCTTATTTCAGTGAGAAGTTGAATGATGCCAAGAGAAAATATTCTGTTTATGATCAGAATTTTTATGCTATAGTTTAGGCTTTGAAGAAGTGGAGACACTATCTGCTTCCTAAAGAGTTTTTTTTGTATATTGATCATCAAGATTTGTAATATTTGAATAGTCAAGGAAAGTTGAATCAAAGGCATTTGAAATGGGTTGAGTTTTTGTAGAGTTATACATTTATTTTGAAACACAGGAGTGGAAAGTCTAATAGGGTTGTAGATGCTCTTAGCAGAAGGCAAATATTGCTGACAGAGATGCAGATTGAGGTGGTTGGGTTCAAGGAACTCAAGAATTTGTATCCAGAGGATCCTAATTTTGGTGAAGCTTGGAAAGCTTGTAAAGAACCTGTTACTCTAGACAGGATGAAGTGGCTAGATTTCATCATTCAAGATGATATGATATTCAAAGGGAGTCAGTTGTGCATTCCAAGAAGCTTTATGAGGGAGAATCTCATCAAGGAGAAGCATAGCGGAGGATTGGCTAGACATTTTGGTCTTGATAAAACCCTTGCTTTGGTTAGTGAGAATTATTATTGGCCACAGTTGCAACAAGATGTCAAGAAGTTTGTACAGAGTTGCAAAGTATGTCAGATGGCAAAAGGAGTGAAGTAGAATACAAGGTTGTATCAGCCATTACTTGTACCAGAGAAGCCTTGGGAGGATATCAATATGGACTTTGTTCTTGGATTACTAAGGACACATCGGGGACATGATTCAATTTTTGTGGTGGTTGACAGATTTTCGAAGATGGCACATTTCATTTCCTGCAAGAAGACTAATGATGTTGTTCATATAGAAGATTTTTTTTTCAAAGAAGTAGTGAAACTACATGGTTTGCCAAAGACCATAGTTTCAGATCGAGACACCAAATTTGTAGGCTATTTCTAGCGAACATTATGGAAGAAGCTAAAGATAGATTTGAAGTTCAGTTCATCACATCATCCATAGACTGATGTATAGACAGAGGTGGTGAATAGGAGTTTGAGAAATTTTCTAAGATGTTTGGTTGGAGATAAGCCAACAGGATGGGATTTGATTTTACCACAGACAGAATTTGCATACAATAATTCTATCAATAGGAGTACTGGTAAATCACCATTCCAGATTGTATATGGGAGTAGTCCAAGAAATGCATCTGAGTTGAGAAAGATATATAAAGGAGAAATAAGTAGTGCTGAAGCTGAGGATTTTGCAAAACACTTGAAGAACATCCATGAGGAGGTGAGGAAGCATATTACCAAGATGAATGTGCAGTATAAGGCTAAGGAAGATATAAAAAGGAAGCATAAGGAATTTTAGGTGGGAGATGAAGTCATGGTTCATTTGTGAAAGGAGCGATTTCTAGTTGGTACATATAACAAGTTGAAAATGAATAAGTTTGGGCCGTGTAAGATACTAAAGAAGCATGATTTGGGAAATACATATGAGGTCGAGTTGCCTACTGAGCTGAATATTTCACCAGTATTTCATATTTTATATCTGATAGAGTATCATGAAGGAGGTGTTGAAGATGAGGTTACAGCAGCACAGTGGAGTATTCCAGCAACTAGTTCAGATACCAAAGAGATTGAGGATATACTGGATAGTCATGTTGGTAGAAGCACAAGGAACAGGACATATGAAGAATATCTAGCCAAATGGAAAGGATGACCCGTTGAAGATTCATCATGGCTAAAAAAGGAGGTTAACCATCTTGGTTTTCCTCTACATACCTGAGTCATGATAGAGTCACTTCTCAAATTACCCTAGGTGTCTGATGGAGGAGCATCCTGGGTGTAAGAGTAATCTTGCATCACCCAAAAATATTTATGTTTTTGTATTCAATAACAGCTATCTTGTGCAGAGCTTCTATTTATGGAAACTTTCTATTTTTAGTAAGTTGGTCATACAATCTTAGAATGTTCTGATTTTACATGTGGAGGTTCATCTCAGTCATATCAATCTGCTAGTAAAGTTTCATGGCTAGATCAGGTCTAGTTTAGAAGATATTGAAGATTTTCGGTATTGGCAGTAGGGTGTAGAAACTTTGAACTTAGTTTTGAAGGCTTTAGAGGCCTCAGACGAGGTTGAAAACTTGGGTGACATGTGCTTCAACTAGTCAAGCCTATAGAGCGCTTCGAGACCTTTCTGAAATGGGGTTATAATAGTCAATCGGGTCAACTGGTGATGACTTATGGTCTCTGAAAGTTGGGTCACCTGAAATGGCAGAAAATAATTTTCCTTCAAAATTTATGTTTGGGCTTCAAAAGTTTTTTTGAGCTGACTTTGATGTAATAAATTGAAAAATAAAATAATTCTAAGTTTGGTTGGCCCTAAGGGCTAAATTTCTAGAACCTTCTCAGGGAGTGGAAAATGCCTATATAAAGAAGGCCCGTAGTATTGTCTAGGGCAGTTCTAGGTAGTAAATCTAGGTATTGATTCTAGGCTTTGTCCTACAGAATATTGTAAGGGAATGCCCATGTGGCTTTGCATATTGTAATTCTGAAAGTTTGTAATTCCACATTTGTGGAGATAATAAGAAGCCAATTTTTTGTTCTTGCATATTGTTGTTGTTTCTCTATTTTTGTTATGTGTTTGTGGTTTTAAGGGGAGCACCCTTCATCAAGACCTCAGAAACATGATCCTATAGCACCAAACGATTTGTCGATACCTCTCACAAGGTACAAGATATGAGCCTTGGAAGATCACTACCCAATCATGCTTAGTGCACCTTGGGGTCACTTGGGTCGAGCATGGTCATGAGCGTTCCGGTGACTCCATGGGTAGAATGGGGTTGTCACTGGCATTTACCCAGCCAACTAGAGCCAATGGAGTAGACAGTTCGATGCAATGTCAAACAGTTTGAAAGATATGCTGCTGAGCCGCTTTCAACTGACCCTCACTGCAAGTTTTGCCATTGACTGAGATCGTCTTGCCAAATGCAAATGAAGTCAAATCACCCAAAATTGAGAGAGGTTATTGTAGACCTTAGAAACATGATCTCATAGAACCTGATGGTTTCTCAATACCTCTCACAAGGTCCAAGATACAATCCTTGGAAGATCATTTCCCAATCGTACTTAGTGCACCTTGGGGTCACTTGGGTTGAGCGTGGTTGCGGGTGTTCCGGTGACTCCGTCGGTAGAATAGGGTTGTTACTGGCATTTACCTAGCCAATGAAAGCTAATGGAACATACGGTTCAATGCAATGTTAGATAGTTTGAAAGATATGCTACTAAACCGCTTTCAATTGACCCTCACTACAAGTTTTGGCATCGACTGAGATCATCTTGCCAAATGCAAATGAAGTCGAATCACCCAAAAATGAGAGAGGTTATTGTAGACCTAAAAAACATGATCTTGTAGCACCTAATAGTTTGTCAATACATCTCACGAGGGCTGAGATACGAGCCCTGGAAGATCATTGCCCAATCGTACTTAGTGCACCTTGGGGTCACTTGGGTCGACCATGGTCCCGAGTGTTCCGGTGACTCTGTGGGTGAAATGGGCTTGTAACTAGCATTTACCTAGCCAACTGAAGCTAATGGAGTAGATGGATTGATGCAATGTCAGATGATTTGAAAGATACACTGCTGAGTTGCTTTCAACTAACCCTCACTGCAAGTTTTGGCATCGACTAAGATCATCTTGCCAAATACAAATGAAGTCAAATCACCCAAAACTAAGAGAGGTTATTGTAGACCTCAAAAACATGATCTTGTATCACCTAATGGTTTGTCACTACCTCTCATGAGGTTTGAGATATGAGCCCCGGAAGATCGCTGCCCAATCGTGCTTAGTGCACCTTGGGGTCACTTGGGTCGAGCGTGGTTGCGAGTGTTCTGGTGACTCCGTGGGTAGAACAGGGTTGTCACTGGCATTTACCTAGCTAACCAGAGCTGATGAAGTAAACAATTTGATGCAATGTCAGATGGTTTGAAAGATACACTGCTGAGCCACTTTCAACTAACCCTCACTACAAGTTTTGGCATTGATTGAGATCATCTTGCCAAATGCAAACGAAGTCGAATCACCCAAAACTGAGAGAGGTTATTTTATACCTCAAAAAAATGATCTCATAGTACTTGATGATTTGTCGATACCTCTCACGAGGTCCAAGATATGATCCCTGAAAGATTGCTGCCCAATCATGCTTAGTGCACCTTGGGGTCACTTGGGTTGAGCATGGTCGCGAGTGTTCCGATGACTCCATGGGTGGAATGGGGTTGTCACTGGAATTTACCTAGCCAACTAGAGCTAATGGAGTAGATGGTTTGATGCAATGTCAGATGGTTGAAAGATACACTGTTGAGCCGCTTTCAACTGACCCTCACTACAAGTTTTGGCATCGACTGAGATCATCTTGCCAAATGCAAACGAAGTCAAATTGCCCAAAACCAAGAGAGGTTATTGTAGACCTCGGAAACATGATCTTTTAGCACCTAATTTTTTTTCAATACCTCTCATGAGGTCCAAGAAATGAGCCCCAAAAGATCGCTGCCCAATCATGCTTAATGCACCTTGGGGTCACTTGGGTCGAGCGTGGTCGTGAGCATTCCGATGACTCCATCGGTGGAATGGGGTTTTCACTAGCATTTACCCAGAAAACCAAAACTGATGGAGCAGACAATTTGATGCAATGTTAGATGGTTTGAAATATATGCTACTGAGTTGCTTTCAACTGACCCTCACTGCAAGTTTTGGCATCGACTGAGATCATCTTGCCAAATGCAAACGAAGTCAAATCACCCAAAATTGAGAGAGGCTATTGTAGACCTCAGAAACATGATCCCACAGCACCCAATGCTTTGTTGATACCTCTCACGAGGTCTGAGATACAAGCCCTAAAAGATCATTTCCCGATCATGCTTAGTGCACCTTGGGGTCACTTGGGTCGAGCATGGTTGCGAGCGTTCTGGTGACTCTGTGGGCAGAACGGGGTTGTCACTGGCATTTACCTAGCCAACTGAAGCCGATGGAGTAGATGGTTCAATGCAATGTCAGATGGTTTGAAAATTATGCTGCTGAACTACTTTCAACTGACCCTCACTGCAAGTTTTGGCATCGACTGAGATCATCTTGCCAAATGCAAATGAAGTCAAATCCCCCAAAACTGAGAGAGGTTATTTTAGACCTCATATCACCTAATGGTTTGTCGATACCTCTCATGAGGTTTGAGATACTAGCCCCAGAAGATCACTGCCCAATCATACTTAGTGCACCTTGGGGTCACTTGGGTCGAGCATGGTTGCGAGTGTTCTAGTGACTCCATGGGTAGAATGGGGTTGTCACTAGAATTTACAATGTCATGAAATTGAACCACCAACTTATAGTCCACACCATTTTCAATAACAAAAAAGTTAACCCTTTTACTCTCCTCTGCAAACTCATAAAGTACGTCACTTGTAGACCATAAAACACACAATGCATTACGATACATTGGGCAGCCTGCAAATAGTTGTATTTTATAGATTGAGTAAGTAGTCCTTGGGAACATGTCCTTTTCTGCAATGGAAACAATTAGGTTTTCATTCTAGAACAAGAGAAGAACCAAATGGGAAAGCATGCACACTTCTTTTCTTGACCCAGTTCCGTTGTAATGACTATTAGTGGTATGTTTGAAATTTGAACTATGAAACTAATCATGATTAAGCTTGTGAAATTTGAACTGTGAAACTTATTATGTTTGAAGTTTAACTTCTATAGATTGTTTGAAATGGTAAAAAATAATATCCTTAAAGCATTAGAAACAACAATCAAACATGTAAGAATTCAAACCATGCAAATGACATAAGTAAATGACATGTAAGATCCCTTCTTGGTACTATTAGCCACCCATACATGATTTTGGTCATAAGTCCTTATCAAGACTTCTAGGACATTTAACTTTTAAATCAAATTCATTGTTACAAATTACCATTATAGTCTTCAAAAGATCTCAATTAACCATTAAGGATCCTTTTGTCCTTCTATCTCTGATTGGATCCATGGTGACCATAGGTGTCTTCATAGGCACTCCTACACAAGTTACAATCCACATACAAAACCAAGTTTATTGACTCAAAATACAATCTAAGAAAGGTGAAATTAATGTATTGAAATTAAGTTTAATGAAATTAGAAAACAATTCACTAAGTTAACTTATTACCTAGTCAAGTGTTCCTGAAGGGTCATCTCTTAGCTTTAGGGTCTCTAATAGTGCTTCATGATCAGTAGTACTAATAGTCCAAAGTTCTTTTGTCTTTGGTCTTCCTTGATGTTTTGACAACTTGACATTTGTTGCTATAACAAGGTGTGAATACATGAAAATAGTTTTGTGCTTCTCATAGTCTTCAAATGTAGGAATTCCATTCTTTCTAATCATGTATGTTCACAGCCATGTTACCGCAACAACAACTGAACTAGTAGGATATGTGAACCCATCACCATCTATCATCAATTGTACAAGCTTCTGTTTACTTTGTACATAAAGTTCTAACCAATAATCTGACCTCTCATCATTCCCCTACGGTGCAACCAATGCAAAAATATCTCCTAGCTTTAGAAAATTTGAAAGATGGTCATACTCAACTGAAGTGTCCATGTCATCATTTCTTATAGAGAGTATCAAAGATAAAGGATTTAGATACTATGGACCCCATATATCCACCCACTCACTTGACTCACAATGATCCCAATCATACTGAAAAGACATGGGGCAAAAACAAGCCAACTCTCATGTCCAAATGGTCCATGTACTACTATTGGAGCTTCGGAATGAATGCATTTTTCAAGAGTCTTTCACTATTTGACAATCCAATCTATCTCCTATAGTTCCCTCCTCAACCAACCAAAAGAATCTACACACTGTAGAATCAAGTTTCCCCCCCTATGATAATGCTAAAGTACACCAATCAACAATAGAATGAGCATCAAGAAGTACAACACCTGAAATCCTCAATTGCTCCTTAACTAGATCTCTCTTCACACACACACCTACTCTATCATGCTCCCCTTTCCCATGCCCTAACTCAAAAAAACTCCAAATATGAGGTACACCTCTCTCCACATGCATTCTACACAACCAATAAAACATTCTGGCATTCTTAAATTGACTGGTGCAATTATCTGACAAAATGAGATGCCTATCCATAGCAATACCATTTTCCTGCAAGAAGTCAAAATAGTTCTGGAAACAATGTTGAACAAACTCATGAGAGTGAGACCTGTCATCACTCATTAAAAATGGTACTCTTTGATTATCTTTCACTCATCTTTTGTGCTATCAGGGGAATGTCTATATGTGATGTGTACAAAAATAGTAACCTGGATGGAATTGTAATATTGAGCTTGAGTCTCATTTTTGGGCTGCAATGTATAGTTCTCTACCAAGTCTACAACAGATATAATAGTTACAATGGGGGAAAGTGTCCTTACATGTCTTGAATTGTTGATCCAACCATTGAGGACCTGTGACTATGCCTTGCATACTTGTAAAAAATATTTGTCTTGAAATCTAAGATAAAATCAGCAACAATTGTATTCTTTTGCAACTAACTCACATCTAGAACCTTCACCTCCACTCTTCAATGTATATTTCACTATTTCATATACCTTTTTTTGGATGAGTGTCTTTCCAAAATTGTGTTCCAAACCCTCATGAAAACATGTTCTAAAATTGGACAAGCCACCACATTCTGAGCACTTGGCATTTAAGAAATCTTTTTTATAAAATAAACAACCATCATCTCTATGACATAAAAATTGATCTAGCAAGTCTCTTGATGATTTGGGAAGACCACTTGCACCACAATCCTCTAGCATTTCATTAGTATGCAAAGTAGAATGAATGGACTGTAATAATTCATGATGCATTGAAAACTCAACATGATATCTGTAACAACATGTATTCTGATTCTTAAGGGGTACACAATAAAATGGCTTCACAGATTCAAAATACCTTTGTGATATTTTCAATGTTGGATGTGTCTCACAAATTTTTTTATACAACATTGTTTGA